>OY997397.1:0-457500 GCA_963921505.1 Phakellia ventilabrum
TTGACTTCCTAGACATCACTCTATATAAAGGTTCCCGCTTCCTCACCACAGGCCTCCTGGACATGAAGACATACTTTAAGCCTACTAATACATTCCAGTACTTAGAATACTCCTCGGCCCATCCCCATTCAGTTTTCAAGGGCCTGGTTAAGGGAGAATGTATCCGTTTCCTTAGATCCACCTCAGACCCCACTAATTACCAGAGCCTTATAACTACCCTACACAAACACCTACGCCTTAGGAATTACCCCACTAAGTTCATTGACCCCATCATTAAGTCCGTACCCTTCAGCCTCAGGACTAGCTATGTGACTCCCTCCAGGATGCCTGAGGCCCGTAAAGGACCCATCTTTGTAACTAACTTCTCACCCTGGATACATCCCCGTGCCTTCACTAATGCACTCACACACAACTGGACACTAATCGAGAACGATACCTTCCCACAGAAACCGATGATAGCCTACCGACGAAACAAGACGATTGCCAACTCACTGGTCCGGGCACGCCTCCCCGGGGAAGCACCACCGACGACCGACAGGATTCCGCATAAGTTGCCACACATAGTTCGCACAGTCACACCATGCAACCACTCCCAGTGTAAAACATGCCCCATCCTACTTCAGCGTAATGTACAGGCCTCCCGTAGCAACAGCATTAGGTACCGCATCCCTGAACCCATGACATGTAAATCAGCATGCCTTGTGTACTGCATGGAGTGCATGAAATGTGGCAAGCAGTACATAGGACAAACATCCAAAACCCTCCGCCTCCGTATTCGCCACCACAGAGCAGCAGCACGAGAACACCGTGAATGGCCCATCTACCGCCACTTCAGAGGACGAGGACACGACTTCGAGAGGGACTTCCGCGTGATACCACTGGAGAGATGCCGGGCCGAAGACTTACTCACCCGAGAGAGGCACTTCATCGAGCTCTTCAAGACCACCCTTCCCCATGGCCTGAACTCTCGGTATCAATAATTTATTGTATCACCCTTAAAAATTACATTATTATATCACCCTTAAAATTCTATTCTTTGTATCATGCATCATGCCTGGTTGTCCCAAGTTGGGTTCCTACGGGAACTAACTTGGGCACAGGTGCATACCACCCCATCCCAAGTGTGACATTCTATCATTCCATGTCATGTACACGTCAAGGCCTGTCTTTCATCCATCCCAAGTGTGACATTCCATCCTCCAACATGTCAAGGCCTGTCATACACCACCAGCTGGCATTCCCTGTTGACAGAGTATATAAGCTCACCTATTTTGTATTATATTCATTCCCTGATGAAGGCATACTCACTGCCGAAAGCTTGGATAAAGGTTTGAGAAAACTATTCTGTCAACAATTCACGACGCGCCAGCATTACTTCAATTCCAACGACGCCGACTACAGCAAAGACCGACTACAGCAACCATTTAACACTTCTCTCTTACATTTTTTACATATCCGCCGACCGAGACAAGACAATGGAGACAACGACTACAGCGACTGCAGAGACGACAGCATCCCCTGAACGGACCGAGTTGGTGACACAGACGCCGACTACCCGAGTCCGACCACGGGATCAGGACTCCACCCCCTCGGGGCTTTCCCCGCCCTCACGGATGACTCGGATGGTGTCCCCCGAGCCGGAGAGCGCTGGTGTTGGGAGTGGTGTCAACGTTAGGGCTCAGCTTACCCTGAACCCTACCCCTAACCATAACCATAACCCAATCCGCCTCACCACCCAGCCTGTATCGCACACAGTGCGATCCACCGGCGCCTCCCAGCCCGGGGAACAGCTCATCGAGCTCCGACGGGCGTACCAGCGGTCAATGCACCGCTCTATAACAGCTCACCACCATGAGAGTTTTCTGTCACACCTACTTTCCACAGGTACCACCCCCAACGGCCTGAAGATCCAGCTACAACCACAAGCCTTCCTGATGAGCTGGACCAACCTAGAGGAGACATGGATCGCCATCATACGGGAGACGGAAACGAAGCTACACGAGTGCCTGACGAATCACTACCGGACGGTGGAGGAGAGAGTATCCTTTGAGACGACCAGTATCCTCGAAAGCATGACCGAGCTAACCAGCCCCGCCCCCCATAGTGACTTGGCTAAAGAGCACTACGAAAAGCTCGAAGCCACCAACAGAAATCTGGAGTACACTAAGCAAAAGCTAGCACACACTTCCTCCCGGAAAAACGAGAGCCTAACTACACGGGCTACTCGACCAACAGACAACCGCCATCTCCCCCACAGGAACCCACGTGACCGGAAGCCACCTCGACGAGACGACAGGCCACGGCACCAGAGGAACGACGGCCCTCCACGACAAGAAGACCACCGCCCCCTCCGACGAGATGACTACCGCCCCCCACAACGCAACAACTACCAGCCCCCACGACGCAATGACTGCCAGCCCCCACGGCACAACAACTACCAGCCCCCACGACGAGATGACCACCAGCCCCCACGACGAGATGACCACCAGCCCCCACGACGAGAAGTTCCTAACAATAGGATATATAGCGGGGGGAGGGGGATGCATGAATGGAGAAATCCCCATGTGCAGCAACCCATCACCACCTCCAACCGTTTTTTATACTCAGGCCACAGGACGGACAGGAGCTACCAGGACCGGAGAACAACCTGGGAGAGGCCCCCCCCACCACCACGAGACACCGGAAGACAAGATCGGAGACAGGAGGACTGGACACTAGTGGACAGACGCAGAGGACGAGGCGAAAGACGAGACGGGCGAGACGGTTCCGGAGGAAACTGGCTAGGAAGGAATACCTACGCCAGATCAGGGAGACACAATCCATACTAAGATCTAAGTACATTGTCAACCTTTCTGGTAAACCCCTCTCACAGCCTGCCATAAGTGCCCTATCCAAAGGCCTTACCTTTATACCCACCCCACCAAAGCCCCTAGCCAGTAGTTTAGAGAAGGATTTTGAGGCGTTCACCAGAAGGTTGAGAATAACAGAGTACTTTAGCAGTAGAAGACCCGCCCCTGACCCCAACCCTAACCCTGAGCCTGGCCCTAACCCTAGCCCTAACCCTGAGCCTAACCCCAACCCTAGCCCTAGCCCTAACCATTACCCTAACCCTGAGCCTGGCCATAACCCTAACCCTGAGCCTGGCCCTAACCCTAACCCTAACCCTAGCCCTAACCCTGAGCCTAGCCCTAACCCCAACCCTAGCCCTAACCCTAACCCTGAGCCTAGGCCTAACCCCAACCCTAACCCTAACCCTAACCCTAGCCCCGAGCCTAACCCTAACTCTAGCCGTAACCCCAGCCCTAGCCCCAACCCTAACCCTAAACCTCCCCCTTTTAAACCCAAGTCTACCTGGATGCCTCCCCGTAACGGCAACAGTGACCTAGAAAAATACATCTCAGCAACCGCACTAACCCTAAAAACTATTCAACCCCTGAAACCACACAGGAACCTGAGTAATACGGAGAATGCCGCCCTGAAGGAACTCCGACAGGACTCTACCCTGGTTATCAAGAAGGCAGATAAGGGAGCATGTATTATAGTAGAGAGTGTAGAATCCTATGTTAACAATGGCCTAACCCACTTACAAGATACCAACATATACCAACCCTTAGATGGTGACCCCACCCCTGCCCTCTCTAGGCGTATCAACCAGTATGTAGATGAATTACATGATAGAGGATTTGTGGACAAGGATACTAGGAACTTCCTAATAGCCCCTGAGGATGTACGGACCCAGAGACTGTATTTTCTCAAGAAGATACATAAAACTCCCCATGGCATACGTCCCATTGTCAGCGGCTGTAATGGACCCACTGAGAATATCTCAGCCTACATAGACTACTACATCAAGCCTCTTGTCCCACAGATCCCCTCTCATATTCGAGATTCGGGACACCTTGTTTCGATTCTTGAAAACACCCCACTCCCCCAAGATATCCTACTTGTTACAATAGATGTGTCCAGCCTTTACACTAACATTCCCCATGATGACGGCATCAAGTCTGTCCTAGGCCACATGTACCCCGATACTGACTGCCCCATACCCGAGTCCCTCTTCCGTTACCTCCTTGAGATTGTATTAAAATGCAATGTGTTTGAGTTTAATGGTACAGCATACAAACAAATCCAAGGTACAGCCATGGGTACCAAGATGGCTCCATCCTATGCCAACATCTTCATGGACGATGTTGAGCAGGAATTCCTTTCTAGGCAGCCTACCCGCCCACACCTGTGGCTTAGGTACATTGACGACATCTTATGCATCTGGCCCAGTTCTAACAGAGAGGAGCTTATGGGCTTCCTAGAAGCCCTAAACTCCTTTCACCCCACCCTTAGATTCACATGGGCCATCTCTGATACCCAGGTTGACTTCCTAGACATCACTCTATATAAAGGTTCCCGCTTCCTCACCACAGGCCTCCTGGACATGAAGACATACTTTAAGCCTACTAATACATTCCAGTACTTAGAATACTCCTCGGCCCATCCCCATTCAGTTTTCAAGGGCCTGGTTAAGGGAGAATGTATCCGTTTCCTTAGATCCACCTCAGACCCCACTAATTACCAGAGCCTTATAACTACCCTACACAGACACCTACGCCTTAGGAATTACCCCACTAAGTTCATTGACCCCATCATTAAGTCCGTACCCTTCAGCCTCAGGACTAGCTATGTGACTCCCTCCAGGATGCCTGAGGCCCGTAAAGGACCCATCTTTGTAACTAACTTCTCACCCTGGATACATCCCCGTGCCTTCACTAATGCACTCACACACAACTGGACACTAATCGAGAACGATACCTTCCCACAGAAACCGATGATAGCCTACCGACGAAACAAGACGATTGCCAACTCACTGGTCCGGGCACGCCTCCCCGGGGAAGCACCACCGACGACCGACAGGATTCCGCATAAGTTGCCACACATAGTTCGCACAGTCACACCATGCAACCACTCCCAGTGTAAAACATGCCCCATCCTACTTCAGCGTAATGTACAGGCCTCCCGTAGCAACAGCATTAGGTACCGCATCCCTGAACCCATGACATGTAAATCAGCATGCCTTGTATACTGCATTGAGTGCATGAAATGTGGCAAACAGTACATAGGACAAACATCCAAAACCCTCCGCCTCCGTATTCGCCACCACAGAGCAGCAGCACGAGAACACCGTGAATGGCCCATCTACCGCCACTTCAGAGGACGAGGACACGACTTCGAGAGGGACTTCCGCGTGATACCACTGGAGAGATGCCGGGCCGAAGACTTACTCACCCGAGAGAGGCACTTCATCGAGCTCTTCAAGACCACCCTTCCCCATGGCCTGAACTCTCGGTATCAATAATTTATTGTATCACCCTTAAAAATTACATTATTATATCACCCTTAAAATTCTATTCTTTGTATCATGCATCATGCCTGGTTGTCCCAAGTTGGGTTCCTACGGGAACTAACTTGGGCACAGGTGCATACCACCCCATCCCAAGTGTGACATTCTATCATTCCATGTCATGTACACGTCAAGGCCTGTCTTTCATCCATCCCAAGTGTGACATTCCATCCTCCAACATGTCAAGGCCTGTCATACACCACCAGCTGGCATTCCCTGTTGACAGAGTATATAAGCTCACCTATTTTGTATTATATTCATTCCCTGATGAAGGCATACTCACTGCCGAAAGCTTGGATAAAGGTTTGAGAAAACTATTCTGTCAACAATTCACGACGCGCCAGCATTACTTCAATTCCAACGACGCCGACTACAGCAAAGACCGACTACAGCAACCATTTAACACTTCTCTCTTACATTTTTTACATATCCGCCGACCGAGACAAGACAATGGAGACAACGACTACAGCGACTGCAGAGACGACAGCATCCCCTGAACGGACCGAGTTGGTGACACAGACGCCGACTACCCGAGTCCGACCACGGGATCAGGACTCCACCCCCTCGGGGCTTTCCCCGCCCTCACGGATGACTCGGATGGTGTCCCCCGAGCCGGAGAGCGCTGGTGTTGGGAGTGGTGTCAACGTTAGGGCTCAGCTTACCCTGAACCCTACCCCTAACCATAACCATAACCCTAACCCTAACCCTAACCCTAACCCTAACCCTAACCCTAACCCTAACCCTAACCCTAACCCTAACCCTAACCCTAACCCTAACCCTAACCCTAACCCTAACCCTAACCCTAACCCTAACCCTAACCCTAACCCGGATGCTATTCATAACTAGCCCAAAGGTTTTCTTCACTAGTCCGCAGTGATATCTTTAAACCCTTTGATATTTTTCTGAATCATTTCACTTTGAAACATTTCTGTAGTTGAAACATTTAAGAATTTCAGTAACCCTGAACTATTTGCTGGCACCGTATTGTAATGCTGTTAATAGCCCTTGACTTTATAATGTTTCTGTTATAATGCCAATTTCAAAGTATTTCAGCTTTTGAAACATTTCAAATCAAAGTGTTTGATACTTTTCATTGTTCATGTACTATCTTTCAGTGCTGATATATATTAAACCGGATGTAGGAGGCAATATTATGCTGATGAATAACATTAACCTGCCATTAACCTGCCAGCTAATGACCTGGGTAGCACGGTTGTCCCTCATTGAGCAAGGATTATTACCAGGTAAAGCGTATGCTAGCTATTCTACTCTCCATTGTAGTATTGTTGACCAAGCAAGAAATGTACCTAGCTCTTCTAGAACTGATATGTGCCTCCTCTGCAGTTGCAAGCATTTTCATGAATAATTCAATTACATGATAATACTTGCAACTTAGACCCAGAATTTTGCACTGATTACCGCCAGCATGAGGTTCTTTGTATAAGAAATCAGCAGCCCAATAATAATTTAGCACCGGCTATATGTCTCTAATGGTACAAATGAGGTGCCAGCCATAAGAAATTAGAGGCTCATGCCAGTATGACCATATTTAAGCACCGGCTATACATCTCTTATTTTACAGCCTTTACTTCAGAAATTAGAAGCTCAATGCAATAATTTAGCACTGACTAAGCAAAGCATGACTGTACATTTCCCCCTAGTTACCATGGAGCAGATGTGTGACTTCCTGTGAGTATAAATTCGGTGGTAGTTGCACCACAGTCATTTTTAGATGCAAAACCTACGAAGTAAATGGCTGCTCCAGATCTACCAACTGTCGAACTTGCAGGCAAGAGGCTGCCCTGCTATTGGGAGGGAGAGGAAGCATTTGTCCTCTACAGCAGTTTAATGAAGGAGTTCCAACTGGCTGTCAACGTCAGCCCCTCTACCCAACAGCGGAGAAAGAACAAGGTGGCTGGTACTGACCAGCACTGCCCTTCTGGGCATCTGCAATGCATGAAGGACGCTGGAGTGGTTGCGAAAGCAGCAAGGAATGTTGCTGTATTGACAATTCGTCAGGCACACAACCTGCTCCAGCTCTACAATGTTCCTGGTGAGGCCGAGATGGTGGACAAAGGAGTGGAGCTTAACCCCGATCCGGAAGAACTGAAAAGTGACACTACCACTTCCGTCTGTCATCCGCAACCTCAACAACATGCATCAGCATCTGGAGGCAGTACCGAATGCCTGGTTATCGAAGATCCAGATCATGAGCAGCCAGGTCCCCCCCCCCCAAAGCTCCTAGGCTTGCCAGATCGATGCAGCTGGACCTAGAACTGAACCCAGACGCAGGCCGGCAACTCAAAGAGCTGGCTTCCTTTTGGACGAAGGAGCTCAACCACATACGAGGGGCTCAGGCACTGTCCAAGTCCACAATGGACAAGACCCAGGAGAGACTACTCAGTGAGTTGGCTGTTGGCCAAGTTGATGCGTACTGTACTTATTCCATGATATCGGTACTAGTAGATACACTTTCCAAACTTTAACTTATACGCAGCATTCCTCGGCTTTCTGGACCGGCAGACGCAGCACACTCCACGACTGGACTGCCTCAATGATCTCCAGACAGTGGACATGTTCCTGAACTTCCTCAAGGTAGGCAAGTGTACGACAGTAATGCATCCATAAGGCTCAAAGTAAATTAGGTGTTGATATAAAGTACATTGTAAATGGACACATGACGTTCTAACAATTAATACTAAACACATAATTGGATGCTTTTTCTTCTGTATCAACAGGAGGAGCGCAAGAGAAAGCCGGGGACACTTGCTGGGTATTGCCAGGCTCTGACCAGGGGGCTAAAGTACCTTGCTGCTGCCCAGGGTGTGGATACCAACGAAGCGCAAGCATACATCAGGGCTCTCACCAGCCGTTTCCAGAGGGAGGCTGCAGCTACCCAGAAAACATGGCAGGAGCTCTCGTGGGCAAACAAATGGCTCCATTGGGAGGAGGTGCTGAAAGTTGTGGAGGCACAGCAGGACCTATACGAGACACAACTGAGGCCGATGGACCGGGCAGCAGAATCGCAAAAGTACATGGCTCTACTGCTGTATACGGCTGTCCCGCCAGGCCGAGCGAAAGAATACCGGACTCTCAAAATGCAGCACCACGCTGGACCATTCCAGTCCACTGGCCAGGGTCCATCTAATATCCTGCACTATGGTCCAAATGTTGCAATGCTACAGGTGGGAGAGTACAAGAATTCAAAATACATGGGGGTGCAGAACATAGACATCTCCACCATAGACTTTCTTCAAAGCCACCTTGATGACTACCTGGAGAGAGACCGGCCTCTTCTGCTCAGAGGACATCCTGATCACAGCTACGTGTTTGTGGTAAGAAATAGTATTAATTAATCGTTTTGCGTACGAGTTCCTCATCTATTATCTGCTCCCACTTGTGCACAGAACGAAAAAGGCCAGCCCTTTTCCGAGTCAGGTTGGACCAGATACATCCAAGGGATATTTGAATACCATTCAGGAGCAAGTCTGGGCCCCAATGGACTGAGGTCTGCCTTTGTTACCTTCCTGATGGATGGGAAGGTGGAGGCAAACCCAGACACCCAGAGAGCAGTGGCACATGCGATGAGACATTCCACTCGATATGTAAGTAACTATGTAAGTAACTATATTAGGCATCACCATTTTTAGAGTTGCATTGTATAGATCAAAATAGATGTCTCAATAGCAACAGCTAGCTAATACAAAAAGGACCAATGACAATATGCAACAAAGTAACAGTAGGGAAAGATGATTTATAAAGAATGTCAAATATATAATAAGGAATATATCACACAGCTGGGAATGTAGTGAACCTAATTGTTCTTTGTTTATGCAGCAAAGGCAAGTCTACGACCGACGAACTACAATGGACAAGAGTGCAAGGGCGGTCAAACTAACTGCCGCACTAGCAGGAAGGATCCTGGACAGCAACCCCACCGCCAACCTTGATGAAGACGGGGATGCCATCCCAGAACCAGGCGACATAGTCGCCTTAGTCCAAGCGGGATCCACCCAGACAGCTCCGCTAATTCTTCTTGGAAAAGTGCTGCGGGTCAATCTCCGGGAGCAGGAGGTCCTGTTGGCACACCTACAGGAAATAGAAGAATCGAAGTACCGACTTAGAGTTGGGCAAAGCACCTGGACTGAGAGTTTCAATTCTCTAGTGTACCCAGTCGATGTGGTATACGATGTTATATCTGGCATGTACACTTTAAGGTCCAAGCCTTTGGACATACACAAGACTGTGAATAAGAATTAGAGTTCATGTAGCTACAATACTGTGCACACCCTTGCCCTGTAAACACAATGTCGCTGTCACACAATTGTACTGGAGTTTATTACTGTGTTATTGTACAATCTCAGTCTACTCTTGTATGACCCTTTCCTATTGGATAAAAATATTTCAATTCAATACTGTCACGGCCTAGTGTTGGTAAAAGGAGGAAGATATAGTCTCATGTACAGTACTGCATTAGGTTGTAGAGGTGAGTGAACACCCCAGTATTGTAAGCTACACAAGCGATCGACTTAGGGTAGGGATCTTGTGATTTGAATCTCCCGCCACAATGGACAGAAAAAGGGGGCGTGTGCTCAGACTTTACAGACGCTAGCCCAGAGGACTGTCAGTCTTCTGCTCATGCTCACTACATTCTGTACTGCCTACTTTATCAATACCCCAAAAGACATGGCCTAGCTTCTCTCCACTCTTGGACAGCATAGCGTTTAGTTTAGGGGTAACGGTGTTAGCCCAGGGAATGACGTAATGCTATCTTAAGTACAGAGTGAACGGGGAGATAATGAGGCATACCAAGCATTCTTGCCTCTTTCTTGCACGATTGAAGACTCCTTCTGGCTTCATGCCGTCGCCAACACCGAATATTTAACATGCTGCATCAGTGAAACACGATCTAGCCATGCAACTGGCTTCTAGAAAATAGCATTCAGTATGACTCTGGCAGACTGCTCACGGCCACTAGGCTGTGCTATGAGCCTCTTCTGCAACAACTGAAACTGTTGGCTACCTCAAACCTCTCGAGAAAACTTCTACCGTGGAGCTGCGGCGTGCTACAGCTCCTGCAGCAGCACTGGTCATGTGACTTAGGGGGCCTACGCGTGAGAACCACAGCAAATCACATGCACTAATGCAGCTAGGGGGTGGAGCCAAGGTCTGGTCACGAGACTAAGATCCACTTACCCACGTGTTTTTGTAAAAACATGCGGGAAAGCCCGCGTGAATAATATTATAGTATAAAAGAAAACCACATGGCGGTAAGCCTTAGTATAATTTAATAATAGGTAGGACAGTTTGTGGTAAGATGGGATATAAGGAGAAACTATAAACTGTTACATGAATGCTGTCGAGCTTGCCACACCCTCTGGCTTTCCAACACGCCAGAGAGAATGTCAGACTGATACGCAGCTGAATGTGTACAGTACAAGTGATGCACTGGCTAT
Organism: Phakellia ventilabrum; assembly: GCA_963921505.1. Classification (NCBI taxonomy): domain Eukaryota; kingdom Metazoa; phylum Porifera; class Demospongiae; order Axinellida; family Axinellidae; genus Phakellia; species Phakellia ventilabrum. Next base: position 10,849 of record OY997397.1, read on the forward strand.
ACTAAAAAACAAACAATGTAGTCTACTGCCCAGTTCGGCCTTGATGGAGATGAGACAAAGCTATACTATTTGCATCCTTGTTCTGTCTGCTGTAGACAACTTGCACTGCTTCTTTCTTCTTTCTGTAGGAAAGAGAACCAAATAAGAAGTATAAGGTAAGAGTATTACTGCACAGTACACAATTGAGTGCTGCCTAATTATAAATTTGTCGTCCCAATAGATCCAGCGAAGCTTCGGCACCGTAAGTTAACATTACGACTAAGAGTTTACAGCAGCTTGCCATTAATTGTATGATCATTACATTAGATGGTGATCGCCCAAAAAAGCCCGGAATCTACATGTAAGGATTCTATAAGAGTATAAGAGTAGTGGTCCTACACAAGGATTTTTGTCACTAATGGGTCCTACCTAATTTTGTCTTATATATTATCCAGCCGGAGCTAAGGATTCTATAAATCCAGCCGGAGCTAAGGATTCTATAAATCCAGCCGGAGCTAAACACCCCAGGGAGGTGAGTACATTCTCTCCGTCTGAGTTCAGGTGAATTAATTACCCAGCACATGCATCAACAGCGGGGAGGAGGAGGAGGTGCAGAGAGGGAGGGCGGCCCACCACCCAAAAGTAAGACCTACGACCATCAATATGGGATTTTGAACGATGCAGGCTGTGCAACAATAGCTCTCATACCTCACTATCCAGAGCGCTGTCCCTCACCGATCAGGGCTCCGGAAGGAGGAGGAGGAGGAGGTGCAGAGAGGGAGGGCGGCCCACCACCCAAAAGTAAGAACTACGACCATCAATAAGGGATTTTGAACGATGCAGGCTGCGCAACAATAGCTCTCATACCTCACTATCCAGAGCGCTGTCCGGCTCCGACAGGAGCTCCTACGACCAAGGTATACAGGTTTAATCACTTGTCAGAGCGAATTAAGTATTTTATTCTTACTTTGCAGACTACCCCCTGCAAATGGTGGGGGCGGTGGGGGCAGGTATGTTACAACACAAGATGCAAATGCCTATAGTTATGCACTGTGGTATATATTACAGGTGACGCCCAGCGTGTGGGAGCGGCTGGGGGTGGCCCCCCAGCACCCCAAAGTATGTCTGAATGAAACTGTAGTATTTATTACTGTTAATACTAATAATCCTGCTTAACACAGGGTGGAGGAGGAGGAAGTGGCGGGGGTGGTGGTAAAGGGGGTAAAGGGGGTAAAGGTGGGAGACGCGGGAGAGGTGGGAAAGATGGTGGAGGTGGAGACAGTGGCGGAGGTGGTGGAGGCAGTGCGAGGGGTGGTGGGAGAGGTGGGAGAGGTGGTGGGGGTGGTGGGAGAGGCGGGAGAGGTGGTGGGTGCAGCTGCGGGAAAACTTTTGGTGGGAAGGTATGTTCGCACAATCCTAAGGCACATTATTAGTTAAGCTCGGTATTTGATGTAACATTGGTAATTACATTTGGCTACTTTTATTCCCTGCAGGTTGTAATTAATGTATTTTAACTGCGTAATTTTCTTGTTTAAAATTAAAATTTACCTACCTACCTGAATTGACTTACTCATTCCTCAGCAAATATCCAGGTTGGCAGACAGGGAGTACCTTTGCCTTGAAGAAGACTCGATGTCTAGCTCTACTACTTAATATACTAGCGGGAGTAGCGATCTTGCAGCATGGGCCGGGCCATGGCTAGACCATGCTCTATTATCTATGGCTAGCACTGTAGCTGTTTATTCTAATTAATGCCCATGTTGTGCACGTGAATTTTTAACTAGTCATGTGCATGGCTGCAACTATATTGCTACTACCGTACAAGTAACAAGAGCTCGAGTCAAGCTTATTGAAGGTTAGTATTACTCCTAGCTATACGTATGCATACCTAATTCGGGTGAAGCCAAGCCTATAAAGCTTAGAAAAGCTTAAGGCATGCTGTTTTTGCTGAAGCGATATGATTTACAATTGCTGATATATAGCCTTGTTGCAGGCTATTTGGTAATTTGTACCTCCTCATACACTCACTACAAGCTTTGTATGGCCCCAGCGAATTAGTCTAGTACTGAAGGCTTAAATCCCGGCTACGTTGTAAAAGTGGGTGGAGCTGAATGGGTGGAGCAAGCCTGGTTCTAAAGAAGGGCATGTCTTTTCAGGCATGAGAACATGGACTGTCCTTTCGTACGGACACGAACAAGAAGGCGATGAATTTCAAGTTCCACCCACCATAACCAGGTGAGCTGGGTATAGAGCACGGGTTAGCTGCACTATCCCTGCCACGCCTTTAAAGACAGGGAAACCAGCCGATCCAATTCAGGGAAAGCCAAGCCTTAGCTGCTGCCAGGAAGCTCCACCCACTCCTAATTAAAGAGCCCCCTATGTGTATGTATGCACGTATGTATGTATGTATGTCTGCCTATAATATGCAGTACATAGCCATACATACATATATCAGACAGCCGATCACTGGTCAAGTAATCACGGCATATTAAGGCTGTCATTGGCATGACTGCACTCCTCCCCCCAACAGCGTCCAGCCCTAACCCCAGAGTCGTCAGCAAGAAAGAGTCACACCCCTACTCGGCAGGTGAGCTAGGCCATAATATTAATTTAATACTGGTTAGCCACACTGTCCCGGTCGAGCCTCTTAAGACAGGCAGGGAAACCAGCCGATCCAATTCAGGGAAAGCCAAGCCTTAGCTGCTGCCAGGAAGCTCCACCCACTCCTAATTAAAGAGCCCCCTATGTGTATGTATGCACGTATGTATGTATGTATGTCTGCCTATAATATGCAGTACATAGCCATACATACATATATCAGACAGCCGATCCCTGGTCAAGTAATCACGGCATATTTAGGCTGTCATTGGCATGACTGCACTCCTCCCCCCCACAGCGTCCAGCCCTAGCCCCAGAGTCGTCAGCAAGAAAGAGTCACACCCCTACTCGGCAGGTGAGCTAGGCCATAATATTAATTTAATACTGGTCAGCCACACTGTCCCGGTCGAGCCTCTTAAGACAGGCAGGGAAACCAGCCGATCCAATTCAGGGAAAGCCAAGCCTTAGCTGCTGCCAGGAAGCTCCACCCACTCCTAATTAAAGAGCCCCCTATGTGTATGTATGCACGTATGTATGTATGTATGTCTGCCTATAATATGCAGTACATAGCCATACATACATACCTACACTCAGACAGCCGATCCCTGGTCAAGTAATCACGGCATATTAAGGCTGTCATTGGCATGACTGCACTCCTCCTCCCCCCCACAGCGTCCAGCCCTAGCCCCAGAGTCGTCAGCAAGAAAGAGTCACACCCCTACTCGGCAGGTGAGCTAGGCCATAATATTAATTTAATACTGGTTAGCCACACTGTCCCGGTCGAGCCTCTTAAGACAGGCAGGGAAACCAGCCGATCCAATTCAGGGAAAGCCAAGCCTTAGCTGCTGCCAGGAAGCTCCACCCACTCCTAATTAAAGAGCCCCCTATGTGTATGTATGCACGTATGTATGTATGTATGTCTGCCTATAATATGCAGTACATAGCCATACATACATATATCAGACAGCCGATCCCTGGTCAAGTAATCACGGCATATTAAGGCTGTCATTGGCATGACTGCACTCCTCCCCCCCACAGCGTCCAGCCCTAACCCCAGAGTCGTCAGCAAGAAAGAGTCACACCCCTACTCGGCAGGTGAGCTAGGCCATAATATTAATTTAATACTGGTTAGCCACACTGTCCCGGTCGAGCCTCTTAAGACAGGCAGGGAAACCAGCCGATCCAATTCAGGGAAAGCCAAGCCTTAGCTGCTGCCAGGAAGCTCCACCCACTCCTAATTAAAGAGCCCCCTATGTGTATGTATGCACGTATGTATGTATGTATGTCTGCCTATAATATGCAGTACATAGCCATACATACATATATCAGACAGCCGATCCCTGGTCAAGTAATCACGGCATATTAAGGCTGTCATTGGCATGACTGCACTCCTCCCCCCCACAGCGTCCAGCCCTAATCCCAGAGTCGTCAGCAAGAAAGAGTCACACCCCTACTCGGCAGGTGAGCTAGGCCATAATATTAATTTAATACTGGTTAGCCACACTGTCCCGGTCGAGCCTCTTAAGACAGGCAGGGAAACCAGCCGATCCAATTCAGGGAAAGCCAAGCCTTAGCTGCTGCCAGGAAGCTCCACCCACTCCTAATTAAAGAGCCCCCTATGTGTATGTATGCACGTATGTATGTATGTATGTCTGCCTATAATATGCAGTAAAGAGCCCCGTATGTGTATGTATGCACGTATGTATGTATGTCTGCCTATAATATGCAGTACCTAGCCATACATAGCACTGTGACCTAAGGCGGCCCAGTACATTTTTAATTTTGCTCTCTCTAGTCTTCTTTTGTTCATTTCAGGATGCTACCGGATTCTGATTGGAGTGGCTTCTTCATTGACTTTTGATGTGATGTGACCAGATACGACCGGATGAGGAGGGGCCGGTCCAGGGTCATGGAATGTTGGTAGTGCAAGCAAGACCAAATGCAGGCCGCACTGTCAGTGTTTTCATGGCTGTGGAATGGTCTCCTCTCGACTCATGACGGACACGATTGGAATTCATAATTAATCTATTACCTTTGCTTTATTATATTTGTTCATTGTTCATGTACTATCTTTCAGCGCTGATATATATTAAACAGGGCTGCCTTATTTAATTCTACATGTGCAAAGTTCTCGTCTTCAAGATGCTGTTCATGATCAGTGCAGGGTCACAGCCCTTGCAAGGTCTCAACCTAACCCTAACCCTAACCCTAACCCAAACTCCTCCATTTCCGATTCCAAGAGTCCGAACTTGGCTCGAACTCCTCCATTCCCGATTCCAAGCGTCCGAACTTGGCTTGGAACTCCTCCATTCCCGATTTCAGGCGTGAGAACTTGGCTCGAACTCCTCCATTTCCGATTCCAAGCTTCCGAACCTGACTCAAACTCCTCCATTCCCAATTCCAAGCATCTGAACTTGGTTCGAACTCCTCCATTTCCGATTCCAAGCGTTCGAACTAGGCTCGAACTCCATTCCCGATTCCAAGCGTCTGAACTTGGCTCGAACTCCTCCATTTCCGATTCCAAGCGTCTGAACTTGGCTCGAACTCCTCCATTTCCGATTTCAAGATTCGGAACTTTTCTCGAACTCTACCAATTCCGATTCCAGGCATCGGAACTTGGTTTAAACTCCTCCATTTCCGATTCCAAGCGTCGGAAATTGGCTCGAACTCCTCCATTCCCGATTCCAAGCGTCGGAACTTGGCTTGGAACTCCTCCATTCCCGATTCCAAGGGTCGGAAATTGTCTCGAACTTCTCCATTCCCGATTCCAAGAGTCCGAACTTGGCTGGAACTCCTCCATTTCCCATTTCTAGCGTCGGAACTTGTCTCGAACTCATTCATTCCCGATTCCAAGCGTCGGAACTTGGCTCGAACTCCTCCATTCCCGATTCCAAGCGTCCGAACTTGGCTTGGAACTGCTACATTCCCGATTCCAAGCGTCCGAACTTGGCTCGAACTCCTCCATTTCCGATTCCAAGCTTCCGAACCTGACTCAAACTCCTCCATTCCCAATTCCAAGCGTCTGAATTTGGTTCAAACTCCTCCATTTCCGATTCCAAGCGTTCGAACTAGGCTCGAACTCCATTCCCGATTCCAAGCGTCTGAACTTGGCTCGAACTCCTCCATTTCCGATTCCAAGCGTCGGAACTCGGCTCGAACTCCTCTATTTCCAATTCCAAGCCTCGAACTTGGCTCGAAATCCTCCATTCCCGATTCCAAGCGTCGGAATTTGACTCGAACTCCTCCATTTCCGATTCCAAACTTCGAACTTGGCTCGAACTCTTCCATTCCCGATTCCAAGCGTCGGAACTTGGCTCGAACTCCTCCATTTCCGATTCCAAACCTCGAACTTTGCTCGAACTCTTCCATTTCCGATTCCAAGCGTCGGAACTTGACTCGAACTACTCCATTTCCTATTCCAAACCTCGAACTGGGCTGGAACTCTTCCATTCCCGATTCCAAGCGTCGGAACTTGGCTCTAACTCCTCCATTTCCGATTCGAAACGTCGAACTTGGCTCGAACTCCTCCATTCCCGATTCCAAGCGTCGGAATTTGACTCGAACTCCTCCATTCCCGATTCCAAGCCTCGAACTTGGCTCGAACTCCTCCATTTCCGATTCCAAGTGTCGGAACTTGGCTCGAACTCCTCCATTTCCAATTCCAAGCAATGGAACTTTGCTCGAACTCCTCAATTTCCGATTCCAAGCCTCGAACTAGGCTCAAACTCCTCCATTTCCGATTCCAAGCTTCGAAATTGGCTCGAACTCCTCCATTTCCGATTCCAAGCAACGAAATTGGTTTGAAATCCTACATTCCCGATTCCAAGCCTCGAACTTCCATTCCCGATTCCAAGCATTGGAATTTGACTCGAACTCGTTCATTTCCGATTCCAAGCATTGAACTTTTCTCGAACTCTTCCATTCCCGATTCCCAGCGTCGGAACTGGGCTCGAACTCCTGCATTTCCGATTTCAAGCCTCGAACTTGGCTCGAACTCCTCCATTTCCGATTCCAAGCTTCGAAAATGGCTCGATCTCCTCCATTTCCAATTCCAAGCAACGAACTTGGATTGAACTCCTACATTCCCGATTCCAAGCCTCGAACTTCCATTCCCGATTCCAAGCATCGGAATTTGACTCGAACTCGTTCATTTCCGATTCCAAGCTTTGAACTTTGCTCGAACTCTTCCATTCCCGATTCCCAGCGTCGGAACTGGGCTCGAACTCCTCCATTTCCGATTCCAAGCGTCGAAATTGGCTCGAACTCCTCCATTTCCGATTCCAAACTTCGAACTTGGCTAGAACTCCTCCATTTCCGATTCCAAGCAACGAACTGGGTTTGAACTCCTGCATTCCCGATTCCAAGCCTCGAACTTCCATTCCCGATTCCAAGAATCGGAATTTGACTCGAACTCGTTCATTTCCGATTCCAAGCTTTGAACTTTCCTCGAACTCTTCCATTCCGGTTTCCCAGCGTCGGAACTGGGCTCGAACTCCTCCATTTCCGATTCCAACCCTCGAACTTGAATTGAACTCTTCCATTCCCAATTCCAAGAGTCGGAACTTGGCTCGATCTCCTCCATTTCCATTTCCAATCGTCGAACTTGGCTCGAACTTTTCCATTCCCGATTCCAAGCGTCGGAACGGGGCTCGAACTCCTCCATTCGAGGTTTGGAATCGGAAATGGAGGAGTTCAAGCCAAGTTCCGATGCTTGGAATCGTGAATGGAAGAGTTCGAGCCAAGTTCGATGCTCAGAATCGGGAATGGAGGAGTTCGAGCCCGATTCCGAGACTTGGAATCGGGAATGAAGGAGTTCGAGCTTGGAATCGGGAATGGAGGAGTTCGATCACAGTTTGATGCTTGGAATCGTAAATTGAGGATATCGAACCAAGTTGCGATTCTTGGAATTGGAAATGGAGGATTTCGAGCTAAGTTCGAGGCTTGGAATCGGGAATGGAGAAGTTCGAGCAAAGTTCGAGGTTTGGAATCGGAAATGGAGGAGTTCGAGCCAAGTTCCGACGCTTGAAATCGGAAATTGAAGGGTTCGAGCCAAGTTTGAAGCTTGGAATCGGGAATGAAGGAGTTTGAACCAAGTTCGATGCTTGGAATAGGAAATGGAGGAGTTTTAGCACAGTTCCGACGCTAGGAATCGGAAATGGAGGAGTTCGAACCAAGTTCGATGCTTGAAATCGGAAACGGAGGAGTTCAAGCCCAGTTCTAACGCTAGGAATCGTGAATGAAAGCGTTTGAGTCAAGTTTGATGCTTAGATTCGGGAATGGAGGAGTTCGAGCAAAGTTCGATGCTTGGAATCGGAAACGGAGGAGTTCGAGCCCAGTTCCGACGCTTGGAATCGGGAATGGAAAAGTTTGAGCCAAGTTCGAGGATTGGAAATGGAAATGGAGGAGTTCGAGCACAGTTCCGACGCTGGGAATCGGTAATGGAAGAGTTCGATCAAAGTTCAAGGCTTGGAATCGGAAATGAACGAGTTCGAGTGAAATTCCGATGCTTCGAATCGGGAATGGAAGTTCGAGGCTTGGAATCGGGAATATAGGAGTTCAAACCAAGTTCGTTGCTTAAAATCGGAAATGAAGGAGTTCGAGCCCGATTCCACCTCTTGGAATCGGGAATGGAGGAGTTCGAGAGTAGTTCGAGGCTTGGAATCGGGAATGGAGGAGTTCGAGCCAATTTACGACTCTTGGAATTGGGAATGGAAGAGTTCGAGCCAAGTTCGAAGCTTGGAATCGGAAATGGAGGTGTTCGAGCCCAGTTCCAACGCTGGGAATCGGGAATGGAAGAGTTCGAGCAAAGTTCAAGGCTTGAAATCGGTAATGAACGATTTCGAGTCAAATTCCGATGCTTAGAATCGGGAATGGAAGTTCGAGGCTTAGAATCGCGAATGTAGGAGTTCAAACCAAGTTCGTCGCTTGGAATTAGAAATGGAGGAGTTCGAACCCGATTCCGACTCTTGGAATCGGAAATGGAGGAGTTCGAGCCAAGAGCCGAACTCCATTCCCGCTTCCAAACCCACCCACCCATCCCTCCCTAATTAAAGAGCTCTGTATGTTTATGTATATATGCATGTATGTATGTCTGCATATATATGCACATATACAGTACATAGTTACATACATACATACATACACTCAACCCCTTGGTCAAGTATTCACTGCATAAGGCTGTCAGTGGCATGACTGCACTTCCCCCCACAGCGTCCAGCGTTCCTCGAGTACATGTGAGGCGATAATATTAATACTGGAGTACTGTGACCTAAGGCGGCCCAGTACATTTTTAATTTTGCCCTCTCTTGTCTTTTGCTTCATTGAATTTTGATGTGATGCGACCAGATACGACCAGATGCGGAGGGACCGGTCCTGACTCAGTTATAATAAGTAGGACTCCTTATAATAAGTAAGACTCCTTATAATAAGAATGAATCAGTTATAATAAGTAGGACTCCTTATAATAAGAAGGACAATAAGAATTACTCCGTTATAATAAGTAGGACTCCTTATAATAAGTAGGCCTCCTTATAATAAGAAGGAGTCTGTTATAATAAATAGGACTCCTTATAATAAGTAGGATTCCTTATAATAATTTGGACTCCTTATAATAAGTAGGATTCCTTATAATAAGTAGGACTCCGTTATAGTAAGTAGGACTCCTTACAATAAGTAGGACTCCTTATAATGAGAATGATTCAGTTATAATAAATAGGACTCCTTATAATAAGTAGGACTCCTTATAATAAGTAGGACTCCTTATAATAAGTAGGATTCCTTATAATAAGAATGACTCAGTTATAATAAGTAGGACTCCTTATAATAAGTAAGACTCCTTATAATAAGAAGGACTCCTTATAATAAGTAGGACTCCTTATAATAAGAAGGAGTCTGTTATAATAAATAGGACTCCTTATAATAAGTAGGACTCCTTATAATAAGAAGGAGTCTGTTATAATAATTAGGACTCCTTATAATAAGTAGGACTCCTTATAATAAGAAGGACTCCTTGTAATAAGTAGGACTCCTTATAATAAGTAGGACTCCTTATAATAAGAAGGAGTCTGTTATAATAATTAGGCCTCCTTATAATAAGTAGGACTCCCTATAATAAGAATGACTATGTTATAATAAGTAGGACTCCTTATAATTATTAGGATTCCTTATAATAAGGAGTCTTATAATAAATAGGACTCCTTATAATAAGTAGGACTCCTTTTAATAAGTAGGACTCCTTATAATAAGTAGGACTCCTTATAATAAGTAGGATTCCTTATAATAAGAGTGACTCAGTTATAATAAGTAGGACTCCTTATAATAAGTAAGACTCCTTATAATAAGAATGACTCAGTTATAATAAGTAGGACTCCTTATAATAAGTAGGACTCCTTATAATAAGAAGGAGTCTGTTATAATAAATAGGACTCCTTATAATAAGTAGGACTCCTTATAATAAGAAGGAGTCTGTTATAATAATTAGGATTCCTTATAATAAGTAGGACTCCTTATAATAAGTAGGACAATAAAAATTACTCAGTTATAATAAGTAGGACTCCTTATAATAAGTATGCCTCCTTATAATAAGAAGGAGTCTGTTATAATAAGTTGGATTCTTTATAATAAGTAGGACTCCTTATAATAAGAAGGAGTTTGTTATAATAATTAGGCGTCCTTATAATAAGTAGGACTGCCTATAATAAGAATGACTCTGTTATAATAAGTAGGACTCCTTATAATTATTAGGACTCCTTATAATAAGTAGGATTCCTTATAATAAGTAGGACTCCTTATAATAAGTAGGATTCCTTATAATAAGAAAGAATCAGTTATAATAAGTAGGACTCCTTATAATAAGTAGGATTCCTTATAATAAGAATGAATCAGTTATAATAAGTAGGACTCCTTATAATAAGTAAGACTCCTTATAATAAGAATGACTCAGTTATAATAAGTAGGACTCCTTATAATAAGTAGGACTCCTTATAATAAGAAGGAGTCTGTTATAATAAATAGGACTCCTTATAATAAGTAGGACTCCTTATAATATAAAGGAGTCTGTTATAATAAATAGGACTCCTTATAATAAGTAGGACTACTTACAATAAGAAGGAGTCTGTTATAATAATTAGGGCTCCTTATAATAAGTAGGATTCCTTATAATAAGTAGGACTCCTTATAATAAGTAAGATTCCTTATAATAAGAATGAATCAGTTATAATAAGTAGGACTCCTTATAATAAGTAGGATTCCTTATAATAAGAATGTATCATTTATAATAAGTAGGACTCCTTATAATAAGTAAGACTCCTTATAATAAGAATGACTCAGTTATAATAAGTAGTAGTCCTTATAATAAGTAGGACTCCTTATAATAAGAAGGAGTCTGTTATAATAAATAGGACTCCTTATAATAAGTAGGACTCCTTATAATAAGAAGGAGTCTGTTATAATAAATAGGACTCCTTATAATAAGTAGGACTCCTTATAATAAGAAGGAGTCTGTTATAATAATTAGGACTCCTTATAATAAGTAGGACTCCTTATAATAAGAAGGACTCCTTGTAATAAGTAGGACTCCTTATAATAAGTAGGACTCCTTAAAATAAGAAGGAGTCTGTTATAATAATTAGGCCTCCTTATAATAAGTAGGACTCCCTATAATAAGAATGACTATGTTATAATAAGTAGGTCTCCTTATAATATGTAGGACTCCTTAGACCCCTTCTTATTATAAGGAGTCCTAATTATTATAAGGAGTCCTATTTATTATAACAGACTCCTTCTTATTATTAGGAGTCCTACTTATTATAAGGAGTGCTTCTTATTATAAGGGAGGGGTGGGTGGGTGTGTTTGGAAGCGGGAATGGAGTTCGGCTCTTGGCTCGAACTCCTCCATTTCCGATTCAAAGCGTTGGAACCTGGCTCGAACTCCTCCATTCCTGATTCCAAGCGTCGGAACTTGGCTCGAACTCCTCCATTCCCGCTTCCAACACTCGGAACTAGCCTTGAACTCCACCATTCCCAATTACAAGTGTCGGTACTTAGCTCGAACTCCTTCATTTCCAATTCCAAGCGTCGGAGCATGGCTCGAACTCCTCCATTTCCGATTCCAAACTTCGAACTTGGCTCGAACTACTCCATTCCCGATTCCAAGCGTCAGAACTGGGCTCGAACTTCTCCATTTCCAATTCCAAGCCACGAACTTGGCTCAAACTCCTCCATTCCCGATTCCAAGCCTCGAACTTGGCTCGAACCCTTCAATTTCCAATTCCAAGCGTCAAAACTTTGCTCGAACTTCTCCATTTCCGATTCCAAACGTCGAACTTGGCTCGAACGACTACATTCCCGATTCCAAGCCTCGAACTAGGCTCGAACTCCTCCATTTCCGATTCCAAGAGTCGGAATCGGGATCGAACTCCTCCATTTCTGATTCCAAGCAACGAACTTGGTTTGAAATCCTACATTCACGAATCCAAATCTCGAACTTCCATTCCCGATTCCAAGCATCGGAATTTGACTCGAACTCGTTCATTTCCGATTCCAAGCCTTGAACTTTGCTCGAACTCGTCCATTCCCGATTCCCAGCATTGGAACTGGGCTCGAATTCCTCCATTTCCGATTCCAAGCTTCGAACTTGGCTCGAACTCTTCCATTCCCAATTCCAAAATTCGTAACTTGGCTCGATCTCCTCCATTTCTATTTCCAATCCTCGAACTTAGCTCGAACTATTCCATTCCCGATTGCAAGCAACGGAACTGGGTTCGAACTCCTCTATTTCCGATTCCAAGCCTCGAACTTCGCTCGAACTCCTCCATTCCCGATTCTAAGCATCGAACTTGGCTCGAACTCTTCCATTTACGATTCCAAGTGTCAGATCTTGGCTTGAACTCCTTAATTTCCGATTCCAAACCTCGAACTTGGCTCGAACTCCTCCATTTCCGATTCCAAGCATCGAACTTGGCTCGAACTCTTCCATTTCCGATTCCAAACCTCATACTTGACTCAAACTCTTCTATTTCCGATTCCAAGCGTCGGAACTTGGCTCGAACTGATTCCAAGCCTCGAACCAGGGTTGAACACCTCCATTCCCGATTCCAATCATCGGAATTTGACTCGAACTCCTCAATTTCCGATTCAAAGCTTTGAACTGGGCTCGAACTCCTCCATTTCCGATTCCAAGTAACGAACTTGGTTTGAACTCCTACATTCCCGATTCCAAGCTTCGAACTTCCATTCCCGATTCCAAGCATTGGAATTTGACTCGAACTCCTTCATTTCCAATTCCAGCCTTGAACTTTCCTCGAACTCTTCCATTTCCGATTCCAAGCTTCGAACTTGGCTCGAACTCCTCCATTTCCGATTCCAAGCTTCAATCTTGGCTCGAGCTCCTCCATTTCCGAATCCAAGCAACGAACTTTGTTTGAACTCCTACATTCCCGATTCAAAGCCTCGAACTTCCATTCCCGATTCCAAGCATTGGAATTTGACTAGAACTCGTTCATTACCAATTCCAAGACTTGAACTTTGCTCGAACTCTTCCATTCCCGATTCTCAGCGTCGGAACTTGGCTCGAACTCCTCCATTTCCAATTCCAAAACTCGAACTTGGCTCGAACTCTTCCATTCCCAATTCCAAGAGTCGGAACTTGGCTCGATCTCCTCCATTTCCATTTCCAATCCTCGAATTTAGCTCGAACTTTTCCATTCCCGATTCCAAGCGTCGGAACTGGGCTCGAACTCCTCCATTTCCGATTCCAAGCCTCGAACTTGGCTCGAACTCCTCCATTCCCAATTCTAAGCATCGAACTTGGCTCGTACTCTTCCATTCACGATTCCAAGCGTCGGAAATTGGCTTGAACTCCTCCATTTCCGATTCAAAACCTTGAACTTGTCTCGAACTCATCCATTCCCAATTCCAAGTGTCGGAACTTGGCTCGAACTCCTCCATTTCCGATTCCAAATCTCAAACTTGGCTCGAACTCTTCCATTCCGGATTCCAAGTTTCGGAAGTTGGCTCGATCTCCTCCATTACCGATTCCAAACCTCGTACTTCGATCAAACTCTTCCATTTCCGATTCCAAGCCTCAAACTATGGTTGAACACCTCCATTCCCGATTCCAAGCATCGCAATTTGACTCGAACTCTTCCATTTCCGATTCCAAGCTTCAAACTTGGCTCGAACTCATCCATTTCTAATACCAAGCATCGGAACTTGTCTCGAACTCCTCAATTTCCGATTCAAAGCCTCGAACTGAGCTCAAACTCCTCCATTTCCGATTCTAATCCTCTAACTTGTCTCAAACTCCTTAATTCCCAATTTCAAGCCTCGAACTTGGCTAGAACTCTTCCATTCCCGATTCCAAGCATTGGAACTTCTCTCGAACTCCTCCATTTCAGATTCCAAGCATCAAACTAGTCTCGAACTCCTCCATTCCCGATTCCAAGCTTCGAACTTGTATCTAACTCTTCTATTCACGATTCCAAGCGTCGTAACTTGTGTCGAACTCCTCCATTTCCAATTCCGAGCGTCCGAACTTGGCTCAAACTCCTCCATTCCGGATTCCATGCATCGGACTGAGCTCGAACTCTTCCATTCCCGATTGCAAGCGTCGGAACTTGGCTCGAACTCCTTCATTTCCAATTCCAAGCCTCGAACTTGGCTCGAACTCATCAATTTCCGATTCCAAACTTCGAACTTGTCTCGAACTCTTCCATTCCCGATTCCAAGCGTCGGAATTTGACTCGAACTCCTCCATTTCCAATTTCAAACATCAAACTTGGCTGAAACTCTTCCACTTCCGATTCCAAGTGTCGGAACTTTGCTTGAACTCCTCCATTTCCAATTCCAATGATCGGAACATAGCTCAATCTCTTCAATTTCCGATTCCAAGCCTCGAACTGTGCTCGAACTACTCCATTCCCGATTCCAAGCATCGAACTAGGCTCGAACCACTCTAATTCCGACTCCAAGCTTCCGAACTTGGCTCGAACTCCTCTATTCCCGATTCCAAGCATTGAACTAGGCTCGAACTACTCCAATCCCGATTCCAAGCTTCCGAACTTGGCTCGAACTCCTCCATTCCCGATTCCAAGCGTCGAATTACTCTCGAACTCCTCCATTCCCGATTCCAAGAGTTGGAATCGGGCTCGAACTCCTCCATTTCCGATTCCAAGCAACGAACTTGGTTTGAACTCCTATATTCCCGATTCCAAGCCTCGAACTTCCATTTCCGATTCCAAGCATCGGAATTTGACTTGAACTCGTTCATTTCCGATTCCAAGCCTTGAACTTTGCTCGAACTCTTCCATTCCCGATTCCCAGCGTCGGAACTGTGCTCGAACTCCTCCATTTCCATTTCCAATCCTCGAACTTGGCTCAAACTTTTCCATTCCCGATTCCAAGCGTCGGAACTGGGCTCGAACTCCTCCATTTCCGATTCCAAGCCTCGAACTTTGCTCGAACTCCTCCATTCCCGATTCTAAGCATCAAACTTGACTCAAACGCTTCCATTCACGATTCCAAGCGACAGAACTGGGCTTGAACTCCTCCGTTTCCGATTCGAAGCATCGAGCTTGTCTCGAACTCCTCCATTCCCGATTCCTGGCGTCGGTACTGTGCTCGAACTCCTCCATTTCCGATTCCAAACCTCGAACTTGGTTCAAACTCCTCCATTCCCGATTCCAAGCTTCAAACTTGGCTTGAACCCTTCAATTTCCGATGTCAAGCGTCGAAACTTCGCTCGAACTCCTCCATTTCCGATTCCAAACCTCGAACTTTGCTCGAACTTTTCCATTTACGATTCCAAGCCTCGAACTTAGTTCGAAATCCTCCATTTCCAATTCCAAGAATCGCAACTTGGCTCGATCACCTCAATTTCCGATTCCAAGCCTCGAACTGGGCTCGAACACCTACATTCCCGATTCCAAGTGTCGGAATCGGGGCTCGAACTTCTTCATTTCCGATTCCAAGCAACGAACTTGGTTTGAACTCCTACATTCCCGATTCCAAGCCTCGAACCTCCTTTCCTGATTCCAAGCATCGGAATTTGACTCGAACTCGATCATTTCTGATTCCAAGCTTTGAACTTTGCTCGAACTCTTCCATTCCCGATTCCCAGCGTCGGAACTGGACTCGAACTTCTCGATTCCCATTTCCAAGCCGCGAACTTGGCTCGAACCCTTCAATTTCCTATTTCAAGCGTTGGAACTTAGCTCGAACTCCTCCATTTCCGATTCCAAACATCGCACTTTGCTCGAACTCCTCCATTGCCGTTTCTAAGCATCGAACTTGGCTCGAACTCTTCCATTCACGATTCTAAGCGTCGGAACTTGGCTTGAACTGGAGGAGTTCGAGCTAAGTTCGAAGCTTGGAATCGGAAATTGAGGAGTTCGAGTCAAATTCCGACGCTTGGAATCGGAAATGGAGGTGTTCAAGCATAGTTAGAGGCTTGGAATCGGAAATGTAGGAGTTCGAGCCAAGTTCCAACGCTTGCAATCGGGAATGGAAGAGTTCGAGCCAAGTACGAGGTTTGGAATCGGAAATGGAGGAGTTCGAGCCAAGTTCCGACACTTGGAATTTGGAATGGAAGAGTTCGAGCCAAGTTCGAGGTTTGGAATCGGAAATGGAGGAGTTATAGCCAAGTTCCGACATTTCGTATTGGGTATGGAAGAGTTCAAGCCAAATTCGATGCTTGCAATTGGAAATGGAGGAGTTCGAGCCCAGTTCTGACGCTGGGATTCAGGAATGGAAGAGTTCGAGCAAAGTTCAAGGTTTGGAATCGCAAATGAACGAGTTCGAGTCAAATTCCGATTCTTGGAATCGGGAATGGAAGTTTGCATCTTGGAATCGGAAATTGATGAGATCGAGCAAAGTTGCGATTCTTGGAATTGGAAATGGAGGATTTCGAGCTAAGTTCGAGGCTTGGAATCGGGAATGGAGAAGTTCGAGTCAAATTCTGAAGCTTGAAATCGGTAATGGAGGAGTTCGAGCAAAGTTCGATGCTTGGAATCGGAAATTGAGGTGTTCGAGAAAAGTTCAGACGTTTGAAATCGGAAATTGAAGGGTTCGAGCTAAGTTCGCTGCTTGGATTCGGGAATCGAAGAGTTCGAGCCCAGTTCCGACGCTGGGAATCGGGAATGGAAGAGTTCGAGCAAAGTTCAATGCTTGGAATCGGAAATGATTGAGTTCGAGTCAAATTCCGATGCTTGGAATCGGGAATGGAAGTTCGAAGCTTGGAATCGGGAATGTAGGAGTTCAAACCAAGTTCGTTGCTTGGAATCGGAAATGAAGGAGTTCGAGACCGGTTCCATCTCTTGGAATCGGGAATGGAGGATTTCGAGCCTAGTTCGAGGCTTGGAATCGGGAATGGAGGAGTTCGAGCCAAGTTCGGAAGCTTGGAATCGGGATTGGAGTAGTTCGAGCCTAGTTCGATGCTTGGAATCGGGAATGGAGGAGTTCGAGCCCAGTTCGAGGCTTGGAATCGGAAATTGAGGAGATCGAGCCATGTTCCGATCCTTGGAATTGGAAATAGAGGAGTTCGAGCTCAGTTCCGATGTTTGGAATCGGGAATAGAAGAGTTCGAGCCATGTTCGAAGCTTGGAATCGGAAATGGAGGAGTTCCAGCCTAGTTCGATGTTTGGAATCGGAAATGGAGGAGTTTGAGACAAGTTCCAACGCTTGGAATCGGAAATGAAAGAGTTTGAGCCAAGTTCGAGGTTGGAATTGGAAATGGAGGAGTTCGAGCAACGTTCCGACGCTTGGAATCGGAAATTGAAGGGTTCCAGCCAAGTTTGATGTTTGAAATTGGAAATGGAGGAGTTCGAGTCAAATTCCGACGCTTGGAATCGGAAATGGAAGAGTTCCAGCTAAGTTTGATGTCCTATTTACTATTGGAAGTCCTATTTATTATAACAGACTCCTTCTTATTATTAGGAGTCCTACTTATTATAAGGAGTGCTTCTTATTATAAGGGAGGGGTGGGTGGGTGTGTTTGGAAGCGGGAATGGAGTTCGGCTCTTGGCTCGAACTCCTCCATTTCCGATTCAAAGCGTTGGAACCTGGCTCGAACTCCTCCATTCCTGATTCCAAGCGTCGGAACTTTGCTCGAACTCCTCCATTCCCGCTTCCAACACTCGGAACTATCGTTGAAGTCTACCATTCCCAATTACAAGTGTCGGTACTTAGCTCGAACTCCTTCATTTCCAATTCCAAGCATCGGAGCATTGCTTGAACTCCTCCATTTCCGATTCCAAACTTCAAACTTGGCTCGAACTACTCCATTCCCGATTCCAAGGATCAGAACTGGGCTCGAACTTCTCCATTTCCAATTCCAAGCAACGAACTTGGCTCAAACTCCTCCATTCCCGATTCCAAGCCTCGAACTTGGCTCGAACCCTTCAATTTCCAATTCCAAGCGTCAAAACTTTGCTCGAACTTCTCCATTTCCGATTCCAAACGTCGAACTTGGCTCGAACGACTACATTCCCGATTCCAAGCCTCGAACTAGGCTCGAACTCCTCCATTTCCGATTCCAAGAGTCGGAATCGGGATCGAACTCCTCCATTTCTGATTCCAAGAAACGAACTTGGTTTGAAATCCTACATTCCCGAATCCAAACCTCGAACTTCCATTCCCGATTCCAAGCATCGGAATTTGACTCGAACTCGTTCATTTCCGAATCCAAGCCTTGAACTTTGCTCGAACTCGTCCATTCCCGATTTACAGCGTCGGAACTGGGCTCGAACTCCTCCATTTCCGATTCCAAGCTTCGAACTTGGCTCGAACTCTTCCATTTCCAATTCCAAGAGTCGTAACTTGGCTCCATCTCCTCCATTTCTATTTCCAATCCTCGAACTTAGCTCGAACTATTCCATTCCCGATTGCAAGCGACGGAACTGGGCTCGAACTCCTCTATTTCCGATTCCAAGCCTCGAACTTCGCTCGAACTCCTCCATTCCCGATTCTAAGCATCGAACTTGGCTCGAACTCTTCCATTCACGATTCCAAGTGTCAGATCTTGGCTTGAACTCATTAATTTCCGATTCCAAACCTCGAACTTGGCTCGAACTCCTCCATTTCCGATTCCAAGCATCGAACTTTGCTCGAACTCTTCCATTCCCGATTCTCAGCGTCGGAACTTGGCTCGAACTCCTGAGTTCGAGCTCAGTCCGATGCATGGAATCCGGAATGGAGGAGTTTGAGCCAAGTTCGGACGCTCGGAATCGGAAATGAAGGAGTTCGACACAAGTTACGACGCTTGGAATCGGGAATAGAAGAGTTAGATACAAGTTCGAAGCTTGGAATCGGGAATGGAGGTGTTCGAGACTAGTTTGATGCTTGCAATCTGAAATGGAGGAGTTCGAGCCTAGTTCCAACGCTTGAAATCGGGAATGGAAGAGTTCTAGCCAAGTTCGAGGCTTGAAATCGGGAATTAAGGAGTTTGAGACAAGTTAGAGGATTAGAATCGGAAATGGAGGAGTTTGAGCTCAGTTCGAGGATTTGAATTGGAAATTGAGGAGTTCGAGACAAGTTCCGATCCTTGGAATTGGAAATAGAGGAGTTCGAGCTCAGTTCCGATGTTTGCAATCGGGAATAGAAGAGTTCGAGCCAAGTTCGAAGCTTGGAATCGGAAATGGAGGAGTTCCAGCCTAGTTCGATGTTTGGAATCGGAAATGGAGGAGTTCGAGCCAAGTTCCGAATCTTAAAATCGGAAATGAAAGAGTTCGAGCTAAGTTCGAGGTTTGGAATTGGAAATGGAGGAGTTTGAGCAAAGTTCCGACACTTGGAATCGGAAATGGAAGAGTTCCAGCCAAGTTTGATGTTTGAAATTGGAAATGGAGGAGTTCGAGTCAAATTCCGACGCTTGGAATCGGGAATGGAAGAGTTCGAGAGTTCGAGAATCGGAAATTGATGAGTTCGAGCCAAGTTCGAAGCTTGGAATTGGAAATGAAAGAGTTCGAGTAAAGTTCCGATGCTTGCAATCGGTAATTGGAAGAGTTCGAGCTCAGTCCGATGCATGGAATCCGGAATGGAGGAGTTTGAGCCAAGTTCGGACGCTCGGAATCGGAAATGAAGGAGTTCGACACAAGTTACGACGCTTGGAATCGGGAATAGAAGAGTTAGATACAAGTTCGAAGCTTGGAATCGGGAATGGAGGTGTTCGAGACTAGTTTGATGCTTGGAATCTGAAATGGAGGAGTTCGAGCCAAGTTCCAAGGCTTAAAATCGGGAATGGAAGAGTTATAGCCAAGTTCGAGGCTTGAAATCGGGAATTAAGGAGTTTGAGACAAGTTAGAGGATTAGAATCTGAAATGGAAGAGTTTGAGCTCAGTTCGAGGCTTTGAATCGGAAATTGAGGAGTTCGAGACAAGTTCCGATGCTTGGAATTAGAAATGGAGGAGTTCGAGCCAAGTTCGAAGCTTGGAATCGGAAATGGAGGAGTTCGAGTCAAATTGCGAGGTTTTGAATCGGAAATGGAGGAGTTAAAGCCAAGTTCCGACACTTGGAATCGTGAATGGAAGAGTTCGAGTCAACTTCCGAAACTTGGAATTGGGAATGGAAGAGTTCGAGCCAAGTTTGAGGTTTGGAATCGGAAATGGAGGAGTTCGAGCCAAGTTCCGACACTTGGAATTGGGAATGGATGAGTTCGAGCCAAGTTCAAGGTTTTGAATCGGAAATGGAGGAGTTCAAGCCAAGTTCCGACGCTTGGAATCGTGAATGGAAGAGTTCGAGCCAAGTTCGATGCTTAGAATTGGGAATGGAGGAGTTCGAGCCAAGTTCGAGGCTTGGAATCGGAAATGGAGGAGTTCGAGCCCAGTTCCGACGCTTGGAATCGGGAATGGAAAAGTTCGAGCTAAGTTCGATGATTGGAAATGGAAATGGAGGAGATCGAGCCAAGTTCCGACTCTTGGAATTGGGAATGGAAGTGTTCGAGCCAAGTTCGAAGCTTGGAATTGGAAATGGAGGAGTTTGAGCCCAGTTCCGACGCTGAGAATCGGGAATGGAAGAGTTCGAGCAAAGTAGAAGGCTTAGAATTGGAAATGAACGAGTTCTAGTCAAATTCCGATGCTTGGAATCGGGAATGGAAGTTTGAGGCTTAGAATCGGGAATGTAGGAGTTCAAACCAAGTTCGTTGCTTGGAATCGGAAATGGAGGAGTTCGAGCCAAGTTCGAAGCTTGGAATTGGAAACGGAGGAGTTCGAGCCAAGTTCGAAGCTTGGAATCGGAAATGGAGGAGTTCGAGTACAGTTCCGATGCTGGGAATCGGGAATGAAAGAGTTCGAGGAAAGTTCAAGGCTGGAATCGGAAATGAAGGAGTTCGAGTCAAATTCCGATACTTGGGATCGGGAATGGAAGTTTGAAGCTTGGAATCGGGAATGTAGGAGTTCAAACCAAGTTCGTTACTTGGAATCAGAAATGGAGGAGTTCGAACTCAGTTCGAAGCTTGGAATCGGAAATGGAGGAGTTCGAGCCAAGTTCGAAGCTTGGAATCGGAAATGGAGGAGTTCGAGTCAAATTGCGATGATTGGAATCGGGAATGGAGGTGTTCAACCCTAGTTCGAGGCTTGGAATCGGAAATGTAGGAGTTTGAGCCAAGTTCCGATGCTTGGAATCGGCAATGGAAGAGTTTGAGCAGAGTACGAGGTTTGGAATCGGAAATGGAGGAGATCGACACAACTTGCGAAACTAGGAATCGGGAATGGAAGAGTTCGAGCCAAGTTTGAGTTTTGGAATTGGAAATGGAGGAGTTCGAGCCAAGTTCCGACACTTGGAATTGGGAATGGATGAGTTCGAGTATGAACCCAGCCCTCTATCCTATTCTCTTCCGCAGGGCACACACTCCAATGTCGATCCTGAACTTGTTCCGCTTTGGCAATGCCATATCAGCACTGATCTGGGCCTCTGCCCTGGCTGTACTGGTGCTGCTGGTGATGCTGCTAGTGCAGCGCATCCTGTCACTCAAGGAGATCGTGGAGGTAGACTAAGGGGGTGGAAGAGAATAGGATAGAGGGCTGGGTTCATATTATGCATGTCCTTATCATGGCTGACCACACCCACCTACCTCTGGTCAGGGGGAAGATCCAGAATTGCCTGTCTTCTACCAAGTACCATCCCCACCAGTGTTACCACAGTTACCACAGCAAACGGCACTGCTGCATTGACCCTGTAGGAACATGATTAGCATGAGCCCAGACTCATTCCTATGGGTCCTGAGAATGAGTCTCTCATTTCCAGGTACCGAGAAAATCCATGTTACTTGGGAATGCTAGGGTTATATAAACATACCAGCGGAATGGTTTATCTGGTTTGGGTGCTAGAGGACCTGAGGAAGGAGAAAAGGAGATCTGACAGTTCTATGCCCACCAGCCTGGGGTGCTGACCAGTGAAGTCCTTGGTGTTGTCCTCTGAGTTAGGTGGAGTCAGTTCGATGTCAGTGGAAGGAGAAGCCTCCAGGGGGGGTGGTGGCTGGGAGCACCGCTCTGCAGTCAGCATGGGACCAAAGTCACGCCCAAGTACACACACCAACACCACACTGTAGATCACCAGAAGTGGGAAGAACCGGAAGGCTGAAGGGCAGGGAACAAGCGTTGTCATGGTGAGGTGAGGGGTTAAATGCAACAGCAGTTTCTCCTACATAGGACCTGGGGTCCCGCTCTCCACTACCAACATCATGAAGACTCTTCCTAAGCTTCCTAGGCCATGAGTACCCTGCTACATGTGCAAGGCTGTTCCCAACCTAGGCTATGCTACCAGCAATTAACTTACGAATACTTCTCAGGACAATGAGAAAAGGATTCATTGAGTCTCCTCTACTGCAGTCTTCCAGGGCCTTCTGTACATAGCCCACTTCAACCCCCACCCAGCTGTGGGGAGAGAAGACTAAGCTTATAGATCAATACACCAGAAATCGTCCCAGGCTCTCCCCATGAACCGAAAGTACATGTAGGTATGGTGTAATGAGTTGGACACATCCAGCCTTTGTCCCAGGCGTACACCCCAGCTTTTGTTGCTTGCAGGACAAAAAATTGTGCGATGCTTTTTCACAGTGTGAGAAAAGCTGCAAAGTGGAGCCTGGGAACGAAGGTACGACTGGGAGAAGAGAGCTACAAGAAAACCACTGTAGATAGAAAGGCCTCATGGCTTGGCAGGCACTGTTTCAGGATGTATGCAGCTCATGTGCTTTATTGTTGGGTGGGGAGCATAGGAGCGAGGCATTCAACCTCTCTGTACTGGGAAGAGCAAGGGCTTGCTAAACGCATCACTACACTTGCTATGGAGGGTGAAATTACCTGGATATGGGCAGAACGCTGGGTAAGGTGGGCCCAATGCTCTGCACTATGAAGGCAAACTTGTCTTTGCTCACACCTACACTGTTCATAACCTGCAGGAGGGAAAGGTATGCTAGAATCCTGAGGGTAGGGCTAGGTAAAGGTGGCTCACAGATCGGAGGCTGTTGCCAGCTATCAAGACACAGCTATAGTCATCAAAAAAGATGAGTAGACAGAGCAACATGCACACTAGGGAGGCCCTGTATTGGAAGAAAGGGAATGGATAGGGTAAATGTATCAGAGGGAAGGTACGTGAGAGAGGGCCCGTATCAGAGGGAAGGTACATAAGAGAGGGCCTGTATCAGAGGGGAGGTACGTAAGAGAGGGCCTGTATCAGAGGGAAGGTACGTGAGAGAGGGCCTGTTCAGAGGGAAGGTACGTGAGAGAGGGCCTGTATCAGAGGGAGGGCCCATATCGGAAGGGAAGTCAGGGAGGGCCCGTATCGGAGGGAAGAGAAGTGAGAAAGGGACCGGGAACACTGACTCTTACCTTCTCCTAGAACCTGCAAACCGGTTGAGGAACTTTGCCAATCCTATAGCTCCTCCAGATTTCTGGAAAATGACATGAGAACATGGCATTCATCACACAAAGAGTCCATAGTAGGTACTCTTGACCACACTACATGAAATGGGTAATACTGATGCAACCACGATAATAGAACAAGGCCAGGCTTACTTGGGTTACACCAATCAGACCTCCCAAGAAGAATATGGTTATGATGATCTGGGAGGGAGAGCAGGAGGGGAATAAAGCATAGGTCAGAAGTAGTGATAGTGAAGAACAATGTAGCCAGGCAGACCCTAACCCTAACTCTAAGGGCACAAGCACAGAGTTTCATCATGCTATGCTAAGTGGTGTACTCGAGTACTCTACATGTAGGTGAGTACTCTACATGTTGGTCAGCACTCTCCGCACCCCTTTCTGGTATCTATATAGCTTTACAAACCATACTAGCTTCCTTTATAGCTGCAGTCCACCCTACATGCATAAATTACCATAATTCTGAATAATTAATTAGGCAAAAAGTTTGGCACACAAACCCCCCCATGTTGCAGTGGCTCCACCTCCTATGGATAAGACAGATGAATACTTACAGCTGCATTGCTTGAGGAAGCAATAGCTCCCACCATGTAGGTGTCTGCATGGGAATGAGTCATCTTCAGTTAAGGGTACCACCACAAAATAGTACCACGGTAAATTCATTCAGTAGCCTTGTGCAGGATTTGGCTGTGTATGCATGCAACAGTAGTTGCTATAGGGACCCAGGATTTAGCCTCAAGTTGCACACGACGCAAACACTGGGCTGGGTGCCAGTGGGTGGGGTGAGATGGGGGCATTTTCGTGAGCCCGTGAAAAAACAGCTAAACCTGTAACCCAATAAGCTATGAAAAAGTGACTGGTCTTTGGGAGATTGATATTTCTATCTACAAGATATTTAAAGGATCAGTCATGGCTGCTACGGGGGAGTGGAGAGACGGGTTGTGCTGCTCAGAGTGAAACTCACATTCTCCATATCAGCGGCTCGATCGTGTCATCCATTTATAGCGCTGATATCTCTATTTACACAGAGGCTACACAAACTCCTGGAGCTGCAGTAAGCCTTGTTTGGTAAAACTATGTGGTAGACTTGTCCAGATCTCTGACGTTTTGTGCACTCTAAGTTTGAAGACAACATCCCTGTAACTGCCAGAGATGCCATTTTGAACACATGCCTTGCCCCCTGGGGCCTGGCTGATTGCATTCCTAAGTGTGACGCACATATATACATATACGCTAACTCAGAAGTGGATCACCGCTCTCAAGATTATTGCCTCACTATACTCGGCAATTATGTATGAAATAGATACTTACCCAGTGCCCTCAGAATTGCCGTGAGGGGGTTGTACTTATTAACTGTGGAAATAAGTAAAGAGGATAACCTGACTATTGCTGAAGTCAAGTATTAAATCGCTCACCAAAAAATGCTGCCAGCCATATTCCAATCAGTAAAGCAATGATCACTTGCCTGCAGTTAGAGGAGACTTGTGTTTCTCACACACAGGGCACACACCCTAACAACCTGTTCCTTCCAAATAGTGGAAGAATGTCCTGCCCCTTATGGCCTGTCATAAGTGATGGCCATAAAGCACCACAACCTGAGCCTTGCTTTCTAAGGCTGACTTAGGCATGACCAACACTGACCTATGGGACTACTACACTCCATGGGCTCAGTGAGATCAACACAGAGCAATACTGTGCCAGTATTAGCTTCCTACCGGAATACTATGGCCACGATAGCAGTGATGATGGGAGGTAGAATGGTGACTGCTGCAGGAATTTCCAGAAGATGCTACACAAAAAAGACAGGTGTTGTTCTGTAATATATTTCAACACTGAACCACACACCCTTTTAGCAAAAGTTGAACTGTCCAGACACACTTTTAGTAGTTTGACTCATTCTTTATAGCTAAACAGATTATTTATTCTCAATTTTCTGAAGTGAGGTTCTTGAAGGCATCATTCACATGACAATCATGCACTCCTGTACATGCAAGGATCCAGACTACAGTTAATTTACTCTTCTAGTGCGTGATTTGCGACCGAACTATCGTAATGAAAGTCACAGAGGGAGGAATTATCGGAATTGATTTGTTACAGTTTGAGGATTGAAGAGTTACTCACCAGCTCCTGTGGGTCACAAAGAAGGCTTTGTTCATCCCAGCTATCATTGTTTTGGCTCACGTACAGCTCCAGTGTATGGTAACCCTGCAGGTCAACAGAAAGACTTCATGGTAAGAAATGGCCCTTGCTACCCTAGGCCTCCCTCCATCTCTCACAACAGAATGCACTTCAGCATTTTGTATTTTAAAGTGCAGGTTGGCCTTTCCAGCTTCATTCCTAGTGTGCAGTGGAGTTGAGGATGCTGTGCTGGTGTTGGCTCCTGGAATATGGGCGGTAGTCTAAGAGCAAGGGTGAGATGTTCAAGACGGGGGCTCACCTTTCTCCAAGAGAGTGTAAAATATTAGCGTGGGGATGGTTTCATTGGCACCAAGGAATGGGGGCAACGTCACATCAACATCAAATGTTACACTGCACGTGAACAAATGATTGGCGAATAGACTCTAATGTATACCACAGTTCTAGGAGACTTTGAGTGTGAAGAAATTGATCTCCTGATGATACTAAGTCTTACTTTGGCTACCTTACCTGGGTTTAAGGTTTAAATGTCTTGTCACAGCCCCATAACCTTGCAATTAGCAATCAAACATGTCCAAGTCATGCTGGCAGTAAGGAATTAAAAGCTGTTGCACAGTCATATGACTGCTGCAATCTGATTGGCTGGCAGTCACCAAACCCTTCTTCCTTCCTGTTTCGTTCTTCCCCCATGGCGGGAGGAGCACAAAGCTAGTTGTGCGTATGACAAGACTAAGACTGTGGGAGTTTATTCTCCCTCTAACCCTCCCAAGTATAAAGTATTTAGGGAAGATACAGGTAAATACTTGCCTTGCTAAGATCACTTCTGGTGCGGCCAATTGTATGCCACAGCTGGCATTGCCCACCGAATACCCAGGGTTAGCTGCCAGGACCAGCAGCACTGAAAGTAAAAGGAGCATGCTTCCCGATTTAAAGGAGGCCCTCCACATCCAGACCCCTGGCCTGCAAGAATGTTTCAACCGCGACGCCTGGAGCTTCCTGATTGGACAGTACAGTGACTCTAGACTACATGTAGGTGGACCTGGTGGAGCTAGCTCGGGTTGACCTCTGAACTCCCGTGACGTGCAAGACATGACGTGTCTGGCCACGCGAAACTAGCTGGGCTTAGGGTTAGTGATAGTTTAGCAGAGGCTATTGTTGGGTTGTAATGTCTAATCATATACTCTTCTTTTCTTTACTTTCAGGAGGTGTTTCCCCAACCTGCCTTGCCTGCATGATCCGTAGACGCTACAAACTAAGAACCATATGGTTCTGTGGTGTTTATGATCCATGCTTGTGGAATTTGCTTGGCCCCCTTCTGGAAAAAAAGTTGGACCACTAAGCATGCTTTGTGTACTAACACTCCTTTGTTATGTGTTATCAGCTTATGGAATAATTTCTCATCATCCCATCACATAATATGACTCGACCTGCCTTGCCTGCATGATCCTGCAATATTTTATGACAAGGGCGGCGGAAGCAGGGGGGCTACGGGGGCTTTAGCCCCCCCAATTGCGAAGGTTAGGGGGCTGAGCCCCCCCAAAATTGAAGTTAACGCCCCTCCTACGTAATTTGAACTTCGACATTGCCACGTGGAAATGGCAGGTAGTATAGTAGGGACGTTTGCAGTTGATGCATTTGTTCATTGATACTGTGATTTCACTCTGGAGAGGAAACGCCTCTCTTTGGGTGCGGAGAATCCCCATCCGACCATCCGAGGTTGATGGGTTTATCTGACTGTCTTTTCTTGCATTCTTATTTTTTTATCTCTCCAGCCAGTTTATCTAGCTGTCAGTTTTTTGTATTATACCTTGGTGTACTCGTCTAATTAAACTTTTGTTAGTTACTTGTACTCTGGACGAGCCAAGACTTCACAGCCAATCTGGCGCTACGTGCACTGTATGCGCCGGGCAAGGAGATTTTCTGGGTGAGGTAGCGAGGTCTACGGCCATGGGCCTATTCCTGCATGCTCGACTTACCAAGAGCACTTCCAGTATTGATTTGTAGAGACCCCATAAGAGCGATTCTTGACCACTTTAAAGCGCCAAATGAAAAAAGCATGGCATGCATGAGGGAATTACGCAGAGGCATGAAAATTAATACGGCATATATGTGTTGAATGACTCCACCCACATCTGATCGACCCAAGTGGTGAAGGCTGCAGTGTTGCACAAGTGCAGTATTCACTGCAATTATGCAGTATGAGCTCATTTAATGCAAAATTCGCACAAAAATTTTTTTTTGGTACGGTGGTGACATCTAAGATGCTCTACAAATAAGCTATCATCACACAACTGCCAGGGGCGTCAGCACAGACCCGCCTCTATAGCCTACTGAGGTTCAGCAGTACACTGACCCACTCTCTAGCCTACTGAGGTTCAGCATTGACCGGCCTCTATAGCCTACTGAGGTTCAGAACTTCACTGATGCCCAGCCTACAGCCTACTGAGGTTCAGCACTATACTGATGCCAAGCCTATAGCCTCGTACCCAGGCCACACCCCCCTCGAAAGAGTGGCCTGGTATCGACTGTTTGCGCATGCGCGCAAATTACCATGTTTTTATGGTAATCGTAAAATATCGAATATTTACCGTACATTGTTACGTATATTAACCGTGTATTATTCGTTTCACGAAAGTGAAAAGTGAAGACAGCAAGCTTTGAGCCCGATACTGATGTTTTTTGCGAGGTAGATGCCTAGAAAGTGATTAGTTCGAGTCTTCGATCCCGTTTGCCTTTGAAAGGCTTAGAATGCCCGATCTGGAAGTGAAAATCGAGCAGCTCACAGCCACTGCCAGGAGAGAGGCGCTTCCGACTTTTGGTGGTAAGACAGCTACCGCAGTGTTAGCAGATAGAAAATTACTTTTGCTATTCCTGGCTGATTATAAAGCCATTTCGGTTGTAGAAATTAGAACCTAGTTCCTATACTCGTATACTGCCACCGTACTACTGATTGTCATGTGACTCAACTCGTTTACGAATGCGTTTACTGGCCGTTTTCCGTAAATTCTTGCGCATGCGCGAACAGTGAGTACCAGGCCACTCTTTCGTGGACTGGAAACGAGGGTACCAAGCCTATAGCCTACTGAAGTCAGCAGTACACGCACCCACTCTCTAGCCTACTGAGGTGCAGCACTGACCTGCCTCTTACAGCCTACTGAGGTTCAGCACTATACTGATGCCCTAACCCTAAGGGTTGAACACCTCCATTCCCGATTCCAATCATCGCAATTTGACTCGAACTCCTCCATTTCCGATTCCAAGCTTCGAACTTGGCTCGAAATCCTCCATTTCCGATTCCAAGCTTCGAACTGAGTTCGAACTCCTCCATTTCTGATTCCAAGTAACGAACTTGGTTTGAACTCCTACATTCCCGATTTCAAGCTTCAAACTTCCATTCCCGATACCAAGCATCGGAATTTGACTCGAACTCCTTCATTTCCGATTCCAGCCTAGAACTTTCCTCGAACTCTTTCATTCCCGATTCCCAGCATCGGAACAGTAGTCGAACTCCTCCATTTCCGATTCCAAGCTTCGAACTTGGCTCGAACTCCTCCATTTCCGATTCCAAGCTTCGAACTTGGCTCGAACTCCTCCATTTCCGATTCCAAGCAACGAACTTGGTTTGAACTCCTACATTCCCGATTCTAAGCCTCGAACTTCCATTCCCGATTCCAAGCATCGGAATTTAACTAGAACTCGTTCATTTCCAATTCTAAGCCTTGAACTTTGCTCGAACTCTTCCATTCCCGATTCTCAGCGTCGGAACTGGGCTCAAACTCCTCCATTTCCAATTCCAAGCCTCGAACTTGGCTCGAACACTTCCATTCCCAATTCCAAGAGTCGGAACTTGGCTCGATCTCCTCCATTTCCATTTCCAATCATCGAACTTAGCTCGAACTTTTCCATTCCCGATTCCAAGCGTCGGAACTGGGCTCAAACTCCTCCATTTCCGATTCCAAGCCTCGAACTTGGCTCGAACTCATCCATTCCCGATTCTAAGCATCGAACTTGGCTCGAACTCTTCCATTCACGATTCCAAGCGTCGGAACTTGGCTTGAACTCCTCCATTTCCGATTCAAAACCTTGAATATGGCTCGAACTCATCCATTCCCAATTCCAAGTGTCGGAACTTGGCTCGAACTCCTCCATTTCCGATTCCAAACCTCAAACTTGGCTCGAACTCTTCCATTCCCAATTCCAGGTTTCGGAAGTTGGCTCGATCTCCTCAATTCCCGATTCCAAACCTCGTACTTCGCTCAAACTCTTCCATTGCCGATTCCAAGCGTCGGAACTTGGCTCGAACTCCTCCATTTCCGATTCCAAACATCGAACTAGGCTGGAACTCCTCCATTTCCGATTCCAAGCTTCGAACTTGGCTCGAACTCTTCTATTCCCGATTGCAAACATCAGAACTGAGCTCGAACTCCTCTATTTCCAATTCCAAGGATTGGAACTTGTCTCGAACTCCTCAATTTCCAATTCAAATCCTCGAACTGAGCTCAAACTCCTCCATTTCCGATTCTAATCCTCTAACTTGTCTCAAACTCCTTAATTCCCGATTTCAAGCCTCGAACTTGGCTAGAACTCTTCCATTCCCGATTTCAAGCGTTGGAACTAGGCTCGAACTCCTCCATTTCAGATTGCAAGCATCAAACTAGTCTCGAACACCTCCATTCCCGATTCCAAGCTTCGAACTTGTATCTAACTCTTCTATTCCCGATTCCAAGCGTCGTAACTTGTGTCGAACTCCTTCATTTCCGATTCCGAGCGTCCGAACTTGGCTCAAACTCCTCCATTCCGGATTCCATGCATCGGACTGAGCTCGAACTCTTCCATTCCCAATTGCTAGCGTCGGAACTTGGCTCGAACTCCTTCATTTCCAATTCCAAGCATCGAACTTGGCTCGAACTCATCAATTTCCGATTCCAAACTTCGAACTTGTCTCGAACTCTTCCATTCCCGATTCCAAGCGTCGGAATTTGACTCGAACTCCTCCATTTCCAATTTCAAACATCAAACTTGGCTGGAACTCTTCCATTTCCGATTTCAAGTGTCGGAACTTTGCTCAAACTCCTCCATTTCCAATTCCAAACCTCGAACTTGGCTCGAACTCTTTCATTTCCAATTCCAAGAGTCGGAACTTGGCTCGTACTCCTCCATTTCCGATTCCAAGCTTCGAACTTGGCTCGAACTCTTCTATTCCCGATTGCAAACATCGGAACTGAGTTCGAACTCCTCTATTTCCAATTCCAAGGATCGGAACATGGCTCGATCTCCTCAATTTCCGATTCCAAGCCACGAACTGGGCTCGAACTCCTCCATTCCCGATTCCAAGCATCGAACTAGGCTCGAACTACTCCAATTCCGATTCCAAGTTTCCGAACTTGGCTAGAACTCCTCCATTCCCGATTCCAAGCATCGAACTAGGCTCAAACTCTTCCATTCCCGATTCCAAAAGTTGGAACCGGGCTCGAACTCCTCCATTTCCGATTCCAAGCAACGAACTTGGTTTGAACTCCTACATTTCCGATTCCAAGCCTCGAACTTCCATTCCCGATTCCAAGCTTCGGAATTTGACTCAAACTCGTTCATTTCCGATTCCAAGCCTTGAACTTTGCTCGAACTCTTCCATTCCCAATTCCCAGCGTCGGAACTGTGATCGAACTCCTCCATTTCCATTTCCAATCCTCGAACTTGGTTCAAACTTTTCCATTCCCGATTCCAAGCGGCGGAACTGGGCTCGAATTCCTCCATTTCCGATTCCAAGCATCAAACATGGCTCGAACCCCTCTATTCCCGATTCTAAGCATCGAACTTGGCTCGAACTCTTCCATTTACGATTCCAAGCGTCGGAACTGGGCTTAAACTCCTCCGTTTCCGATTACAAGCATCGAACTTGGCTCGAACTCCTCCATTCCTGATTCCAAGCGTCGGAACTGTGCTCGACCTCCTCCATTTCCGATTCCAATGCCGCATGTCCCGGTTCCAGAAAACTTGGGCGAGAACGGGATCGTGAAGATTTAGGGTTAGGATTAGGGTTATGGTTATGGTCCGATACCATGCAGAATGGAACCGGGACACTGCCAGATTCGATTCCACGCGCCGGAACTGAACGGAAAGTCAGTCCGGGTCCGTTCCGGTTCCACAGAAGTGGAATGGAACTGGGACTGTGATCATCAGTCTGGAATGGGTTTCTACACATCAGGGTCACACGCCCGTGTCGTCTGGAATGGAAGCCGTCCCCATCCGGGTGCATTCCGGTTCCAGACGTCACACGGCTGAGACCCGCCGGCGGAATGGGACTGGGACAGAGACCATCCGTTTGGAGTGGGTTTCTGTACATCAGGGTCACACGCCGGTTTCGTCTGGAACGGAACCCGTCCGAATCCGGGCGCATTCCGGTTCCAGACGTGCAGGAATGGAGCTGGGACTGAGACAGTCATTATGGAATGGGTGTCTATACATCAGGGTCACACGCCCATGTCGTCTGGAACGGAACCCCTCCCAATCAAGGAACGGAACCGGGAACCGGCCGAACGGAATTGAGTCCAAGCTGGAACGGAACCGGCACATCCCCCGGTCCAGGTCCCGTGTCAAGGGAACGATACCGAGGCAAACCCCAACACCGAACCCAAACCCGAAACCGAAACCGAACCCCGACCCTGGACTGATCCCTGACCCATACCCTGATACCCCAGTCCCAACCCCGACCCCAACCCCGCCCACCAAACCCAACCCCAACCCAAAACCCAAACCCAACCCCAACCCCAACCCTGAGGCAGGGTGTGTCCCTAAACACCTCCCCGAACCTCGACATGAAGGAAAAGGGCAAACCCTGCTCAAACAGACCCCAACCCCAACGCAAAACCCAAACTTCGAACCCTAACCCTAACCCACAATTCATTTTGGTAATACCTACCCACAACTATCCATTGACCACCCATATATGTA
Source organism: Phakellia ventilabrum (assembly GCA_963921505.1). Classification (NCBI taxonomy): domain Eukaryota; kingdom Metazoa; phylum Porifera; class Demospongiae; order Axinellida; family Axinellidae; genus Phakellia; species Phakellia ventilabrum. The sequence continues at coordinate 43,380 of OY997397.1, forward strand.
GACCTTACACATACAGTACATACATACATGCATACATACATACATACATACATACGTACATAGATCAGCCCCCTGGTCAAGTAATCATGGCATAAGGCTGTCATTCGCATGACTTCACTCGCCCCCCCACACACACACAGCGTCCAGCGCTCCCCGGAGTTGTCAGCCACAAGAGTCCCATCCCTACCCTACAGGTGAGGCAATAATATTAATACTTGGGTACTATGACCTAAGGCGTACCAGCACATTTTTAATTTAGCCCTCTCTCGTCTTCTTTTGTTCATTTCAGGATGCTACCGGATTCTGATTTGAGTGGCTTCTTCATTGACTTTTGATGTTGATGTGACCAGATACGACCGGATGAGGAGGGGCCGGTCCAGGGTCATGAAATGTTGGTAGTGTAAGCAAGGCCAAATGCAGGCCGCACTGTCAGTATTTTCATGGCTGTGGAATGGTCTCTTTTCGACTCATGACGGACACACTATCTTTCAGCGCTGATATATATTAAACAGGGCTGCCTTATTTAATTCTACAGAAGGTGTATAACTAAGCCTAATACCAAGAAAAGCAATTATTGGTATAGTAACTGGTTGGATTTAACTTTTCAGGACAAGTTAGCTGTGACATTGTGATACTATGTATTCCAATGAGGAGTATTGCTAGAAACTTTGGAGGGGTGTGAATGCAGAGTAATTGGATTACTTTATTAACGTATCAGAAGGTCACAGTTCATTTTGGTAATATCTACCCACAACTATCCATTGACCACCCATATATGTAGACCAGCTCCAAATAATTTGACCAGGCCCTAGCCCATTTCTTCGGTTTTGTATCACTCATAAGGCATCATTATTATGTATGATTATGTATATTCGATGAGGTGGCAGTCTCATGTACTGATTCGGCGCTTAAGTATTGCCCTATGCGTCGTCGATCAATTAATGTTCTATGACGTCATCTCACATTCTTGGTTTTAAGTGTAGTCGTATAGGTAGTAGACCAATATCTGTATCGATGATGTCATGGGCGAGCATTAATAAGAATTTCTTGGCATAGACGGCCGTGTTCTGTGTCTGCATGATTGATATCGGTACGATCAGGAGGTCGGTTCGCCGCTATTCGATCGAAGATGGGACCTATTTAAGGTACTTGGGTTAGTAAATAGTTACGCGGTTAGCAGCTCTGAACTGTGGAAGAATGAGGTAGTGGCTATAGCCTTGTTGAAGGCGTCCATCCAGCTAAGCTTCATCCTTGCCATGGAGCTTTACCGCGTATCTATTTAGTCTGTTCGCCAAGGAAAACCCTTTTTAAAGGCTCTCGAAGCTATTGAGCTTTGTAATAGTTGTCTTTCGGTTAGTTGTAATGGCTTGGTGGGTGTTGAGACGGTCCTTAGTTAGAAAGTTTAGGGTTGTGTTAGGTCTGAGGGTGGAGTTTGGTGGACTAGAGCATGGATGGGACAGCCAACCGTGGGAAATAGGTTATAGAAGGGTTTCAGTGGTGCGGGGCATCTCACTCATCCAAAGACCGCTCAATTCTAGGGCCGTGTCCTTGTCTCTTCGTCATTTAGGACATAATTCATCCCTTTGGGCTGCATGGTAGCTAGTTTCTTTATCCATAAGTTTTGAGCCCTTGCAGTTGTTGTTCTGCTGAAGGAGGTGAGAGTAGCTCATCTACCTACTGGAGTGGAGTAACCAGTAGAAAACAAAAAACAACTTAAAATACATAATTTAGTAAATATGCGACTGATACTTCTGCTCAAACATCAACCCTAACCCTAAGCCTAGTGCTAAACCCAGCCTCAAACATATAATCCTACTTCATGTATACGTACTGACAAAATAAATTCAAACACTAAAATTTAGACCAAAATTCAACCCTAACCCTAACGCTTGTGCCCTCACCTCCTAACCCCAACCCCAACCTCAGGGTTAGCATAATACAGACAAAACTACAGTAATATGTTGTATTATCCCACTTTCACTTTTTCTGTATTACTCTACTTTCACGAGGACATGCTTTAGGGACATATTCGCAGGGCTTGGCCCTGAAATAATTTTATTATAGACACTCCAGAGGACATGCATTAACCCCTTTCCTTCTGTGGTCCTTAATGGCTCCTGACATCATGCTGGAGCATCAATTAATAGGATGTAGAACAGAGTCACATGTTCTGCTGCAACTTTGGACTATACTGACTGTTTCTCTTGCCTCACTGTCCTCATGTAAGGGACGTGTTGTATCCCTGACCCATAGAATCCTTAAAGGACATCGACGGGCCTAGCGGGACATAGAATTTGGCCTTAGGGACATAAATTTGGCCCTATTTGCCCGAGGGACATGCTTTAGGGACATATTCGCAGGGCTAAGCCTTGAACTTCTCCATTCCCTATTCCAAGAGTCAGAATCGGGCTCGAACTCCTCCATTCCCGATTCCAATAATCGGAATCGGGCTCGAACTCCTCCATTACCTGTTCAAAGCAAAGAACTTGGTTTGAACTCCTACATTCCCGATTCCAAGCCTCGAACTTCCATTCCCGATTCCAAGCAACGGAATTTGATTCGAACTTGTTCATTTCCAATTGCAAGCCTTGAACTTTGCTCGAACTCTTCCATTCCCGATTCTCAGCGTCGGAACTGGGCTCGAACTCTTCCATTCCCGATTCCAAGCTTCGGAATTTGACTCGAACTTCTCCATTCCCGATTCCAAGCCTCTAACTTAGCTCGAAATCCTCCATTTCCAATTCCAAGAATCGCAACTTGGCTCGATCTCCTCAATTTCCGAATCCAAGCCTCGAACTGGGCTCGAACTCCTCCATTCCCGATTCCAAGCGAACTTTCAACTCCTTCCATTTCCCTATTTCCAAGAGTCGGAACTTGGCTCGAACTCCTCCATTCCCGATTCCAATAATCGGAATCGGGTTCGAACTCCTCCATTTCCGATTCAAAGCAAAGAACTTGGTTTGAACTCCTACATTCCCGATTCCAAGCCTCGAACTTCCATTCCCGATTCCAAGCATCGAATTTGATTCGAACTCGTTCATTTCCAATTCCAAGAATCCTTGAACTTTGACTCGAACTCCTTCCATTCCCGATTCCAAGCGTCGGAACTGGGCTCGAACTCCTCCATTTCCCTAATTCCAAGACTCGAACTTGGCTCGAACTCTTCCATTCCCGATTCCAAGAGTCGGAACTTGGCTCGAACTCCTCCATTTCCCATTTCCAATCTTCGAACTTAGTTTCGAACTTTTCCATTCCCGATTCCAAGCATCGGAACTTGGCTCGAACTCCTCCATTTCCGATTCCAAGCCTCAAACTTGGCTCGAACTCCTCCATTTCCGATTCCAAGCGTCGAACTTGTCTCGAACTCTTCCATTCACGATTCCAAGCATCGGAACTTGGCTTAAACTCCTCCATTTCCGATTCCAAACCTTGAACTTGGCTCGAACTCATCCATTCCCAATTCCAAGTGTCGGAACTTGACTCGAACTCCTCCATTTCCGAATACAAACCTAGAACTTTGCTCGAACTCTTCCATTACCGATTGCAAGTGTCGGAAGTTTGCTCGAACTCCTCCATTTCCGATTCCAAACCTCGAACTTGGCTCGAACTCTTCCATTCCCAATACCAAGGGTCAGAACTTGGCTCGAACTCCTCCATTTCCGATTCCAAACCTCGAACTTGGCTCGAACTCTTCCATTCCCGATTCCAAGTATAGGAACTTGGCTCGAACTCCTCCATTTCCGATTTCCAAAGCTCGAACTTGCTCGAACTCTTCCATTCCCAATTCCAAGTTGGAACTTGTGCTCGAACTCCTCAATTTCCGATTTCAAGCTTCGAACTTGGCTCGAACTTTTCCATTCCCGATTCCAAGCATCGGAACTTGGCTCGAACTCCTCCATTTCCCGATTCCAAGCGTCGGAACTTGTCTCGAACTCCGCCTTTCCTGATTCCAAGAGTCGGAACTTAGTTCGAACTCCTCTATTTCCAATTCCAAGGATTGGAACTTGGCTCGATCTCATCAAGTTCCAATTCCAAGCCTCGAACTGGGCTCGAACTCCTCCTTTCCCGATTCCAAGAATAGAACTAGGCTCGAACTACTCCAATCCCGATTCCACGCTTCCGAACTTGGCTCGAACTCCTCCATTCCCGATTCCAAGCCTCGAACTACGCTCGAACTCCTCCATTCCCGATTCCAAGAGTTGGAACTGGACTCGAACCCCTCCATTTACGATTCCAAGCAACGAACTTGGTTTGAACTCCTACATTCCCGATTCCAAGCCTCGAACTTCCATCCCTGATTCCAAGCATTGGAATTTGACTCGAACACGTTCATTTCCGATTCCAAGCTTTGAACTTTGCTCGAACTCTTCCATTCCCGATTCCCAGCTTCGGAACTGTGCTCGAACTCCTCCATTTCCATTTCCAATCCTCGAACTTGGCTCAAACTTTTCCATTCCCGATTGCATGCGTCGGAACTGGGCTCGAACTCCTCCGTTTCCGATTCCAAGCATCGAACTTGGCTCGAACTCCTCCATTCCCGATTCCTATCGTCAGAACTATGCTCGAACTCCTCCATTTCCGATTCCAAGCCTCGAACTTAGTTCAACCTCCTCCATTCCCGATTCCAAGCTTCAAACTTGTCTCGAACTCCTTCAATTTCCGATTTCAAGCGTTGAAACTTGGCTTGAACTCCTCAATTTCCGATTCCAAACCTCGAACTTTGCTCGAACTTCTCCATTCCCGATTCCAAGCCTCGAACTTAGCTAGAAATCCTCCATTTCCAATTCCAAGAATGGCAACTGGTCTCGAACTCCTCCATTCACGATTCCAAGTCTCGGAATCGTGCTCGAACTCCCTCTTTTCCGATTCCAAGCAACGAACTTGGTTTGAACTCCTACATTCCCGATTCCAAGCCTCGAACTTCCATTCCCGATTCCAAGCATCGGAATTTGACTCGAACTCGATCATTTCCGATTCCAAGCATTGAACTCTGCTCGAACTGTTCCATTCCCGATTCCCAGCTTCGGAACTGGGCTCGAACTCCTCGATTCCCGATTCCAAGCCGCGAACTTTGCTCGAGTTCAAGCCAAGTTCCGACTCTTGGAATTGGGAATGGAAGAGTTCGATCCAAGTTCGAGGCTTGGAATCTGAAATGGAGGAGTTCGAGCCCAGTTCCGACGCTGGGATTCGGGAATGGAAGATTTCGAGCAAAGTTCAAGGCTTGGAATCGGAAATGAACGAGTTCGAGTCAAATTCCGATGCTTGGAATCGGGAATGGAAGTTCGAGGTTTGGAATCGGGAATGTAGGAGTTCAAACCAAGTTCGTTTCTTGGAATCGGAAATGGAGGAGTTCGAGCCCGATTCCGACTCTTGGAATCGGAAATGGAGGAGTTCGAGCCTAGTTCGAGGCTTGGAATCGGGAATGGAGGAGTTCGAGCCAAGATCGAGGTTTGGAATCGGAAATGGAGGAGTTCGAGCCAAGTTCTGAACGCTTGGAATCGGAAATTGAAGGAGTTCGAGCCAAGTTCCGAGGCTTGGAATCGGGAATGGAGGAGTTTGAGCCAAGTTCGATGCTTGGAATCGGAAATGAAGAAGTTAGAGCCCAGGTCCGACGCTTGGAATCGGGAATGGAAGAGTTCGAGACAAGTTTGAAGTTTGGAATCAGAAATTGAAGGAGTTCGCTTCGATGCTTGGAATCGGAAATGAAGGAGTTCGAGCCAAATTCCGATACTTGGAATCGGGAATGGAAAGTTCCGACGGCAATGGAGAGAGTTCGAGTCAAAGTTCCGAGGCTTGGAATGGAGGAGTTCGAGCAAAGTTCCAACGCTTTGAATCGGAAATGGAGGAGTTCGAGTGAAGAACCGAACTCCATTCCCGCTTCCAAACACACCCACCCACCCCTCCCTTATAATAAGAAGCACTCCTTATAATAAGTAGGACTCCTAATAATAAGAAGGAGTCTGTTATAATAAATAGGACTTCCGATAGTAAATAGGACATCAAACTTAGCTGGAACTCTTCCATTCCCGATTCCAAGCGTCGGAATTTGACTCGAACTCCTCCATTTCCAATTTCCAAGCATCAAACTTGGCTGGAACTCTTCCATTTCCGATTCCAAGCGTCGGAACTTGCTCGAACACCTCCATTTCAAACCTCGAACTTGGCTCGAACTCTTTCATTTCCGATTCCAAGCGTTGGAACTTGTCTCGAACTCCTCCATTTCCGATTCCAAACATCGAACTAGGCTGGAACTCCTCCATTTCCGATTCCAAGCTTCGAACATGGCTCGAACTCTTCTATTCCCGATTCCAAACATCGGAACTTGAGCTCGAACTCCTCTATTTCCAATTCAAAGGATCGGAACATGGCTCGATCTCCTCAATTTCCGATTCCAAGCCTCGAACTGGGCTCGAACTCCTCCATTCCCGATTCCAAGCATCGAACTAGGCTCGAACTCCTCCAATCCCGATTCCAAGCTTCCGAACTTGGCTCGAACTCCTCCATTCCCGATTCCAAGCCTCGAACTAGGCTAGAACTCCTCCATTCCCGATTCCAAGAGTTGGAACCGGGCTCGAACTCCTCCATTTCCGATTCCAAGCAACGAACTTGGTTTGAACTCCTACATTCCCGATTCCAAGCTTCGAACTTCCATTCCCGATTCCAAGCATCGGAATTTGACTCGAACTCGTCATTTCCGATTCCAAGCATTGAACTTTGCTCGAACTCTTCCATTCCCGATTCCCAGCGTCGGAACTGGGCTCGAACTCTTCGATTCCCGAATTCCAAGCAGCGAACTTAGCTCGAACCCTTCAATTTCCGATTTCAAACGTCTGAACTTTTCTCGAACACCTCCATTTCCGATTCCAAACATCGAACTTTGCTCGAACTCCTCCATTCCCGATTTCAAGCTTTGGAACTTGACTCGAACTTCTCCATTCCCGATTCCAAGCCTCGAACTTAGCTCGAAATCCTCCATTTCCATTTCCAAGAATTGCAACTTGTCTCGATTCCCGATTCCAAGTCTCGAACTTCCATTCCCGATTCCAAGAATCGGAATTTGACTGGAACTCGTTCATTTCCGATTCCAAGATTTGAACTTTGCTCTAACTCTTCCATTCCCGTTTCCCAGCGTCGGAACTGCGCTCGAACTCCTCCATTTCCGATTCCAAGTCTCGAACTTGGATCGAACTCTTCCATTTCCAATTCCAAGAGTCGGAACTTGGCTCGATCTCCTCCATTTCCATTTCCAATCTTCGAACTTTGCTCGAACTTTTCCATTCCCGATTCCAAGCGTCGGAACTGGGCTCGAACTCCTCCATTTCCGATTCCAAGCCTCGAACTTTGCTCGAACTCCTCCATTTCCGATTCCAAGCATCGAAATTGGCTCGAACTCCTCCATTTCCGGTTCCAAGCAACGAACTTGGTTTGAACTCCTACATTTCCGATTCCAAGCCTCTAACTATGCGAACTTCCATTTCCGATTCCAAGCATCGGAATTTGAATGAGTTCGAGTCAAATTCCGATGCTTGGAATCAATTTCCGGTTCCAAACCTCTAACTTGGCTAGAACTCTTCCATTCCCGATTCCAAGCGACGGAATTTGACTCTAACTCCTACATTTCCAATTTCAAACATCAAACTTGGCTGGAACTCTTCCGAGACAATTTCGACGCTTAGAATCGGGAATGGAGGAGTTCGAGCCAAGTTCGATGCTTGGATTCGGAAATGGAGGAGTTCGAGCCCAGTTCCGATGCTTGGAATCGGGAATGGAAAAGTTCGAGATAAGTTCGAAGATTGGAAATGGAAATGGAGGAGATCGAGCCAAGTTCCGACTCTTGGAAATGGGAATGGAAGAGTTCGAGCCAAGTTCGAGTCTTGAAATCGGGAATGGAAAAGTTCGAGACAAGTTCGAGGATTGAAAATGGAAATGGAAGAGTTCGAACAAAGTTCAAGGCTTGGAATTGGAAATGAACGAGTTCGAATCAAATTCCGTTGATTGGAATCGGGAATGGAAGTTCGAGGCTTGGAATCGGGAATGTAGGAGTTCAAACCAAGTTCTTTGCTTTGAATCGGAAATGGAGGAGTTCGAGCCCGATTCCGAGACTTGGAATCGGGAATGGAGGAGTTCGAGCCCAGTTCGAGGCTTGGAATCGGAAATTGAGGTGATCGAGCCAAGTTGCGATTCTTGGAATTGGAAATGGAGGATTTCGAGCTAAGTTCGATGCTTGGAATCGGGAATGGAGAAGTTCGAGCCAAGTTCGAGGTTTGGAATCGGAAATGGAGGAGTTCGAGCCAAGTTCCGACCCTTGGTATTGGGAATGGAAGAGTTCGAGCCAAGTTCGAGGTTTGGAATCGGAAATGGAGGAGTTCGAGACCAGTTCCGATGTTTGGAATCGGGAATGGAAAAGTTCGAGATAAGTTCGAAGATTGGAAATGGAAATGGAGATCGAGCCAAGTTCCGACTCTTGCAATTGGGAATGGAAGAGTTCGAGCCAAGTCGAATTCCGAATTAATGGCTCCCGACCTCGAATCCTTCAATTTCCGATTCCAAGCGTCAGAACTTGGCTCGAACTCCTCCATTTCCGATTCCAAACCTCGAACTTGGCTCGAACACCTCCATTCCCGATTCCAAGCCTCGAACTAGGCTCGAACTCCTCCATTTCCGATTCCAGGAGTCGGAATCGGGCTCGAACTCCTCCATTTCTGATTCCAAGCAACAAACTTGGTTTGAACTCCTACATTCCCGATTCCAAGCATCGAACTTCCATTCCCGATTCCAAGCATCGGAATTTGACTCGAACTCGTTCATTTCCGATTCCAAGTCTTAAACTTTGCTCGAACTCTTCCATTCCCGATTCCAAGAGTCGGAACTTGGCTCGATCTCCTCCATTTCCATTTCCAATCATCGAACTTAGCTCGAACTTTTCCATTCCCGATTCCAAGTGTCGGAACTGGGCTCGAACTCCTCCATTTCCGATTCCAAGCTTCGAACTTGGCTCGAACTCCTCCATTCCCGATTCTAAGCATCGAACTTGGCTCGAACTCTTCCATTCACGATTCCAAGCGTCGGAACTTGGCTTGAACTCCTCCATTTCCGATTCCAAACCTAGAACTTTGCTCGAACTCATCCATTCCCAATTCCAAGTGTAGGAACTTGGCTCGAACTCCTCCATTTCCGATTCCAAACCTCGAACTTGGCTCGAACTCTTTCATTTCTGATTCCAAGCGTTGGAACTTGGCTCAAACTCCTCCATTTCCGATTCCAAACAACGAACTAGGCTTTCACTCCTCCATTTCCGATTTCAAGCTTCGAACTTGGCATGAACTCTTCTATTCCCGTTTCCAAACATCGGAACTTAGCTCGAACTCCTCTATTTACAATTCCAAGAAACGGAACTTGGCTCGATCTCCTCAATTTCCGATTCCAAGCCTCGAAATGGGCTCGAACTCCTCCATTCCCGATTCCAAGAATCGAACTAGGCTCGAATTACTCCAATCCCGATTACAAGCTTCCGAACTTGGCTCGAACTCATCCATACCCGATTCCAAGCTTCGAACTAGGCTCGAACTCCTCCATTCCCGATTCCAAGAGTTGGAATCGGGCTCGAACTCCTCCATTTCCGATTCCAAGCAACGAACTTGGTTTAAACTCCTACATTCCCGATTCCAACCCTCGAACTTCTATTCCCGATTCCAAGCATCGGAATTTGAATCGAACTCGTTCATTTTCGGATTCCAAACCTTGAACTTTGCTCGAACTCTTCCATTGCCGATTCCCAGCGTCGGAACTGGGCTCGAACTCCTCCATTTCCAATTCCAAGCATCGATTTTGGCTCGAACTCTTCCATTCCCAATTCCAAGAGTCGGAACTTGGCTCGATCTCCTCCATTTCCATTTCCAATCCTCGAACTTTGCTCGAACTTTTCCATTCCCGATTCCAAACGTCGGAACTGTGCTTGAACTACTCCATTTCCGATTCCAAGCTTCGAACTTGGCTCGAACTCCTCCATTCCCGATTCTAAGCATCGAACTTGGCTTGAACTCTTCTATTCACGATTCCAAGCGTCGGAACTTGGCTTGAACTCCTCCATTTCCGATTCCAAACCTCGAACTTGGCTCGAACTCTTCCATTCCCAATACCAAGTGTCGGAACTTGGCTCGAACTCCTCCATTTCCGATTCCAAACCTCGAACTTTGCTCGAACTCTTCCATTCCCGATTCCAAGTGTCGTAACTTGGCTCGAACTCCTCCATTTCCGATTCCCAACCTTGTACTTGGCTCGAAGTCTTCCATTCCCGATTGCAAGCGTCGGAACTTGGCTCGAACTCCTACATTTCCGATTCCAAGCCTCGAACTATGCTTGAATACCTCCATTCCCGATTCCAAGCGTCGGAATTTGAATCGAACTCCTCAATTTCCGATTCCAAGCTTCGAACTTGGCTCGAACTCCTCCAGTTCAAGCCAAGTTCCGACGCTTGGAATCGTGAATGGAAGAGTTCGAGCCAAGTTCGATGCTTAGAATCGGGAATGGAAGAATTCGAGACAAGTTCGAGCCAAGTTCGATGCTTAAAATTGGGAATGGAGGAGTTCGAGCTAAGTTCGAGGCTTGGAATCGGAAATGGTGGAGTTCGAGCCCAGTTCCGACGCTTGCAATCGGGAATGGAAAAGTTCGATCCAATACTTGGAATTTGAAATGGAGGAGTTCGAGCCAAGTACCGATACTTGTAATTGGGAATGGTTGAGTTCGAGGCTAGTTCCGAGGCTTGGAAGCGGGAATGGAGGAGTTCGACCCAAGTTGGTTTGAACTCCTACATTCCCGATTCCAAGCCACGAATTTCCATTCCCGATTCCAAGCATCGGAATTTGACTCGAACTCGTTCATTTCCGATTCCAAGCCTTGAATTTTGCTCGAACTCTTCCATTTCCGATTCCCAGCGTTGGAACTGGGCTCGAACTCATCCATTTCCGATTCCAAGCCTCGAACTTGACTCGAACTCCTCCATTTCCGATTCCAATCTTCGAACTTGGCTTGAACTCCTCCATTTCCGATTCCAAGCAACGAACATGGTTTGAACTCCTACATTGCCGATTCCAAGCCTCGAACTTCCATTCCCGATTCCAAGCATCGGAATTTTACTCGAACTCGTTCATTTCCGATTCCAAGCCTTGAACTTTGCTCGAACTCTTCCATTCCCGATTCCCATCGTCGGAACTGCTCTCGAACTCCTCCATTTCCAATTCCAAGCCTCGAACTTAGCTCGAACTCTTCCTTTCCCAATTCCAAGAGTCGGAACTTGGCTCGATCTCCTCCATTGGAATCGGAAATGGAGGAGTTCGAGCCCAGTTCCGACGCTGGGAATCGGGAATGGAAGAGTTCGAGCAAAGTTTAATGCTTGGAATCGGAAATGAACGAGTTCGAGTCAAATTCCGATGCTTGGAATCGGGAATGGAAGTTCGAGGCTTGGAATCGGAAATGTAGGAGTTCAAACCAAGTTCGTTGCTTAGAATCGGAAATGGAAGAGTTCGAGCTAAGTTCGAAGCTTGGAATCGGAAATGGAGGAGTTTGAGACAAATTCCGATGCTTGGAATCGGGAATGGAGGTGTTCAACACTAGTTCGAGGCTTGGAATCGGAAATGTAGGAGTTCGAGCCAAGTTCCAACGCTTGGAATCGGAAATGGAAGAGTTTGAGCAAAGTACGAGGTTTGGAATCGGAAATGGAGGAGTTCGAGCCAAGTTCGAGGCTTGGAATCGGAAATGGAAGAGTTCGAGCAAAGTTCGAGGTTTGGAATCGGAAATGGACGAGTTCAAGCCAAGTTCTGACGCTTGGAATCGTGAATGGAAGAGTTCGAGCCAAGTTCGATGCTTAGAATCGGGAATGGAGGAGTTCGAGCCAAGTTCGAAGCTTGGAATCGGAAATGGAGGAGTTCGAGTCAAATTCCGATGCTTGGAATCGGAAATGGAGGTATTTAACCATAGTTCGAGGCTTGGAATCGGAAATGTAGGAGTTCGAGCCAAGTTCCGACGCTTGGAATCGGCAATGGAAGAGTTTGAGCGAAGTACGAGGTTTGGAATCGGAAATGGAGTTCGAGCCAACTTCCGAAACTTGGAATCGGGAATGGAAGAGTTCGAGCCAAGTTCGAGGATTGGAAATGGAAATGGAGGAGATCGAGCCAAGTTCCGATTCTTGGAATTGGGAATGGAAGAGTTCGATCGAAGTTCGAAGCTTGGAATCGGAAATGGAGGAGTTCGAGACCAGTTCCGACGCTGGGAATCGGGAATGGAAGAGTTCGAGCAAAGTTCAAGGCTTGGAATCGGAAATGAACGAGTTCGAGTCAAATTCCGATGCTTGGAATCGGGAATGGAAGTTCGAGGCTTGGAATCGGGAATGTAAGAGTTCAAACCAAGTTCGTTGTTTGGAATCGGAAATGGAGGAGTTCGAGCCCGATTCCGACTCTTGGAATCGGAAATGGAGGAGTTCGAGCCTAGTTCGAGGCTTGGAACGGGGAATGGAGGAGTTCGAGCGAAGTTCGAGGTTTGAAATCGGAAATGGAGGAGTTCGAGCCAAGTTCTGATGCTTGGAATCGGAAATTGAAGGGTTCGAGCCAAGTTCGAAGCTTGGAATCGGGAATGGAGGAGTTTGAGCAAAGTTCGAGTGCTTGGAATCGGAAATAGAGGAGTTCGAGCCAAGTTCGACGCTTAGAATTGGGATAGGAAGAGTTCGAGCCAAGTTCTGACGCTTGGAATCGGAAATGGAGGAGTTCGAGCCAAGTTCGGACGCTTGGAAGCGGAAATGGAGGAGTTCGAGCCAAGTTCGACACTTGGAATCGGGAATGGAGGAGTTCGAACCAAGTTCGGATGCTTGGAATCGGAAATAGAGGAGTTCGAGCCAGTTCCGACGCTTGGATTCGGAAATGGAGGAGTTCGAGCCAAGTTCCGACGCTTGGAATCGGGAATGGAGGAGTTCGAGCCAACTTCCGACGCTTGGAATCGGGATGGAAGAGTTCGAACCCAAGTTCCGACGCTTGGAATCGGGAATGGAGGAGTTCGAGCCAAGTTCCGACGCTTGGAATCGGGAATGGAGGAAGTTCGAGCCAAGTTCCAACGTTTGGAATCGGTAATGGAGGAAGTTCGAGCCAAGTTCCGACGCTTGAAATCGGGAATGCAGGAGTTCGAGCCAAGTTCCGACATTTGGAATCGGGAATGGAGGAGTTCGAGCCAAGTTCCGACGCTTGGAATCGGGAATGCAGGAGTTCGCGCCAAGTTCCGACGCTTGGAATCGGTAATGGAGGAAGTTCGAGCCAAGTTCCGACGCTTGGAATCGGGAATGCAGGAGTTCGAGCCAAGTTCCGACGTTTGGAATCGGGAATGGAGGAGTTCGAGCCAAGTTCCAACGCTTGGAATCGGGAATGCAGGAGTTCGCGCCAAGTTCCGACGCTTGGAATCGGTCAGTGTAGCGCTGAACCTCAGTAGTGTGTCAGTGCTGAACCTCAATAGCCTAGAGTGTACTGCTGAACCTCAGTAGGCTATAGGTTGGGCATCAGTATAGTGCTGAACCTCAGTAGGCTATAGCGGCGGGTGTGTACACGTACATACGCGGAATTAGCGTACGAGGAAAAAAAAAATATTAGCGGGCTAAAATTAGTACCTAGTAGTACAGAGGAAGTGAAACGATGCAGGTAATTATTATGCATACAGTAAACAAGAACAAAGAAAGAGCTCAAGTCAAGGGGGACAGAGATATGACCTTCATACACCGGTAGAGGGATGATTCATGGTGGCCTGCAGTCAAAGAAGCATCAATACATCACAATCAGCTTGTTTCATGAGCCAGACCACTACTTAACATGAGCCCTACCTGGTGGACACTCCTGTGATGCTTTGCGCAGCTGACTATCCACTGTAATGTGCAGGCAGGACTTCGGCTGGGTCTGTCTTGCCATGTATGTGGAGTTGGTTTTAGGGTCGTGCATGAGAGGAAACACCAGCTCCTTCCCAGTGCTCCCATTAACCATGCGAATCTACAGAGAAAGACAGACATAGATCGTCACTAGTAATGAAAAGGCAGGGTTTGGTTGTGGTTTTCTGTGGTAGTCAGTACCAGGAGCCCACGAGGAGCACCGGAAGGAGTGTTAAAATAGTGAGTGATTCCACCTGTTGTCGAAAGGCACCTACAAGACAGCTCCATATATGGAATGCTTAGCAGTTATGCATAGCTGGCTTCAAGACCGCATACACTTTCCCCACCCACCTACAATGAGTAGTGTAGTCTCATGATCAGACCTAGGCTTGCTACGAGTAGGTCTGGGCAGGAGACTATTAGGTTATCACAACTGAAGCGCTCACCAGTAATGGCTGTAGTTGAATAGGCTAATATCTCCGTGTTAATCCATATAGTACACTTCGTGATTTCTACCTGGTCTGAAGGCTTCAGTAGCTACACGCTCTTGCTCCCTTGGGGGACAGGGAAAGTTTTGTACGCGCTCTTGCCGGTACTACGCTAAGGCTTACGTAGCACTTACCATATAAGGACCTGTGGTCTAGCTACAATACAGTAGGCGGAATCTGCATAATTCAACGTTTGTATGGGCTCCTGACCTCACAACTGAAACTTACAAAGACAAGCAACTTCTGCCTAAACACAATGCCAGAAGAGCCAGGGACAAAGGCTGTGGTCCAATCAGCCAGATCAGGGCTTACAGGAAGGATCAAACATATGTATATCTTCCAAATTGCATCAGCAAGGGGATGCTGGGGAAGAGGAAACAGAGGGGAGTTAGTAAGGGAAGGTTGGGCAGTAAAAAATGCAGGGGAGGTGGGAGGGAAGCGGAGGGAACTGGAGGGGAGGGGGAGTGCATGGGAGGAGAGGGGAGGGGAAGTGGAGCGGGAGTGTAGGAGAGGGGAGGGGAGAGGAAGCGGAGGAGATGGGAGGGGAAGTGGAGGAGAGGGGAGGGGAAGTGGAGCGGAAGTGGAGGAGAGGGGAGAGGAAGTGGAGGAGAGGGGAGGGGAAGTCGAGCGGAGGGGAGGGAAAGTGGAGAGGAAGCGGAGGAGAGGGGAGGAGAGGGGAGGGGAAGTCGAGCGGAGGGGAGGGAAAAGAAGTGGAGTCTAGGAACGAGTTGGGAACTGAAAGAAAAGAACTGAAGTCTGGGAATGAGGCTGGGGAAAGGGTTGGATAGGAAAGGGGAGTGTTGGAACAGAAGCTGTAAGAAAATTCTTTTAACCATGTGTAGTTGCATGAGTTGGGCAAAGCTCTTCAGGGTGGGGAGAGGTAGCTGCAGGATGCGGACAACAGACACCATGGCATTGCAGGAATAGGGCTGGCATGCCACCTGCAATTGAGAATGGAAGTCACAAGAGTCGGATACACCAGCCTATAGGGCATATACTAACTTCAGCTTGGAAGAACTCCACAATACCCTCTAGCTCCTTGGGTGACCAAACATTGTCTGAAACACAAGAGCTCATGGATCATCACAGGAATAAAACGAGAGCAAAAAAAGTACCTTGCAAGGGTTTAACGGAGAGCTTTAAGACTGGGATACAGCCCGTCTCAATGGAGAGGCTGAGGGAGATGGTATCAGCTTTGAATGTATACACCCCTCGGTCACAAGAGTACTGCAGCTGTAGGGAACACTCCAGACTCAAGGCTGTAATATGAACTACAACACACCGCATTCTAACCTGGGGCGATGCCTGCTGCACAAACTTCTCCAGGAGGTTAAGGCTGCCTAGGAAAGCCTCCATTGGGCTGGGCTCCTCAGCAGAACCCAATAGGAGTGCTTGGAGCTGCTCCAGTGAGAGAGAGTGGGTACAGGGGTGCTGCGGCCTGGGCAGCCCCAACCTGGCTTCACCAGGAGAGGGTAGGGGAGGGATAGAGGGTAGACCAGGGGAGCCAGGCCAGGGACTCATGATGGGGGAGGGGCACGGCAACAATACAGGTTTGGAGGGGAGGGGGTTAGGCTGAGTGGGAAGTGAAGGAGGTAGCTCGTCCGATTCTGTGGAAGTACTGCTCTTGAACTGGCTCTGGAGGAAGGCCTGAAAATGGGGCAAGGTAGGGGAGGGCCCTTAAAATGGGGCAAGGTATGGGAGGGCCCTTATTGACATCCATGACTTACCTGGAAGTAGCCATGGGCACTGCTCAGAACCCCAGCAGCCAGGGTAGAACGAGCATTGGTAATGCCTGCAATGGAGAAAGAGAGAGATGATTACTAAGACACATATTTAGTGGCTGCAAACAATAATCATACCATTCAGTTCCACGGCTGAGGTACCAAGGAGACTCATGCTGACACAGCTAGGAGACTGTCAAGGCAAATAGTAATGCTACACTTCTTGTATACAGCACATAATTTTCAGTTTAGATATCCTCATTCCCAGGCTCCACCCCCCAGCTTTCTCTACACAGTGTGAGAATGTGGAGTTGAGCCTACAAACGAGGCTAGGTTTAGATTTGTGGATACAACCCATCGTACTGCAACTGGAGCTGAGCAGGAGTGCTTGCCACAACCTGAGAACCAAACAGTGTGAGAACAGTATGGACTGGCATGAACCTTTTTCACCATTCCAACACATTCAGCCTTACCGATGCCAGAGCAACACTTCGCACAAATGCCGCCAGCACTCCCATTATTTCCTCACTGGCATACAGTCCCTGCAAGGAGAAAAGGAATTGATAACATCATGAAGCCGCTAGCGTCATCCAGTAAGCCTAGGTGTGTCACTATCCCAACACCACTCTAGCGACTGTTGTCACCTGCAGCAGCAGAGGCAAGGAGAAGGTCTTGTCAAGGAAGTTCACCAGGGACTCCGTAATCAGGCTATGGGAACAGTCTTCCGAGAACTCCAGCCGCAGCCCTTCTACTCCATACCATACACTTAACTATAGAAAGACAAACACCAGTTGGTAACACACACTCTGGCACATGGGGACACAGGACTACATACAAACACACTCTGGTACAGAACTAGCTACTAACACACACTGGTATGGAGTGTAGCTATACATTTGTAGTAACACCCTAACTTACACTGTACTTTGAAAATGCAATGGTAAAGCGGCTATATGAGAAGTCAGTAACCCTGCACTTGGAATGCAGAGGCCAGCTGGGGTCTAGAGATAAATACATGTGGAACAGCAGTCAGGGGGTAGCACTCTGTGAGTGTGTGGTTGCCTACCTTCCAGGTAGTGCTGCAATTCTAGCACCAGCTCCAGCAGCAGGCACCTCCCAGCCCAGTCCTTCAGGAGGGCCTGACCAAGGTCACCATCAGTGGGTACTGAGAGCTGCAGGGCTGCCTGACGAGGGAGGCCTCCCACTGTGCCAGAGAATAGTAGCTGCGGGCAAGGGGGGGGGGTGGATCAAGGAGACAGATTGTGTGGGAGGGGTGGATCTAGGAGGGAGACTGGGGAAGGGGCTTACTCTGCAATGGTAGCTGCGTTCACTAGGGCTGATGGTGCAGCTCTGCAGGTGGGAGCTGAGCAGAGTGTGCACATCTGATGAGTGTGCAGTTAGCTGGGGAAAGCTGGGCAGGAAAAGAGACAGCTAGCTACCACACAAAGCACTACATGTAGTTACAGTACAATGTACATCAGCAAGACATTCGGCCTATTTAGCGAAACTACATATAACATTACTGCAACATGTTGCCCATTACGTACAGTTATCATCAAGCAGAATGACCCTTGCTGAAGACTAAAGACCACATAACCACCAACAAGAGCGATAGGGGACATCATTACCAGAAAGGTCACCCGATAACTAGACATACACGTACCTCAGTATTCTAACAGTTGGTGCTCCATGTTCATTGGAGGAAACGTGGTACCATGAAATACCAACCGCCTGGAGCTAAGAAACAAGCACACTAGAATGAAATAGTAAGAGGATGAGGTGGTAGATGACTTACGCTGGACTGTATGTGCATGACAGATAGTCGGGCAGTCAGCAGGCTGGGGAGAGGTGTGAGTGATGTATTCCTCCAGACACACAGCCGCTTGGAACTGGGAAGAGCCACACAGCTTTCACTCAACTAGAGAGAGGGGAGTGGTTACACCTTGACAGCCCAGCCCACACAGCAGCAAGCAACAGCCCACCTTTCTCTTCAGGCGCCCACCACTCTGCCTCACTACAGGGTAGGCGAGAATTGCATATAATTAAACTAGGACATTGCTCTGTGTGTAAAGTGCTGGCAGGTGTTAGCACTGCACACCACATGTACTGCAGGTTAGAGCATTGTGTATGCATGTAGGACATCCCAGCTCCAGCCCTATCATCTTGAGCAAGAACTCACATTAAATACAGGCTCTCAGTTTGTGTCAGAATACAGCTAGGGTACACACATACATGTACCTGTACTACAAAGAAGGAATATTCAGTCAATCTTGGGGGGTGGGGGCATTTAGCAGCAAAGAACTGTAATAGCTAGCCAGCCAGTCACGACAACAACAACTAGACTGCCTTGCCTGTCAGTGATGCTGGAGTAGCTACTTCCCTTCAGGAGAATGATGTCTCTGTCTACAACACATGTTCAAGGATGAGTCATGGAAAGGCGAAGAGACGAGGCAGAAACTCCATACGTATAGCTCGATCATATTGTCTGTCTCTAGCACTCATACCTCTACTTTTACAGAAGCTACACAAACTCTACTAACCATGGAGCTATAGTAAGGCACCCTTGGTGACAGACATACCCAAATCTCTGACTCTTTGGAGGCCACAAGTTTGAATACAGCTGCCTTACTTACGCCTGGCCTCATGTATGCTTTCAATCACAGCACACACACACACAGAGTTAAGATTACATCAGTGTATTTGAGTTATTACCAGGATCCATTTGTTCGTTCACGACAAAAATTGGCAACTGACTACACTTAACACACACACACCCACACACCTGGGATGATACTTAGCTGCTGAACTTGTAACTTCACTGTGTCCAGCTCCAACAGGCTGGCAACTTTCCAGAAGCCTTGCAACCCTCGGCTAATTGAACACAGCTGCAGCAGATAGTACTGGTCCACCATACCCGGTGCCACACCCACCATCAGGTAGGCCAACGGCTCCAGCTCCACAAACAGCAGGGAAGTGGAAGGGATGGGCAGGGGTGTCACCAGTGGCAGGGAAGAGTGCACCTCCAGCCCCAGGTCCTCGGCATGCTCAGAGAGAAGAGCCAGGAACAGCTGACACCTTGCCACAGAATGAACACAACAAACATTAAAGTGCAAGAGACCATTCAGGTGCAGTGTACCTTCAAAAAGGTATACATAGTTGCATTCAGCATTATAAATGTACACTGTAGTTAGTGTAGCCACGTGACATATGCATGTAGACTTTTAGTACATGCCCCTTCAGACATGTGACAGACTGGGCATAACTAAGGTCACAAACTCAAGAATACTGTATACCAGGACTGAAAATTGGTATGCTTTATTCTGAATCCCTTGTGGCTCACCCAGCCATGTCTGACTCACTGCAAGGTGCTGATTTGGGAGGGCAGCAAGTCCCTGTTGGTAGTCACTGCCTTTTCAAGATCTTCTAGGTTGCGCTGCACCATTGGAGAGGAAGTGGGTGGGACTACAGCAGCCACCACGTGCCCCACCCTCCGGTCCACTCCCAGTACTAGCTCCCGGCAGCTGTACTTAACTGGGATCGCCACTACAAGAGATAGTGGCACATCACGAACAACCGCTAGAGGGACAGATCAAACAGTCAGTGGTTATCACTGCAAGAGGGCGGCTTTTCCTTCCACCTACCTCGGTCTTCCCACTGTGACCCCTTCAGGCTCTCCACCATCTCCTGTAGCAGGCTTCGTGAGCGCACAGCCACACATCGCTCCAGCAGTTCCTCAACAGACATCTTCCCTTGATCGATACCCACACCCTCTAGTGCAGAAAGTGGAGGAATATGGGACACCACAAACGGCTTCTTTGCATTTGATGGGTCCATGGCTACTATCAGTCTTGAGCACGATGACACTGGGCAGCAGAGGGCAAGTGAGGCAATCAACTGCTGCAATAGTGAGCATGAGCACTGCACTAGTACACTATACTCACTTATGTTCTGGTTGAGCAAAAAGGCAGGGAGCAGCTGGGGAGAGCCCACGGGCCACCAGTACGCCAGTTTCATGTGCTGGCCAGGGACATACTCCTCCACCTTCACATACCCTCCATACACTTCCGCACAGAGACGCAGAGCCTGGTAGGTACATGCATAATGAGGGAACTAGTCTGTGCACACACCCCTGTCATCACAGTACCTGTGAATGCAGACAGTCCATCTGTAGAGCTAAACAGAATGTGTGCAGGCAGCGGTAACAGTCAAGCAAAGGTGCCTCTTCTGTGAAGAGCCGAGACTGCACCAGCTTATGGAGGTAGAGCTTCTGCAGTTCATGCACCAGTACCGGTCGCTCTGCAGTGGGATGCAAGGATGATTCACCAGTGCAAGGCCTATGGCAGGGCCTAGGCGGATGAGCCTAGGGATGAGAGATGTGGGCACACATCCCACCTGGTAGGGCCTCTGCTACACAAATCTTGAGGTGTACCAGTCGCCATGGCACTGCACTATCATCACTGACCACAGACAGGCCCAGCTGGGAGGGAGGAGGGGGGGGGGGGGAATTCAGGCAGAGCAAGGCAGCCACTGGCTGCTTATGTACTGCTCACTTCAAACTCGAAGGGCACAACAAAGGTCACCACCCCCTTGCCTGCAGGGCAAAGGATCACTTGGTAGTGTGACAAAGAGGGTGTGGCTATTGTGGTGCATCACACATAGTCAGGAGGCATGTCTACCTAGGACAGATAATGGGTACAGTCTTGCAGTCACTCACGGATACATGTGACCTTCATGGGCTCAGGGATGGTCTCCTGTAGCAGCCGACGACGGAGGGCACACTCAACAAGAGAGAAGGCCTCTGACTGCTCTGTGGCAGAGAGAGGAGGGAGGGGCACAGTTCTCTCCTGGATGCAAGAGGGTAGACGACTGTAGGAGCCGGAGCTCAGCACATCCAGGGCAGTGGCCAGGCTGAAGTTGGGCATACTGGGAGGGAGGGAGGGAGGGAGGGAGGGAGGCACAAAATCAGCAGTGGCTCGATAGGAGGCCATCCCAATGGATGAATGTAAGATTCAAGTCTCTGTTAATACAACAGTTTCCAGCAGCACTCAGCACACAAAAGGAAGTCGTACCAAGCTTGCAGGAGTTCATTCCTGGCGAGACGAACCAGCTGATCAGCAGTGTCAATGTAGAGCCAGGATTGGTTCCGCAGCAACCCCGACATATGCTGCAGCAGGGAATAACTCAGTGATACCATGGCTGGAGGAAATAGTTCCTCTAGTACGGACCGTGCACTGCTGTATGCTACCAGAGTTCCCAGCCCATTTGACCAGAGCCAGCAGACGGATCAATAGCAGTCTCGTCTGACGGGCAAACTGGACAATCTCCACCTTCCTGCAGAGGGGTGTGGCAAAGTTTATTATACTCACAGGACAGTTGATGCAACATTGCCTCAATACCTGTCCACATCCGACTTCCTAGGCAACCTGGAATATATTGAAACGGGAGACAGGTTGAAGGTATAATTTATATCATATGTCCCTTACAAGCAACTTACAGCTCTGCTAGCACAGTGAGGTCATGGTACGCCTTCTGAAGCAAGGCATCTAACAATGTAGTCAACGGTAAGCACTCTCCACTCTCCTGAACGTTCATCAATGCTTGAGCCATGCCAGACCATACATGTAGATGGGAGCGTAGCTAAGCCGGACATTATGTGTCACATGACACACACGTGATCCACATCGGGGCGCTTTCATAGACTGCCGACTCGGAGAGACTGTACAGCATCGAGATCGCTAGCTCTCTGTTCTCCTAGTCCTGACTTGAGACTGTGCTAAGAGGAGTGACGAAGGGCTAGGAGATTATAGTTGTCTCCAAGGAAGACAGCGCGAGTTGCGGATACTGTTTACCTTTGGGTGACTATAAATAGGTACGCAATGGCTTGTATAGCCCTGTATGACTATGGGGCCAGAGATCCAGAGGAGCTCACCATCAAAAAGAACGAGAGCCTCTCGGTGCTAGACCGCTCGGGAACCTGGTGGAAGGTCCGCAATGGGCAGGGAGCATCAGGGCTGGTTCCCTCCAATTATGTTAAGGAGAGTGCTCCTGCCCCACCGGCTTCACAGCAACCCTCCCGCACCAACCTGGCTGAAAAGGAGGAGCCATCCCACATGTACCACCAGCCTGACCTAATGGTGCGCAGCAATGGACCTTCCCTTAACATCCGTGCTGTGGCCAAGTACAAGTATGCCGGTACACGAGAGGATGAACTCTCACTGGAAAAGGGGGATGATGTCATCGTAATGGAGAAAGAAGCCGATGGCTGGTGGCGGGGTCGTTGTGGCACACGGATCGGCTGGTTCCCCTTTAACTATGTGGAGGAGTTACAAGAGACCAGTGACTCTACTGCGCATGCTGCAGCTGCTCCGCCTCAAGAGAAGACATTCATCTGTGGTGTGATAGCACTCTACTCCTTTAACTCGGGGAACCCGGAGGAGCTAGCCTTCCAGAAGGGAGACCTGATGGACATTATTGACCAGCCACAGGACGACCCTGACTGGTGGGAGGCCAGAAAAGCAGATGGCACGACAGGATTAGTCCCCCGTAACTACGTGGAGGTAGTACACGACGCAGAACCCGTGTTTGGGGCTAGTAATGCACAGCCCCTGACGTCACGGCCCACCTTCCCCGGCCCAGGTCCCTCATCGACTCAATCACGTCCAGCACCCCCATTCGCCCACGAACCGTGGTATCATGGCAGAGTAGCACGAAGAGATGCAGAGTACCTGCTCAACACACAAGCACAAAATGGCCAGTTCATTGTCAGAGATAGTGAAACCAAGGTAGGGCATTTGTGCACACAGAGTGTATGTGGCAGGTGCGGCCTAATGACTGCTGTCCTGATGCAGGTACCTCAGATTTGCTAGCAATAGATTATTCTACAGCACCACGAATCCTGTTTCTGCCACTTTGAGGACAATGATAGAGCAGACTTTATTTTAGGGTGTGAGAATCTTGTCCTCAGACTATAGGTCGTGCAAGCTCTGCCTACGTCTATGGGCGCATGGTTAATGGCATAAGCACTATGGCAGCAGTTTGAGAATATTATTATTTGCTGAGTTATGGTTACCTATGTTCACTAGGTAATGTGACAGTGTCACGACTAAGCTGTCTGGCTTACCTTACCGAAAGTCTATGTTTCATTTTTCGTTTTTATCCACAGTTCAATCATAATATATATTCTGAACTCTTGGTTTTATCTGGCTAGAAGACTTTGTGTGGGTGTTTATTTTGGGAATACCCCTGGCAATGTGCATTGTAAAGTAGGAATTCCTAGCTGCATTTTAGCACAAAGTATTCCTTTCACTCAGGTGAGGCTTAAACCCTAAGCTCGGAAATAGAGCCAGGGAGCAAGGCTATAGCTCTAATTAGTGCACCTCCTAATAGCTATCCCCCCACATGAGTATGCTACAGTAGAGCCAAGTGAGGTGCTACCGGTTAGTGAAAGGAAAAATATTTTTTCAGCTATAATGCATGAAGAAACTCTGAATCTAAATGTACATCAGCAGGGGCTATTTAATATTGCATTGTCGTAACCACAGGCTATCGGAAAATGATCAGTAAGTAACATCCGCATACAGTTTTCCGGCCAGTGAAATAAAATCTGGATTTTTAGTAAAGGTACCCAGACAGTCTTGTCACTATTTGAGGCAGCTATAACTCATAAATACCACACAAAAACAGGCTGGAGACGATCCCTGAGCTAGTACACCTGCATGTCCAAAAAATGTATGCCACAACAGCTGTCATCTTTGTAAATTCAAGGGTGGCGTGTTTCAATACATTAGCAGTATAATATACAGTACTAATTATCAATAACCCAGGGTGCCACCTTAATGTAGATCCACTAGTCCATCCTATGGGAAATACTACCCTTCAGAGTGCAAGCACTACAGAAATGGCAACCAACTAAGCCCTATACTTTGAAGTGTAATGGACCCAATTGGCAACTTGCAGGAATTGGGTATGCATTTTGGGTGTTTTTGTTTTTTATTCGTCCAGATACGTTTCAGCATTAAAGTCACCTCCACTAGCCATTTTAGATATGTGTGTTGTGAGTACTGTAATGTAGTTGGCAATTTAATATTCTACCTACAGCCAGGTGATTTCTCAGTATCAATGAAGGCTCCAGACCGCATCAAGCACTTCAATGTGAAGAATCTTCCTGACAGTCGTCTGGGCATTGGCCAGCGCAAGTTTGACTCCATGGATGAGCTGATCCAGCACTACCGGAGAGCCCCCATCTATACCACCACCAACGAAGGGAAGATGTACCTTGGTCAGGGCCTTCCCAAGAGGTAGTGACCCAATTCAGACACACACACACATGCACACTGGATAACACGCAGTGCTAGCTCCATTACTAGAGTTTGTAATTTTTCTCTTGTATCAGAAATTAACTCTGCAGTGCTAAAACCAATGATATTATGCTATACAGTTTTTTCCTTCTAGTCACTTGGTTGACTAGCCGTGCATTTGGCTTTGTGTATGTATTGAAGTCCCAGTGTATTCTTGGCACATGTGCTAATTGCTCAATACAGTTCATTAGAATGCAGCCTGGTGGCATTCACTGGCAGACAGATTGGGTTATAACCAGTTTGTTGTCAATTACATTTCTTAGCCATACTTCTTGGAATGCTGTCTTCCCTGGCCTGGATGAGAGGGGCAGTGGGCATGGCAGTGAAGGGCAACAATGCACTAATGCAGCCCAGGGAAAAGGCATTCACACTGCTCCCACCTGTGCACCAGCCTCTGGCCCTCCAGGACATAGAACACCAGGACACGGCTGCTCTGCAAGGCAGGAAGAAGCACCCACACTAGGCTGTGATGTCACAGCCAAGAGATACTCATGCCAGTATTACCTGCTCCTGGGCTAGGATGTAGAAATACACAGAAGCCGTAGCAGTGGACACTGGTCTACGTCGGGTGGGTTCGCTCCACTGCACACGATAGGTGAACAGCTCCCCTCTTTGTCCAAGGAAGTTGATGCAGTGTTTCCAACTGTCACCAACTGACCACTCCTGCAGCAGTTGATATACTTTTCTATGCATGCTACAAAACGTGACACGGTGGTTATGAAGTCACCTCAACCAGTCTCTCCACTGCATTTAGGCCCTTTTCCACCGTAAAGTCTCGCCCCACGGGCCACTCCTCTCCTGGTTCCTCCCTTTCTCCCAGTTCTTGCCTAACGCGTTCGAGAGAGGTGCTCAGAAGCTGCTGCACTAGCCCACGGGCCTCTTCCTCGTAGTTTCTGTAGCTGGATACCGTGGCCATGTTATTAAGTTGCCATGGCAACAGTGCAGTGAACGACGCACGAGACTCGCTGTGCGCATGTGCATGTATATGTACTTATGTGAGGGTGTACGGTGCACGTGTGAGCGTGGGAGGGATGTGGTCAGGTCACGTCCGTCACCCCCACACATGCACAGTCACCACCACACTCACCGTCAGCACTGGTACTTGGAAGTGAATGTCAACGAGTGGGGACGGAGAGCACGCCACAGAGGCCCGAGAAATTATGAATGAATGTAAGCTCC
Organism: Phakellia ventilabrum; assembly: GCA_963921505.1. Classification (NCBI taxonomy): domain Eukaryota; kingdom Metazoa; phylum Porifera; class Demospongiae; order Axinellida; family Axinellidae; genus Phakellia; species Phakellia ventilabrum. Next base: position 69,022 of record OY997397.1, read on the forward strand.
TGCCTAGCCTATAGCCTAACGGATTACTGATATCGCAGAAATTGCTAATTATGCCGATGATGGAATAATTAATATGCACATATACTTAGATTTCATAATAATAACATGTCAACTTTATTACTCTCAGTCATCCATGGTGCTGAGGTGGTCATGCCGCAGCCACCAGTACAAGATGATGTTGGTAAGTGAATGAAGCATTTGCCTTCCCAGCCCACACTATTATGGGTCCTTTACTCTGTCCTCAGCCGTGGTAAAAGTGGAGTCTTCTCCCTCTCCCCCGGGTAGCCAACCTCTGGTGTCCCTGGTCAGCCAGATGAACCAGCTAGGCCCTGCCGACCGCTGCACTCCCTCCCAAGCCCAGGCCATGGGCCAGCAGCTTCTGGCCATCATTGCTCTGCATGAGAGGAGCAAACTGACCCTACCCGGTGAGCTAGCCACTCCCCCTTCTGCTCATTCACTGCCTCATGCGCACACCACTCTTCCAGTTCAGTTACAGAACAGCTTTGATGTCTTCCACCGATGTCTAGCCGTGGTGTATGGCACCTTCTTCCTGAACCTCTACTCTAAGGCCAATGCTCCCTGCTTGTTGTGCCATGGCTGCAAGAGCCTCTACCCTCCCAGCCAGTTCATTCATCACAGTTGCCCTGCACTCCCTCTCAACATTGTACCGTGCCGCTCCCGCATGTGGAGGCGCTGCCTTGTACCACTGGTCTCTCCTGGCATGGACAAGTTCCAGCAGAAACAGCGCTGGAAATACATCATTGAAAAGTTTTCCCAAGCTACCAGTGGAGGCAGTCGGCGCAATCCCATTCCCCCAGATGCTCAAGCACAGTTGCTGGAGATGCCGGAACTTAAGCGAGGCCGCTTTGTGATGACACCAACTGACGGCAGCCAAGGCTCTTCTGAGCAGCCTGTCTACACTAAGGCAGACCAGCTACCACCACTGCTGAGCTCCCAGCAGCAAGGGCCTGACAGTAACCACACACAAAACCTACTAGATGTTGAACCACTGGTAAGTGACTCCACTGTACAATTACCATGGCTTCAGACTCCGCACTCAATCACAAACACGGAAAGATATTTACTTCCTCCTTACCATTTAGGATTGTGATGGTGATGAGGATAGCTGTGAGCTGCCCAGTGGAGGGCAGGCAGATGACCTACCCACCCCACAGCAGGAACTCTCCACACAGAAAACAGTTCCTGGCAGAGGCAGGGACCCTCCTCAGCCACAGCAGGAACTATCTGCTATCAGTATGCGACTTTGTCCTAACTGTGGGTACCCCATGTTTTAACAGTGACCCTTCCCACAGGCCTAGCAGAGCAGCTAGTGGTGGAAATACGGCACCTACAACAGGATCTGGCTACCACCAGGGCCAAGCTTTCCACAGCAGAGGACATGCTAAGGAAGATGCCTTCAGAGGGTGAGTCAGTCTGCAGCTCTCACTGCTGTCCGTATGTTATAGCTTGCCTCTCCCCTGGCAGCGGCCATGAGAGAGCAGCTAGCGCAGGCACTGGCCACACAGCAGGTGCTGCGAGTTGAGAAAGAACACGCTGTGGAACAGTACCGGCTAGCCCAGGATCTGGCTGGCCAGCTGCAAGCCCAGCTTGACAGGGTACATACCACACACAGTAAGTCCCTGCGTTAGACATATTTATGCCTCAACTGCCCTTGAGATTGGACTGACATTAAATTTTCTTCTACAGTGGAAATGGACAAGCTGTTCACAACTCGGTCATAAACTCATTTCAGCAGATTTCTCAGTTAGCACCTAATCATCAGCTAGTACTTCATTCTCTCTACTTGTACTGTGTTCAAATGTGTTGTTCATAAACCAGGCCAATTGAATAAGTACAGTGTATTCACACATTACACAACTTCCTCCTCTGGCCATGTGTCAGGAGAGGAGTCCCTGAACTGCCTCAACAGTTCATAGTCACTACTGCTGTCAGAGTCTATGTCTTTCAAACTCAGTCCTCCTGCCATGCCCACTTGGGGCTCAGTTTCCTGGTGGTCCTGCTCACATTCTTGGGGGTGTGGCTCAGCTTCCTGGCAGTCCTGCTCACATTCTTGGGGATGTGACTGTTCCTGCAAATGTGTTCTGTCCTCTTCCACAACTACTGGGCTTAGTTCCATCACAGGCCTGACCATGGGCCGTTCCAACTTTTCTGAGGACTGAACCCCATTCCCTGTCCACTGAAAATGAAGCTCCTGTACATGTGCTCCACTCACTGGTGGATGTTCTGGTGTGAAGGGTTGGGCCAGGCAAGGCGCAGTGGGGTACTGCTGTAGGCTACAGATGGCCAAGGCAGCTACACATTTGTCGTGCACCTATACAAGGAGTCCTTTGACTTATACAGGAATGAGGCATTCTTGTCACCTGTGAGCCCACCTTGTGGTTGGGATGGGTCCTGTACTGAGAGAATACCTGAACTGCAGCACTCAGAGAGGGCATCAGAGCTGGGCATCCTGAGACAAGGTAGCACTGGAGCAGATGCAGCAATGCTTCCGTCTGATTGGGAGATGGGCCTTCTGCTAGCAGTTCCCTGGGAAGGCCAACCAGTATCTGCAAGAAGTCTGGACTTGGCAACACCCATATAAGGACTAACATTGTACGTTACCTTCACTTGCTTGAGAGGGAGGGAAAAGGCAACTGCCTGTACTATGGAGCTCAAGCAGTGAACACTGGCTAAGTATAGCTCCTCAGACCCTGTGGTGGGAGAGCCAGTAAAAATAATTGTAATAACGTTTTGAACATCTCGTTACCTTTTCCTGAGTCTGCTGCTTTTGCTGCTTGCTTCATTTTCTTCGGTGCTGGGGGTCCAACAACTGTACGTGCAGGAAACATAACTCATGTAGTCAGATGACCACTAGTCAGCCCGCCATCCCGCAAACCTGCTGCAGTGTCCCTTCCCTTTCTAGTCCCAATAATCAGCCATCTCAGAGCTGCAGCCAGGAAGGATGGGTCCCCATCCCGCCGCAGGGCTACCCATGCCTGCAATACTCGTCCAAGGGCCAGCCACAGACCCTGGCAGGAGCCCCAGGATGAGAGAAGTCGGGAGAACTCACGCAGGAAACATAGCTCAATGCCAGCACTGAACGGCAGGAGATGCCCGTGACAGCTGTACATGTAGAACATCACAATAGTAAGACTACATCAATCAACAACATTTGCGCGGCACTAGCCTGTGGATCAACACTGCCATCACATTCCACATTGCTATGTGTATTACAGGCAGCACTCCCACCAGCAGCAGGGCTTCAGTAGAGTGCCCCTTCACCTACAGAGCAATACTCAGCTCCTATTACAACTGTAGCAGCAGCGGCATGGCTGAGCCTACCTCCTGTATAGACAGCCCATGGAAGACTGCTGACAGCAGGTCCTCCACTGGTACCATCACTGCTTCCTTGGGAGCGAAGTACAGAGCATAGCACAGCAGCCGGCTCAATGCCACTACCTGCCACAGCAGGGTAGACGACCTCTGTGGCTCGGCAACTGGAACCTCTGGAAGGGATAAGGGAGGCTGGGGGGCACCAGACGGAGCCTGGGGAGCAGCCAAGGGAGGCTGGGGAGACTCCACTACTGCAGGGTACAACAATGTTCACTCACAACCACCAGCTGCTCAGGCCCCCTGTGCTAGAGGTACCTGGAGAGTAGGTTAGCTGCAGGAGGTGGTGGAGAGCTACAGTGACCTCAGACAGCAGCTGGCTCCACTGTTCAGGCACCCGGTAAAGCAGCACCAGCAGGCGACTGCACTCCTAGGAGAAGTACAGTTGTAATATACCACCTCGCCAGCTAGTAGGTTAAACCACCACACCTGGCTCAACTGCATGTTCTTGGCAAACATCCCCTTTACTGCCCAGCTCTTCAGGACAACCTGGGATGGCAACAACAATGGGCTGACAGACAGCAAGTCTGAACACACAGTACCCACCTTTGACAGCAGGGTGGTTGCAGGGAACTGCACAAGACACTGTGCCAGTATAGGCAGAACAAGACACTGCAAGAGTTCCCGGGCACTGGCAAACCGCAGTAGTCCAGAGAGGATTACTGGGAGTTGGTGGGTAGAAAAATCCCGAACATCCAAACAGCGGTGTACACGATCCAGCAGGTTAGACACTGCATGGCACACTTTCTGCAGGACAGCTGCATCTTCAGCCTCCTGCACCAGAACAGCACAGGGTGATGGGACTGAGGGAGGCATGGCAGCACAGGGTGACACCTCCCTTAGCCTGTGCTGTCACCTTACCTCTACTGCCCTGCTCCCATCAGTCCTTCACCTGTACCCCCACCTTCCTCCATCCCTATGCCACCACCTCCCTTAGTCCCCTCACCCTGTGCTGCCATGCCTCCCTCGGTCCCCTGGCAGAACAGGATGAGGGGACGAAGGGAGGTGTGGCAGGAGAGGGAGCACAAGTGAGGAGGGACTGAGGGAGGCAGGGCAGTGGAGGTAACAGGACTGACGGAGGCATGGTCGCATGGACAAAGGCAATGTGTTACAACAGGACTGAGGGAGGCGTGGCATGTAACACTCACCTGCAGTAGCTGCACCAGAGCATTGCTCCACTTGTGACACTCAGCACCCAGCACCGTATCGGAACACCTCCCAACAGCATCACAGAATACAGAGAGTTTCCACATCAGCTGCTCCCGGGCTGCAGCAGCGTCGGGAACGCCCAGTGCCTAGCAGTATGAACAGCGGTGCACAGCCATGCAGACCATAAACACCTAAATTCTTACTGCCTCTGTCCAGCCATTCCAGGCATGAAGTACGCTAACTTTCAGTATCTCGTCACCAATCCCTTCACTCTCCCAAGCCACAAGTAAGTCTACAGCCTTCGGCAAGCTAGCCATGGTCACAACACGTGGGGAGAAATTTCGTCACGTGATCCACCACGCCCCACTTAATTTTTCTTTGGCGAAAAGCGGCTATATAAAATTACAGTACATGTATAGTTAATTTTATCCGTTCAAAGTGTTGCACCTATGCGAACTAGTCTATCTTCACAATGGCATAGATCTTCCTCACAAACAGCATGGAAGATACAAAGCCAATAGTACCTGCATGTAGACAGAGTCAAAGTGAGCAGGGTACAGATGGGCAGGCATAGCCACGCCTCTTACCGGTCATGATAAAGAAGAGGAAGACCATGACAAATGTGTAGCCAAAGTAGAGCAGGTAGGACAGGGATCCTGTGATGCTGGTCTTGTACACAAAGTAGTGAATGGAGAAGAGAAAGAGGTAGAGGGCCGTGGTCCCTGTTGAGAAGAAGGAGCGCCACCACCAGCGATAGTCCTCTGCACAGAGATGAAAATAGCAGAGGAGCACAGCCGTCTGGGCACACACCACCAGCAGTACCAGGAAGGCCAGCATGATGAAGCCAAACATATAATACATCTGCCCAGACCTGCAGGAATTAATTACCCACAGTACTTAATTACTATAAATATGTATAGTATTCTCCCAAGGCCACCTCCAAGCACCCCCCCCCCCACACACACACACCCATAATACAATACTACAGACCACTCCTAGGTAACAAGGCATATTCACATAAGATATTCTTCAGGTCAACAAAAGCATCACTTGAGATCCAACTGCAAATCTTTTTTCACAGCTTAATAAGTCTTCACTGGAAATGTAGACTAATCATGGGCTCTCTAATTGTAATGAAATACAATACATGCCTTAGTAGTCAGTAAGCTCTTCTCTGGCCACATTGAGTGGCCTTAGTAGTGTGGTCATGCCGCACTCACCAGATGCTGTTGAGGATAAAGAACAGCTGGATGAAGACACAGCCAAACGGGAGAATGCCGCCCATGAGGGCACTGGGTACGGGGTGAGATAGCCAGTTCTGGTCTGGAATCTCTCGGGGAATCTGGTTGGTACGCACAGGCTGTTCTGCAGCCTATTAGATAAGAACAGGACCGGAGTGAGGACAATGGCGGTGGCCCATCACTGCAGAGAGACTTACCGGCCTCCTGAATCCAAGAAATGATCCAAAGAAGGTGAGGGGGAGGGAGATGCCAAACCAGAGACAGAGCAATGCTAGTAGAGTGGTAAAGGGGATGGCAGCAGAGGAGCCAGCCCCCCACAGGAACAGGTTCAGGACAAAGAAGACTACGAACACAAGCCTACGGGTAGGACCAACACACACATAAGGCATTAGGGTTAGAAGAGGTTCAGGACGAAGAGCCTGTGGGCATGACCAACACACACTGCCTCCATCAACACAGGCAGGCAGGCAGTGGAGTGGCCATTACAGCAGACCTACCCTGGCACAAAAAATGCTGTCATGAGAACGTTGCTCTTCCAGCGCAGCCCTCCCATTGCTAAAAAAAAGAAATACGATTTGCAGTGGGTACTCTGTCTTATGAATGTGATAACAGGGACTTACTCTTGTAGAGCCTAGCAGAAATGTAGCCAGCCACAGCACCCATAAATACATACAGCACCTGACAAGGAGACAATTGTGGAAGTTAGTGGTAGGCATTAGAAGGGGGGGGGAAAAAACAGTTCAGTTCGGAAACTAACCAGCACAGCAGTGAGGAGAGCACCACGGTTGGGTGGGGAGAGGAATCCCAGGCAGGCAAACACTGGGGGACAGAGGCAGCTAGTGTCTATCAAATAAGGGACCTTCCAGGCTGCCAAGAGGCTCACCTAGAGCTATGAAGGTCATAAACAAGAACTGTGCACCACTGCCAACACACACAGAGAGCAGCATGATGCAGGAAGGAGGCCGGAATACATCCCCGTGCACCAGCTTCCAGCCAAAGTCCTCCTGGATATCCTCCTGGAGGAGAGAGAGCGTTGAGGTACCAGGCCTGGGTGATCAGTGCAGGAGTGGCTTACCGAGGACTCGGCTTGGTTGTAGCGCATAATGTCTCGGTGAAGGGAGCGCAGCAAGATCATTCCTACCATGGCAGAGAGGAAGATGGTGATGAGGACAGAGTTGATGAGGCTGAACCACTGCACGTTGCTCTGGGGTGTTGAACTCAGGATGTAGTCCCAGCGAGATGCCCAGCGAATGTCTTTCGATTCCTGCACAAAGCAAGAGCAAGGGTCTGCATCTACTCACGCTACTTAAGTGCAGTGGCCCCACCCTCTCACCACAAACTCCACAGAATAGCTATATGGTAACAGGAACTTTTCCTTAGCAGCAATCTTGTCGGGTATCTTGAGTGGCTTGGTACACTTTGAGTCCTCACAGCTGGCCAGCTGCACTTGGGCCCTGACAATCCTGCCATCGGTGTAACCACCAGACTGGGTACCTTCTTGGTAAGACAGAATTAGGTGAACATAATTGAAAATGTAGGTAGCTCCTGCTTCCTTCAGCTGGTCCTGGGGGTGGAAGATAGCCATAGTTGCGGCCTCTCAGAATAACAGGAGTTGGGGACTTACTGAGAGGAAGCAAGCATCATGCCTCTGGCCCTTCTCTGTGACGTAGCAGCCAACAGGGAAGCGTGTGGAACAGAATGGCTTGTTACTCTCCATGATAGAGTAGCACCATGTCACAGGCATGTTGTCCACCACCCACTGCTGCATGTACTCCTCATGTATCCGCTCTCGAAGAAACTGGACCTTGGCTTGTGTGTTCTTTGTATACTCACGCTTACACAGTTCCCTGGTGGTCTGGTTCTCCTTGAAGGTGATCTAAAAAACGCAAAATTTGGTTAGCAAGCACAACAGAGAGGGTGGTTCTGGTACTCACGTCATAAGCTGATGCCCTCAGGCGTTCTCCAAAGACCACCTGCGGTGATAAGGGAGAGGCATAACTTCAAGGTGGCCTGCAGGAAGCATCAGTGGCATACCTGGCCAAGGTTCTCCACGGGATCTCTGTCATTAACGCTTTCAGTGTCGCTTAGCTGGCAGAAGTCAAAGCTGAAGGGAAGTCAGAGACACTTCACTACGTGGCCCCCACACAAATACATGTATGGGCCCTAGTACCTGGAGTACTCGTACGGCACGATGGTCTCCACAGAGTCAAGCTTATTTACGTGTACATATACTTTCGCCTGGGGGGAGAGAGAGAGCAAGTAAGCAACGGTGGCATTCCACCTTAGCCGCAGGCGCGCCTACTTTGCAGTTTGATTTGGGATTCCCGGCTTTGACCTCCTTGGTGCAGAAGTTGGTAGGCGCCAACCCAGGAAGGTAGAAACCGCGACAGCAACAGGCAATAGCCAGTAACAAGCAGATAGGCAGCTTCGACATGTTTGTGCGTCACAACTTCGAATAGGTTCACTCCTGTTAGTCAAGCAAAAAATGCTGGCCACGTTGGCATCGCGGCATATATGACGTAATGCAATAGTATTATGCGCGCGCGGATATATCGTGCGGATGTGAACCTTGAACCTTGATGTAACCCATGACCATGCATTGGACTAGGGACAGCGGATTCTGTAGGTACCTAAGTATAGTGTTCTAATACCAGTATAAAAATAATAGAGTAGAAGGACATGCACAATTATCTATGATACTAGGAGCTTTATTACTGTCTAAATGAAGACCATAAAAATTTGTTTCCAGACAAGACTCCAGTGGTGAAGATCTTGCTTGTGTGGACTAGTGCCAGCTCTCTGGTCTATATAACTCTGACAGCCAGGCACTACAACTCAGTAAGTCAATCTCTGATGATGCCGGCCCTTTCCCTGTGAGACTCCATCCCTCCTTGCCCTAGGTTGTTCTGTGGGTACTGCGGCTATGGGCAGTACCCACAGCAGTGGCATGGCTGGCAGCAGCTATGGTGCTCTACTCCAGCAGGGTGCTGGAGAGACACTATGGTTCTAGCAAGTTCCTGGTGAGTGAGTAGCAGCCACTGCACAGGGGAATAGTTCATTAGTAACTGTTGTTGTACCCAGAGCTTCCTCACCTCTGCTGGGGGGCTGACAGCAGGCATGGCCACACTACTGTGCTGGGGTGGTGAAAGGCTCCATCTCACTCCAGGAGCTTGTGTGTGAGTGGCGACATGAATGTGTGTAGTAATGATAAGTTTATTTGGTACCTCCCATACAGGCATGGCATTGTGGGGATACTAGCTGTAGAATATCTCCATTCCATCCCCCCACTGCACTCCAATACATTGCTGGGAATTATTCCATACTCCAGCAATCTCATCTTCTATATGTTAGTGTTACTGGTAAGAGGCACTACGCATGGAGACATACAATATGTAATGCTAGTCAATGTGTCTTCTCCAGTTTAGTTTGTCATCTCGTGGCTCCATGCTGGCAGCTATATGTGGAGTGGTAAGCAAAATTAATGCCTGTTGTACTGGTTGGTTGTTGGTGCTGTCATCTCTTCCCTTTTCCCTCCAGCTCGCAGGACTGGTAGTGCATCACACCACCACCCTCCCCCTCCCTGCCCTCCCCTCCTGGCTGGGCAAGCTGCAGCTAGCTGAACGTCCACCGGCAATCTACTCTGGGGCCTCCCTGGAGGTGCAGCGGCAGCAGAGGATGGAAGAACTGGAGAGAACCATGATGACTATGTACCAGAGACAGGTGGGTAGCCACCAGTCAGTGACCAGGGCCACAAACTCTTGTTTACCATACTCTCCTTTAATTTGTAGCACATTCCGAGTAGTGAGGTTTAGGGTTAGGGTTAGGCAGCTGTTATGAAGATGCCTGTAGTATGACAAGCTTTGAAGTTCATTCTTGAAATGGTAAGACCTCAATGTTTAATGACTCTCCTGCTCGCAGAAAGGTGATAAATTTTGGTCTGATAATTGGAAGGATACTCTACATTGACGTAAAGTCAACCAGTCAATGCATACGTTCTCAGCACGGGCAACCAGGAACGCTAGTCACATGTATTTACGCGTGAGCTAGTTCACACATGGAGATAGCTCAAGCCTCCAATTGATTTTTTTTAAACAAACCTTGTGCTTTCCTTGATCTTGTTCATTTCCTTGGACCAGAAACTGCTTTGTATGGCCTTACAACATGAGCACATCAACCTAATGGCGGTCTTATGATATCATTGTCTACCACTGTCACCCTGTACAGAGGCCAGAAATAAGGATCATCCACAGACCCCAGCTTCCCTCAGAGCAACAGGTACACGTAGGTCACTGACTGTATGCACACCCCCAGCTTCTAAGTGTAATGTCCTGACCACGTACAGGTGCGGCAGCTAACATCCATGGGGTTCCCTCGCAGCGATGTGTACCAAGCACTGCAAGCTACAGGCAGCAACATTCCTGCAGCCATCCAACTTCTCACTAACAGGACCCAAACTTAGTCTTACTACAATAACAGTGTTGGCCATTGTAAAATTATAATGTATGATCTGAAGTGAAGGGAGTCTGATGGATACAGTGGGTGTGTCACTAGGCACTGGAAGGTTCTTCCCCTCCCTCAGAGCCCTCTGGAGAAGCCACTCTGGCCACCTTGGCTGGCCGGGCTGTCAGCCACCCCTCGGCATCTGGCCTCAGAGGGGCTGGGAGCAGACAACTGGTTATCAAGAATGCTAGCCTGGCAGGCAGCACAACACAACAGACACTGACCTTTCTGCCCTCTCTTGCTCTTGCCAGTTTGCTTGCCCTTTCCTTTGCCACTTTTGCCTGTAGAGAAAATGTGGCCCATTGTAGCCTCACTGCACACTGTACTACATGAACTACGATGTCATTGGTAGCCTCACTGTACACTGTACTACATGAACTAAGATGTCAGATTGACATTTAGACCTGCTTACTCAGGTTAGCAGTGTCAGTGGCCTGCTCCCTGCCAGTGAGTGTGCTAAAGTAGGACCTCAGGGGTTCCCACTCTGCAAGCCCCTCCACTCTCCCCCATAGCCCCTCTGGAAGTTGGTCCTCCAGGTAGGTGGCAACACCCTTCTTCCCAGATCTGTCCACTTCTAACAGTCTGTAGCTGAACTCTGAGAGGATTTGCAGGAAGTCCAGGTTAGGGGGTGGGGTTGGTGCGTCTCCTACCGTGTCCTCCAGCTGTTGCAGGGCAAATGTAATGCCATCTCTGCAAGAGAGTAGGCAGAGAGTGGACCCAGAATGCAGAGCATAAGTCATAACTGAATGAATGTTAGCCGCACCTGTGGATGCCCATGAGAGGCTGTCTGACTTTATGTGCATCATAGCGGTCAAAGCCAAAGCTAAGGGCATACTTCCGGGCCAAATCCTGAGATAAACAGAGTTGCTGAGTTCATCGGCAGACACACACCCAACCTAGTCTTCACTCCACAGCATACAAATAAAACCATAGAGCGGAGACCAGGAGTGCAGCTAACACCCACCCACCTTCAGATCTGCCCACTGTGTGCTTGAGATGTCGATACTGTCACCACTGCCCTCATCACGAAGGGAAAGAAATGGCTGCTGCAAACTCAATAGCACCATACGATACCAAGCCAGAGGGTTGGCCTCGCGACACCGCCCCAGGGCCATCTTAATCAGATCTCCAAAATTGTGATATTGCTGCACCAGAAAGTTTACATGCATAATTTCATGTATCAGAAGTTGAAATCCCACACACTGTACATAGAGCAGCCCCACTTACCGTCAGATACTGGCCAAACACTGGAGCTGCCATCTTCATATCAATGGCCCCAAACATGGCCAGCTTGAGGAAGCCAGCCAGCTGCACCCTTCTGTCGTTGAGCCTCTCTGCCTGAGCCAGGGCCTCCTCATCTGAGGACGGCTCACTGTCCTCCTCCTCAGAGCTTTGCATGACATGATCCAGCACATACTCCTAAGGGAGGGGTGAGAATGACCACGGCAGCAGTAGATCTTAGCTCAGAAGGAGGTAGTCCCCTCTTGAGGGGAGGGGGCAAGGTTTGGGAACTAGACTGCTTAAAGGTGGCACTATACAATGACATAACTAATGAGAACACCACTCTAGTTTGTAATTAGTCAATGTGATGGCGGTCTGTCTCACATTACAGGACTACCTCACTTTCTACAGGCAAAATGTCAAAAATTCTTGGTTTGCAGATAGCGTCTTATATTTTATTTTTTAATTGTGTCTCTGCACTAATATTGGTGTTTATTCATAGCCAGGCACAAAGTCATTCTCCTTAAAGCTTCGTAGGCAGTTAGTAATAATGCCATTCCACTAACTTGCAGAGTCTGCTGCAGTGAGGTGTCGGCAGTATAGACCAGAGGTCCCAGCTGCCCTGCTTGCTGCAGCTGCCTCCCAAAGGCTACCAGTACGTCACCGAGAGCCAGGTAGGCTTCCCTCTGCCCCGCCCCCTGTCCAAACTTGAGCAGCTCCTGACACGGCTTCACAAAGTGCAGCAGTTTCTGCCTGACCTGCCGCATGGCCTCCTACAGAAAGAAAGTACGTAATCCCAGCACTGCCCCCAGTGGGCTTCCAGGCAGGGCAATAGCTCACCCGCTCAGGACTGTTCTCATCAATGGCATGCAGGGCCCACAGCACTGATAGCTTCAGGCACACAATGACACCGGTCAGTATCTGCAGAATGACACACCAGTCTTGCTCACTAGTTGCTTGGAAGATCACAAAAGGCTCACAAGCACCTAACCCTAAGCAAGGCGTAGCATGTTTGTACGCAATGCTGTGTTGTGGGAAGACTTCATGTATAATGCAAAGAGGAGTGATAGGCTGATTCAGCAGCACATACAAAAGCATCCCATAGCACAACTCGCAATGCAATCTTAAAACGTTGCGAGTCGTGCATTTTACTTCTACAAGGCCCCCTGCATGATATATGCATGTACTACTACTGATTTCTCTTTTGGGGGAACGGGGAAACATATTGGCGTGGGGCTATTCCAGGATGCCCTTTTCTCTGCATAAACTTCAGTGCTAGATGGACACACCTTGTCAGAGCAGCCACCAGAGACAGCTGTCCCAAAGAGCTCCTCTAGCTCCCGACTAATGTCCCAACGGGAGATATCCCTCAGCCTGGGGGTGGGAGGTGGAAGGCACACTCAGCCACTGCTACATCTGCAAGGGAACCAGCAGAGGCTCACTTGTAGAAAGCAGCTAGTCTGCTAATGGCTATACCCAACCCAAAGCAGTCCTCACTCTCCTCAGCCTGTTGGGGAGGGGGGCAGGAAATACCAGTGAAGCCAGGGAGGATGTAGGGGAAGTGAGCTACATGCAAATGGACTCACCAGGGACTCATCCTGGCAGTCACTATAATATTGCTTGAAGTTCTGCACTAATTCATCCATCAGCTGATCAAAGGCCACCTCCTGTAGAGTACATATATGTAATACCCAGCCCCTGTAACACAAACCATGGCCAATGGCCAGAAAGTGACATCCTCACGTACCACAGTGGAGAGCAGTGAAAACTCTGAGTCCAACAGAGAGTGGAAGGTGAAGGCACACTCTGCCAGCACCTGATGGAGGGGCACCACATCATAGCAAGTAGAACACATACATGTACATCCACACAAAGCAAGGGCCCACCTACCTCGGTGTCAATGTGCTTGAGGGTGAGCTGGTGTAGGTGGCTCATTAGGGACTCCAAGTGCTATGGAGGCGGGGGCAATACCATATACATGTGTACCACAGTGCCTAACTGGAAGCAGGACAACCTACTTTTTGTAGTCGATGCTCTGAATATAGCTCTAGATCAAAGTGCTGCGGGATATTGGCCAGGTTGGTAGCACAAGCAGCATCCGAGCCAAACTGTGACAGGTAATAGCAGGCAGCAGCTTATAAGGGTACATGCCTATAATTATTTTAAGTATTTATTTGTACCAAAAAAAGTAGTGTGTAACTGGGAGAAGAATAAGCAAATAACGTTTTCAAAAAAATATATCGTCCATAAAAGAGTAGTAAAAAAAAAAAAAAAGAATTATATACCCCTTTCCAAAATGAAAAAAAAAAATGGTCCATGTGAGTCTCGAACTCACGACCTTCGCGTTATCAGCACGACGCTCTACCGACTGAGCTAATGGACCAACTGGTGAAAGCATTAGAAATTTCCAATTATAAAGTTACCTACTTTTGAGATGAGGTCAGGCAATGCCACCATGAACACCATACTAAGGCTCTCTCGTGCTTCTTCTTGCGCCTTCTTCTCTCTGCCTGACAGCACCTGCAGAGTGAAAATTGGCATGATAAGCTAAACAATGGGCTAGCCTACAACCCTCTTACCCTTGGTCTGGCCCTGCCAGCTGGCAGGCTAGTGCCTGCAGCCCTGTACACAGCACATGCAATGATTTCAATCAGCCCTCTCTCCTCCTGGTCAGTCAGGATGATGCCACATCTATCATCCAGCAGGAGCGATGTCATTGCTTCCCAGTCCTGGGGAGATAGATCGCTGTAGTAGAAACTGATGCTGTAACTGTCAGAGAGTGCTACCCTCACCCTGAGCACATCAGTGTTTTCCCAGAGGCTGTCCACAAAGTAGGTGGCATGGTCATGGATCTTGACATCGGAGAAGAACCGGACCAGTTCCAAAAGCATGATTTGGCTGTCTGTAGGCTTCTTGCGACCTAAATAATGACAGAGCCTCCTTAAGTCTGTTCTTCATGCTCAAGCTTAATTCCTATAGATTCACCTCTAGGCACTTTGGCCTGCTTGGCTCTGGCCATGAAGTCATCAGAGAAGAGGTAGCTGACGGCAAACTCTCCAGCAGCATGACTGACAGCCTTGTTCTCAAGGAAGGCTAGCTCACAGACCTCCAGGCACTCTTCTGCCTCCAATACATCTCGCTGCAGCAGATGCTTGCAGAGCTTGATGGCCTGCACAGCCACGGAGTCCTCCTTGTCCAGGTGCAGGGACACAATGCGCTTCTGCAGCGGGAGGAGGTGAGACAGTGGCCAGTGTTCTGGGAAAGGCAACACCCTTGCTGGTTTACCTTAAACCTCTGAGTGAACAGTTCTAGGTGAGGAGCTAGGTCTTCAGAGCTGTAGATTGACTGCAATACCTGCACACAAGCCAGCCTGACCTCCCCAGCCTGGAGTACAAATGTATCAAGACAGAGGTGAAGGCTCCTCGGCTTTTGCATCTATTTTCTGTTTGCTCAGAGACAGCCTAAGGTAAGAAAGTATAGCCTCAGGCCTCCACTTGTGTTCGCAGCCAGGGGAGGCCTGGGTACGAAGGCTACAAAGATAAAGACTTGCTTTGTCAAACAGGGTCCAGCCAATGTACTTGAGGTAGCTGTCTGCAAGGAAGGTGGCACTGCAAAGAAGGATTTGACAGATACATTTAAGAGTTGCTTCCACACTCTACTAGATACCGTACTCACCTGTAGTTCACCATCCATGCCCCAAGCTCAGAGATGCACACAGCTCTGATCTCTGGCCGTACATCACGGTAGCGGTGCACAAACACACTGGAAAAGATACCTCGCATGGTCTCCACCAGATCTGTAATGTTTCGCTGGAGCTGCAGGGGCAAGGGCAGAGGTTCATTTGGGGGGTTGGGGGGCAGGGTGGGGCATTTCGCCCCCCCCCCTTGCCAAAATCTCCTTCCCACGGAACTCAGGTTTCTAATGTTTTTTATATAACCTGTGTGTAATAAACGCAAACCAATATAACACAGCACCTGGTTCAATGTAAACAACTATTCTTCTACACTTCCTGTTCGAAGTATCTTCAAAGTCACTGTCTGTCAGTTTATCTAGCCACTCGATAGCAATTTTCAGGAGGCTAGTGTCATTTAAGTCCATTTGTAGGTTGTAAATCTACTTGAAAATGTACCAAAAGTGATCTCACAGAGAACCAAAAAAAAAGAAGCAAACCTCGGCCTTCTTTGTAACAAGCTTTTCCAGCTTTCCAGGAGCCCCCTTCTTATTCTGCTGACGCTTCCGCTCAGCATCAATTTGCCGCTGGAGGGGAGACATACAATGTAGTAGAATTGGACTCAATCTTGCAGTCAAATGTGAATAGATACCTGGGTGTTATCCAGTTCTGTGTTCACACTGTTGGCTACTGATACAAGGGCAGTCACTAGCTTCACACCTGTAACAGAATATGGTGTGTATAAAACAGGTACATACACCCACCACATGATGACACTGCTTACATGTAAGAGTGCAGGTGTGTCGGAAGGCTCTGACTTGGGAGTCAGTAAAACCCACCAGCCAGGCAATGAGTGTGTCCAGCATGTACTCGTCATAGAGGACAGTGTGCTGGCACTGCTCCACCACACGCTCAATGAGCTCCACAAAGTTGGTCTGAAGGAAGTTCCTGGCCATGGCAACCACTCACACACTACTAACCCTAAGCACCTGAACCACTCACCTTGAATTTCTTGTATACTGGGCCCGTCATTATGAGCGGATACTCTCCACTCTCCTGTAAGTGATGAATATCCAACACATGACAGCCATGGCCTCAAACACAGCTCACTGTTCGTGACTATACCTCTGCAAAGTTCTCTGTTAGTGCACGGATGACATCTGAAGGGTCCTCGGTCTGGAACATCTCCATGGTGATGGCAGCCTTGCAACCACAACAGAGCACAAACAACTGGATGAGCTCCACCATGGCACTCTCTGCATCCTGCTGGTAGCGGTCCACCCACTCACTGGCCACGGACTGCAGAAAAACAATCACTTAACCTAAAGCAGTGTGGCTGCATGTTCCACCACGAGATCTCATTGCACCTGCAGGGCACTCTTCCCTCCCATTATGCTGTCAAACAACTGCTGGCTGGCTGCACCTTCCAGGTTTGGCTGGGTAGACTTTTGGGTTCTTCGTTTGGAACCGGGACCCTGTAGAATTAAAGGTACAGTTTAGGAAGAGCTCAAGATTTACAGGCATGTAGCTATGCCCTTTGACAGTAGTGCATGTTTTTTTCCTGTGGCCAGCTAAATGAAGTTCATTGCTATTTAATTTTTTTGGTTCATAAGCACTTCCACTGAAAATTTGTCGGTACATCAAATGTATCGCTTCCTGCCACAAAATGGCTGTCTGTTGCACTAGAGCAATGTACAGCATACTAGTGTTAATACCTCTTGTAAACACTATTCCTCCTCCCAACCAACCCTCACCTTCTGTGCTGCAGACTTCCTTTTGCGGCTGGAAGCTGGGGCTGAGGGAGGCTGTGGGGACTCCTCTGCCGTTGAGGTCTCTGGCATACTACTGTCTTGTTGGGAGCTCTCTTCTAGGCGTGGGGGCGACTTACGCTTACGCAGGTTCCATCTCTATAAAAAAAATAAGGTCATGTGATAATTCAGCTTCTTTGATGTGTTCACTGTGCACCCAATTCAAAAATGTAAGTAGAATTGGTACTACACCCACTTACCTTTACCTCCCCTTGGCTTGTGGTAGAGTCTGTGGATTGGTCTAGGTCGGTAGACTCCCGAGTGGCCTCCATATTTTCTGCCGTTTGCATGGACATCGCCAGCTTAGTAGGCTGCCAGCTGCCTCTCTTCCAATTCAAGCCCGCTTGTTTTACGCGCGCAATTAAAATAGGCGCGGCGGCGTACAAATATCGCAATATTCAAATGATAATCGACGGTATTGAAACTGATAGTACAAGAAAGAAGACCATGGTACAGAGATCCCTCAACACAGCACCACTCAAACACAAGAACAAACAGACAGTCTCAAACACAGCTGCAAGGGAAGGATGCAGATAAATGAGGGCTAGTTTGGCCACTGCCAATCGCCCTAGGGGACTGGGGATGGAAGAGACTGAAGGCAGTGTGATGAAGACCCAGGACAGGATGCAACCATCCACTGCTAGCTGACACAGTACATAAGAAATTGGATGGACAGTCTTAGTATTCAGTATTGTCACTACCAGTGAACAAAGGATCGCCATTGCAGTCCTGATCCTGAACACTTCGTTGCTTTGCAGTACAGCTACTACATGGCTTAGCTGTGAGGCACCACCGCTGTTTCCCAGCTGTTCATTGCTTGTGTTCCTACTGGCAGATGGTACTGGCTGCCTCACAATCAACTCATCCGGAGGGTCGGCTGAAAAAAGTAGGAAGATTGTAGATACATAGATAGATAGAGAGATAATTTTAAACCAAACAGTTATGCTTGTAAGTACAAATTGAAGTCTCCGATCTGGAGACTTCTATATCACACACTGAAGACTTCTATATCACACACTCATCATAATCTGCCAAAATAGACACAGCTAATGCTACAGAATCATCTGTGAATCATTACAGCCTGGGGGGGAAAAAGAAGTATGCCTACATTGCATAGTGTCCCATCAGCCAAGAGGCTGGTCTACCTCGCAGTCCTGCATACCAGGTATATAATTCAGTAAAAAAATTAGTAGCTATCCATTGTATGGACTGTACATAGCTAGTTATGTTATTCATAAAGTTATTTCCTGAAACGGCAACAGAGTTGAAGATCCTTATTTCAGATGATACACTGTTCTACCCCTTTAAAGGCAAATAATTTGCTCTGTGGTATGTCATGAAGATTTGGACTCCCCTGAAATTGTATAAACAGTTCACAGCAGCCTTGTGATCCTGTCATATGAGCTACCCTAGGTTTCGTTATGGTAATTTCACCTTACCATATTCAATATTTTCACACGGCATATGCGTTTCTTCTACTGCTGTAGCCATTCCCTGAATATCACCTTTATTCTCCGAGATACTGTCCGGAGCAGACCTGCAAGATAGTGTGCACTTATTAGAATTACATTCATCCCCTTGCTTTAATTATACTTGTGTTCCCGACCTTTCGCCCATAGTCCTCAGAGTCTTCATCCTAGCCTCAGAGTTGGCCAGGATCCTCCTCCTCCTGGCTTCTCTTTGCTTTTCCCGTCTCAGCCTCTCTTTCTCACGTTTCTCCCACTCCATGATTACCTAGAATACTGAAGACTCCGGAGTAATATGCGGGGAAAAGTCCTTATTGCGCATGCGTTGCATTCCACGCGAGAAATGGCTGCCTGAAGCTGCTCTCTCGACTTCCGACCTGTGTTCAATGTTGCGTTTGTGTGTAGCTAGAGCGATAGAGGCGCCCAGGGTTTGAGTACTAGCTGATTATACTCGGGACTGGAGATGAATAGATGATTATAGGCTGGACC
Organism: Phakellia ventilabrum; assembly: GCA_963921505.1. Taxonomy (NCBI): domain Eukaryota; kingdom Metazoa; phylum Porifera; class Demospongiae; order Axinellida; family Axinellidae; genus Phakellia; species Phakellia ventilabrum. The sequence continues at coordinate 87,956 of OY997397.1, forward strand.
GAGAAGGTAGGTAATCGCCTGAGTGAGGGGGTCAGGGCTGAGATAAACAGTGTGTGCTGTACCTATTCTCAGGGACAACCACCATGTCAGAAGCAAGATTAAGGACGTACAAGAACAAGGGCAAAGATCTCGGTGTAAGTTACCAACCCTACCCACTAGGGATAATTAATCAATTAACCCTTTAGCGACTCAAAGTTTCTCACAACCCTTAGGAAATGCGCCATCGGAGGTCTGAAGTAACAGTAGAGCTCAGGAAGGTACTGTGGGGGCTCTGTATAAGGAATCAGCTGTAGGGGAGGTTGAATTACTGGCTTGAGTTGGTACTCTTGTACATGCTGACCTACTGCCGCAGAACCGCAAAGATGAACAAATGCTGAAGCGCAGGAACATCCCAGTGGATGAGGATGAGATGCAGATGCTGCCCACACTGGCCCTTGACTTCTCCCTCGAGACTCTGGTGGAGGTAGGCTATGAACTTACTAGCTCCGTGTTAGGCTAGCTAGAGCTGTCCTTCCCGCCTGCAGAAAGCACAAAGCACCAATCCTGAGGAACAGTATGCTGCAGTACAGACAGCAAGGTAACTAGCCCTGGATATAATTGGCAGATGATAAAGTGGTATGGCGGTCCACTTCACGTGCTCATTCCCCCTGGCAGGAAGATACTCTCCAAAGACAAGAACCCTCCAATTGATGAACTGATCAAGTGAGTTGCCAGGAACCCAGTTTTCCTCTCTAAATTACATAGGGCGTACAATATTACAGAGGGCGTAAGGGTGCCACACATGTCTGTGCCTGTTCTCAACTGTTCTTTACCCTGTCGCCTAGGTCTGGAATTGTCCCTGTATTAGTAGCATGTCTGCAAAGTGAGAGGTATGGACACACCACACCTTTTCCTGTTTAGCTGCTGTCAGTGTTTGGTTCACTCAATTGTCCTTCTCATACCAGCCCACTGATGCAGTTTGAAGCCGCCTGGGCCCTGACAAACATTGCCTCAGGCAACTCAGAACAGACCAGAGCAGTGGTGAAGTATGGGGCTGTGCCTTTGCTGATCCAACTGCTATCATCATCGCATACACACGTCTGTGAGCAGGCTGTGTGGGCTCTGGCCAACATTACCGGAGACGGGCCCGAGTGCCGAGACTATGTCATTGGGCAAGGCATCATCAATCCTCTTCTGGCCTTCGTCAACCGAACTACACCTGTATGTCAGAGCAGCTAGTGACTATTCCCAGTGGCTCCTGTCATTGCCTACTGTTCTCCTCTGCAGCTTGCCTTCCTGAGAAATGTGGCATGGACCCTATCAAACTTGTGTCGGAACAAAAACCCGCCCCCACCCTTCCAGTCTGTCTGCTTGGTAGGCTAGTCAGCAGCACCAGGAGCACGTAAAAAAAAGATCTCCTGATGCTCATAAGATTGGTTAAGCCCAGTACACTTCACAAGTTCACGACTATAGCAAGATTTTATACAGGATATTGTAAGGGTATTGAAAGAATTCTAGATACAGTAGAGTAGCTGGATGGCAGGTTTGGGCCCCACTTCTCCAAGTAGAAAACTCTTCAGTTTTGGATTTTGAGGGCATTTATCTCATTAAGTCAGTTGAGGAGGAAACCCTGCATAAGAGTCGGTGTGTCCTGCTTCCCCCTACACAGACCTTACCTGCGCTGGTGGAGCTAGTGCAGCACGAAGACCTGGCAGTGAAGGTGGACGCTTGCTGGGCCCTGTCCTTCCTGGCAGATGGCAAGGATAGACAAATCCAGGTAACTGATGTAATATCCTTTGAGAAGGAAGTTATACTTGTACGTGTAATTAATTGCATTTTCTGCTGATATCGTGCATGCTAATATCAACTGATATCGTGCATGCTAGTATCAACTCTTTCAAATTTGGCCAACATTCACCTAAACTGTTATAAAGGTGCTACAGAAATCAATAGCTTGATTTGAAATACTGATCAGTCAAATAATATGTCCATTTTCCATAGAGAATTGTACAGGGTGGGGGACAAAATTTGCCTCCCCCCCCCCGGACATTCTCTATGGAAAACAGGTGAAGTTCAGCGATGTACCGAGATGAAACAGGTTCAAATTCTGAGAGATGGTTCAAGCTCAGCAGGGATTAGATTCAGGGAAAAAATCTGGCTAACCCTAACCCTATTACTCATCCTCAGTATTGTGATAATTATGTAATGATTATTGACATGCATTTATATATGGCTCATTTATCATGACAGTAACCTAGACAGACTGGGCGTAAGTAGGCAAGGTAATTAGCCCTTGGCACTTCCTCCAGGTTGTAGTTGAGTCCGGAGTCATTCCAAAGCTGGTACCTCTACTCTTTCACAAAGAAAACAGAATTGTGGTGAGTTGGTTTGGGCACTGCAGTAGCCCGCAATACATGCCACACTCTGTAAAACATGCTGAACAGGCCGCCTTATCTCTGGCGTATAGCTACCAGCGCTAAGAACACTGGGGAACATTGTCACTGGCAATGATGCTCAGACCCAGGCAGTACTGGATGGTGGCATTCTACCCCATTTAGGCAGCCTAATGAACCACAGCAGACCAGGCATCGTCAGGGTAGGCATGATAGACACTTCCTCATGCAGCAGCCCGTGTTTAGCTACTAATGCTCACCCCTTGCAGGAAGCCGTGTGGACATTATCAAACATTGTAGCAGGAAACACTCACCAAGTTCAGGTAAGCCCATATCGCTTCTGCTGTGGGGGAGGGGGTCCAGGTAAGCCCGTGTCCCATCCACTGGGAGGGGGTCGGGAAGTTAATGTTTTATGTGACTGCAGATGGTGATAGATGCGGACCTTGTACCTCCAACAATCCAAGCCCTGGCACAAGGCGACTTCAGAACTCAGAAGGAGGCCGCCTGGGCTGTCAGCAACTTCACTGTAGGGGGGACACCGGAACAGGTCAGCTGGAGGACAACTTTGTTTTCTTGTAGCTCCAGAGAACCACTGTTGAATGCAATATTTGTTGTTGCTTCAGCTCATTGCCTTTACTCCCGTTTGTTGTCACCCAGGTCAGCTACCTCGTCACTCAAGGGGCCCTTCCTGCTATGTGCAACCTTTTGGACTGCAAAGACACCACAGTAAGTTGTGTATAGGGTTGGTGTTGCCATGGTAATGTACCTTGACCTGTCTGCCCCTCCCAGACTGTTCAGGTGATCTTGGATGGGCTTGCCAACATCCTCAAGATGGCTGGGCCTGATGCCGAGTTCATAGCCACCACTATTGAAGAGGCTGGAGGCCTGGACAAGATTGAAAAACTGCAACACCATAAGAACGAGGACATTTACAAATTGGCATACTCTATTATTGATAAATACTTCACTTCTGAGGTATGTGTGTGTCCGTGCATTCTGTTTGTCCCCACGAGTCTGCCCTGACAGTTGCCAACCTTCCCCCTGTCAGGAGGATGATGCAGCGGTGGTACCGGCAGCAGGCCCCCAGGCCTTCCAGTTTGGACCTACAAATGTGCCGGAAGGCGGTTTCCAATTCTAAGACCTTGCCATTCGGAACAGCTGTGGGCCCACACACTAGGACTAGAATGTCTTCTCATGCATGAATTATGTGCATCCCCATGCAGAGAATTTATAATGTCATTTATGTACCAGGTCATTGGTTTGTATGTGCTAAGTGTTGCTTTTTATTATCATATATGTTGTTAATGTTGTAATCTATATGCAGGCAGCTGTGCTTTCCACATTACATTATTTTGCCATTGGATAATAGTGTCTGCCATTGCCATGCAATTAGCTAACAGTAACCACAGCCTGTCAATTGTAAAGGTGTTGTTCTTAAATTACCAGACTAACACGCTATACCTATAATGGTGGGGCAATTAGAGTGCCTTTGATCTCTGCTACCATTTTTCTTAGTGCTAATTGTAAGACATTTGTGGGCTTCTTTTGTTCCAATGTATAGGTATTTTAGCTTGTACTAACAGCATTATTCAAACACAGTGCATTACTCCAATTTACTAATAAAGTATTAATCAAGTTATTGTTACATCCTCACATTTCTGGCTTTGTGTCTTCAATGCCCCAATTAGGCATGCCAAAGGCTTACATAACAACGGTGGGTGTCAGTGTTATTGTAACAATCAAAGCACCGCCACAGACTAATTGCTTTATAGACGCTAAATTAATTGAGCGGCAGTTATGAAAGCTGAGTGTGAGCGTGCAGGATGCCTTTATCAAATTGCTAGATTCATAATTGCTACGCGTAATCTGTTTAGCTGCTGGACAACGCCGTAAGCCAACCCATACCGATATTCAATTATACTTCAAAGGCGCCGAAGTATGTACACCTATTTGTGCTCATTTAATTTCTATGTAAATTTTCATTATCTCGGTTTGTGGGGTGTCTAGTCCAACGCTCTGTATCTCTGTTCACTCTGACAGCGAAAGGGAGTCAGGAGAGAGGAGCTAGAGTAGAGGCATTCGCATTATGAGCTCAGATGAAGGCAGCATGCCCCCAGCCAACGAGCGAGGAAGCAAATCCCCTCCGGCGGCCGCCCACTCCATCAACGAGATTCTGGGTCTCCGGGGACAGGACTATAGCTCAGAGAGCGAAAGCAACAGCAGCAGCGACCAAGACACTTCACCGGAGCCAGCCGCCAAGTTAATGGCGGGTCCGGCGGGAGGGTCTCGCGAAGAAGGTTACTATTAATTAATGCTCTTTCGTTGTATACAAGAAATGCAAGCGCTATCCTTAATAATATCTATTTTCTTTAGTAGCGAACGCCTCTCCAAAATCAACAGCAAAGTTCCCAGAGAGGGAGTCTTCGCAGCTAGCTGCAACGGAAGGTATGCTTAATAAATTATGTCGGAGCTGGACTGAAGATAAACAGCCATTCTATTTCGATCTGCAGTGGCCTCAGCAGTGCAGACTTCGTTAAGGGACCCGCTGCTTACATCTGCACAGCTAACTCCAAGTAAGAGTTTTAACTCCTATAATTTGTTATTACTTCCATAGTAATAGCAATAAAATTAGCCCTGTAGAGATTACAGTATAATGAGGTTGTCATTAACTATTACTTATGTTTGCAGCCTCCCCTGGGTCCGAGTGTGCCCAGACTCCTTCCACTGGCCTAGCCACCCAGCAAGTGCTGCTTCAGGCATCTATCCTACAGCCTCAGCTAGTCAGTCCTGCTCAGGGGCCATCCCTGATATCCACCCACAGTGAGAACTCCCTGGGTATGTGAGCTGACTGTAGGCCACATCACTATTCACTGTATTGCATACTATATCCTGTATCAATACCTGCAGACGATATCAAGGTGAAAAAGAAGCGTCGTTACAGAACAACATTCACCAGCTTCCAGTTACAAGAGTTAGAGCAAGTATTTGAGAAGACGCACTATCCAGATGTCTTCACAAGAGAGGACCTAGCCCAGAGGGTGGACCTCACTGAGGCTAGAGTGCAGGTATGCTCCATGTTTACCACAACCACAGGGGCTTGACTACTGCTACAATAACCAGCAGGTTCTTTTGCATTTCTGAACCAACTTTCCATGAGGAAATCTTACATTTCCTAATCCACTTGCTCTACCCAGTGAGATGCATCCACCTTTCCCCGTAGGTCTGGTTTCAGAACCGGAGGGCAAAATGGCGGAAAAGGGAGAAGCAGAACCAGGCCCAGACAGCTACCTCCCCTGTCCAGCAAAGCCCCGACATCACGGTCGCATTCAGCATACCAGTTTCCACTGTCCCAGTTTCCCATCCCATACCCACCACACCCACCACCTGCACTTCCTCCACCTCCACTGGAGAATCGAACAGTCCTGGACAGGCAGTCCAGCAAACACAGACCACCGCCCCCAGGGTCCAGCTGGTGAACCCCCAGTCTTTCGGGTTCCTCTCCCCTATCACCTACATCCCAGCCACCCTCCCCACTGGCACTGTGTTGTCTCCCCAGATTTTCTCTACGGCAACAAACCGAGTCCAACTGCTGACATCACTGACCTCCCCAGTATTAGGATTCAACCCCCAGCTGGGCAGAGCATTGGGTGGAGCCATGCCACAGGTGATAGCCCTCAACCAACTCCCCACCAGTGGTGCTGCCACTGGCATCCCTATGTTCAGTATCCAGCTGCCCAACACACAGCCGCCAGCTGGCAAAACTGATGTTTCTTCATAGTTGCTTCTTCTATACAAGACTAACAGACTAGAAACTGTATGACATGCTCGCCTGAGAGACTATACTGAGAGACTACTGACGCAACTGGACTCCATATCAGGCAGATTTTTATCAAAAAGCATGCACAGCCATATCACCAACCACTCTTTTATCATCTTTGCCTTATATGGCAGTGTACATATACAATCATCCACTATCTTCTCATTAATTTTTAATTACACAACCATACAAAGATATCCTTTATATTACAAGCAGTGTACCCACAACACAGCCACTGTATGGTTTACCAGTACAGGAGATGGTGTAGGATGACGACCACAAGCAATAATAGGATGATCGGTGGTTAGGAGATGAGGGTTCAAAGTGGTTATCAGGTCGCCAGAGCTCTCTAGCTGAGGTCCGGGAAAAGCCTCGCCAGGTTGACCTTGGAGTACTGGTTCAGGGACAGCAAGGCGGCCACATGTGCCCTCAGGCGAGGGCACTCGCCAGGGTCTGAGGGAGACCACAATTAGGGTCAGATTTCATAGCTAGCACAGCTCCACTGGGCACATACTTCAAATTGAATTTGAAGACCTTCAAATTACACCAAGCCTTTGGTTGAGTGGGCATCAAAAGAAAATTAGCCCCCCCAAATGGACATACAATTAGACAAAGCTAATGAAATGTCTGCGCCAGTCACAATTCAATTATAAACATACCGTCCTTCAAGGTGAACAAATGCTCAAAGTAGGCCAGTTGTCGGTAGAGGGCTGAGGCAGGGTACTGTAGATTAGATAACAAATTTGCTTCTGTAACAACACTTCAGTCGGATTAGCAAGGGTCAAGGCATCTCCCGCCACAAACCTCCTCTTTCAGTCTCGCCTGCCGGCAGCCGGCACATCTGGGCTGGCTCTCCTCAAGGGCGATGGAGACGCTCCTCGTCCGATAGCGGCACACCTGATCCTCACAGACTAGCCAGCCCTGGGCAACACGAGGCCAAGGAGGTCAGCACCAGGTGGGGTAAGTAAGTTAACGAGAGAAAGAACTCACAGCATGGTACTTCCTGCAGCACGCCCTGGCCGCCAGTGTCAGGTGATTGATGATGTTAGCCTCCCCCAGCGGCTGCCTGCACTCAGAGCACAGCACGACCTCTCGCCAGCTGCCTCCCTGGAATACAGTACTAGCTTATGACCATGGAACACTCCCTACACTAAACGTCTTCCCACCAACTCAGTACATGCCCACCTGAGTCCTCTTCACCTCACAGCTGCAGTGACAGTGGGGACAGCGGACACTCAGCGGACAAGTGTCCTTCCAACTCTCCTCCTCTCCTCCTCTCCCTCCCACCAGCCCAAGCAGCACACCATCACCACCCTCCTCCTCATGGTGGGCAGGGCTTGAACGAAACCCAGAGGGGTCCAGACCTACCGGGGGTAGGGGGAGGAGGAAGAGGAGGGAAAGTCATGTGCTTCAAGACTTCCCTAAAATAGTCGCTAGCTATAGCAGCCACTGACCAAGGCACTCGGCAATGCCAGCTGCATCCAGGCCTTCGATTGGCTCACACAGTCGTGATACTACAGCGTGCACCTGGTGCCGTAGGTAGTAGCCAGTGTCCACCTGAAGGTGATCCTGTCTGCATAGCTCATCAGGATGATAGGCCCGTTGAGCGGCTAACTGAGAGGCCTCACCCTGAGAGAGGAGAGGGGCAGAAAAGAGGAACTTTGTATGAACACTCTTCAAAAGCACACTGAAATCACCTAGTCAACTAATCACTGGACGAACCTGGCACATGACATAGGGTATGACATCACCAGGCTGAACATGCTGGTTGCGAGAAAGCATCCGTAAGGCCACCTGTACGTGAGCCAGACCCTTCTTGTCAGGATAGTCAGCTGGCGCCTTCGTCAGAGACTGCAGAGGGCGGGACAATCTCATGTCAGAGAACCACCCTTGTTCCATGGCGGAAGGGGAAGGGAAGCCCCAGCGTACCTTGGAGATAACAAATTGCTCCAGGGGAATCTTGGCAGAGACAACATCTTGCTGGACTGCAGGAGGAAGCCCACTGATTCAAAAGGAAGGCAGGACAGACACACAGATAGACAGACATACACACCCTCTTGCAGGTATCCTTGAATCTTTTCGATGACATCATCCAGGGCAGTCCCAGACAAGATCTGGTCCACGACAAAGCTACAGCAAGAAATAGAATTTTAAGCACCCCTCAAAATTACATTTTCTCTTGAGCCGCAATCACATCTGTCCACTTCAGAGAGTAACTTGATATAATATGGGATCTATTATCTTCATTATTTTGATAGCCATTGTCTGATCTAATTATCAAAGGGAGTTCTCAATGGTGGGCCACAGCCGCCCAGGGCAGCCGAGCTCTCACTCACTGTCCAGTCATCTTGGCCAGCCCACACCAGTCCCTGCGCACAATGTCCAGCCCCTTTAACTCTCTTCGCTCTACAAGATGCCCTGGGGTACAACCATAATACAGTTTATAGCCAATAGTATCATGTGATATAGTAAACAGCTACCACTGGCAGGTCATGTGATACAAGTACCTGGTCATGTGATGTACACAGTATGAGCCACCAGTGGTAGGTCACATGATGCACTCACCATCTTTCCTCTCCACTGCCACAGCTGCATACCTGTTGAGAAATGGGTACAACACTTCATCCCTGGCAGACTATGCCCCCATCACGGAAGGGTCACCACCTATCAGTCGCAGCAGACTCACTTCTTTTTCTTGAGCAATAGCATGCACTTGAAGATGCCGTCCACGTCAATCTCCAGCAGGCGATAAAGCTTGTTCACCTCAGCTTTGACCCGCTGTGCCAGCCGCTCCGCCTCCTCCAGGTTTCTGGTGTTGCTGTCTATCATGATGCTGTCTGTATCACCGTAAATCACATCAAGGTTCATCTGGAGGGCGAGAGTGGCACGGTACAGCAGGCAGGGCAAGTGTATTCACTGCCACACCATGACTCACCTGCTCGGCCAGCTCCTTGGTGCGGGCTAGAATCTGGAGAAGAGAGGCTCAGTGACCTTCTTAGCCAACACAACCCCCGCCCCAGCTAGCCAGCTCATACCTCCCTTCCCTTGCCGGTGATGAGGGCCGCCAGTGGCTTGGCATAGAACCTGGAGTTAGTGAAACCCAGGCAGCCATACATGCTGTTAGCTGTGAGCTTGAGGGCCTTCTGCCGAATGTCGTACTGTGTGTACTGCTCTGGGCTGTCCCGGGAAGCCTTCATCAGCTGCTTCACCTGACGCCTGCAGAGGGAGGGGCCAAGCCAGTTACCACGGCAACAGCGAGGGGACACTGAAGGGGTAGAGCCCACCTTCTCTCCACAAGAACCCTGATCTCAGAGGGCAGAACACCAGGTGGCTCACTGGGGTCTGGCAGGCACAGCTGGCTGTATCCCTCCTCACCGTCCAAAGAGCAGTGGGCGTGGTCAACAGTTGTGAAACAAATGTTGTATTCCTGAGGGGGGTACATGAATAGCTCAGGTGTAGGGCAAAGGTCAACCTGCGCCAGCACTGACCTGGACGATGGAGGGGTAGAGGGAGTTGAAGTCCAGAAGGAGGATGAAACGGTCATAAAAACCCTTCTTGGGCTCCAGGACCAGCCCCCCAGAGTAGGCCGGCTTCCTCCGGCCCCGCCCACCTCCTGAAGGAACCTCCTCCTCTCCCTCCTGTGTAGAAAAACGTTACATGACACTATAGAGGTGGGTCATGTGACGGGTATGGTACAGTGGGGCGTGTGGGGGGTGTGTATGGTACAGTGGGTCATGCGACTGTGGGTCATGTGATTGTGGGTCATGTGATTGTGGGGCATGTATGCTCCACTAGGAGAGGGGAGGGGCCTTCATGGGTGGCTGTGTCAGGTGACTGCTACCAAGGGAGGGGAGGGGACTTCATGGGTGGCTGTAAGTTAGGTGACTGCTATGAGGAAAAGGGAGGGGCCTTCAGTGTCAAGTGACTGCTACAAAAAGAGGGGAGGGGCCTTCATGGGTGGCTGTGTCAGGTGACTGCTACCAAGGGAGGGGAGGGGCCTTCATGGGTGGCTGGAGGTCACCTAATTGAGGACAATGCTGACCACAAGAAAGCCTTCCAGCACCATAGTGGCTACTCATGGCCCCATTCCACTACACCTGTTGGCTATTCATGGCCCCATTCCACCAATACGATTCACAGTGCAGCACCCATTAACCTCTCACCTGCTGGAGGGCCCTCTTGCCCTGGGGAAGCTTGTCAGGACACAGGTACTGCCTGAGGAGAGCAGGTGACAACCATTACGTAACAAGAGCAACACCAAGACATCTAACGATTCATGCCTTTGTGCGTCCTTTGTAGAAATTAACCAATTAAACTCCAGTAGACACAGGTCTGTAGTCAGGACCCGTCTCTATGTAGCAGACAGAAAGGTGCTCACTTGGCGGTGAAGGCGTGGAGTAGCAAGAACTCGTTCCTCTCGGCTCTACCTCCGGCGAGGGTTCGCCCTAGAGTGTTGCCTGCGATGCATGTGATTTGGTAGGCCAGAGGGAGAACCTGCAGTGGAATGCACCTTGCTAAAATCCCACTGGTTGGAAAGCCAGCAGCCCAGTAACTGGGTTCTATCCCACTGGTTGGAAAGCCAGCAGCCCAGTAACTGGGTTCTATCCCACTGGTTGGAAAGCCAGCAGCCCAGTAACTGGGTTCTATCCCACTGGTTGGAAAGCCAGCAGCCCAGTAGCTGAGTTGTATTCCACTGGTTGGAAAGCCAGCAGCCCAGTAACTGGGTTCTATCCCACTGGTTGGAAAGCCAGCAGCCCAGTAACTGGGTTCTATCCCACTGGTTGGAAAGCCAGCAGCCCAGTAACTGGGTTGTATCCCACTGGTTGGAAAGCCAGCAGCCCAGTAACTGGGTTGTATTCCGCTGTAGCAGTCAGACACACTGAATTCCACATTGCATGGTAACTAACTTGATTTAGAAGCTACAGTTATCCCAATCAACCAAGTCATAATTCAATGACAGAGTACCCCACCAAGACCTGAAACACAACCCAGACGACACTGACCCATCACACATATAGAAATACATACAAACAGGCAGACAGACAGACACTCACATTGAGCTCATACATGAGACGGAGCGAGAGCATGGCTTCATCCTGAGAGAAAGGGAGGGGGAGGGGGAGGGGGGAGGGATGAGGAATGATGGGTGAGGGAGGAAGGGAGGATGGGGAAATGGCTAACCATGGTGTGTGCAATAACTCGGCTCAACTGATCGCAGTTGCTGCAGAGGATCAGAGAAGTGGTGTTAGCCATATAAACAGCGATTGTTGGCTCAACAGCCAGTGACAGATAGTGTTAGCCCAATACAGTAGCTCATTAGCCAGCAATGCAATTGTCCATTAGTAACAAAGCCACAGTAAACAGATCAAGGCCCCCCAGTTGCACTAAGATGAGATTCATGACCGCCAGCCACAACAGTCCTAACAACGTCCTCCACTCACCCAAAGGCCTTCACGATGTCTTCCTGTTCCAAAGGAGCATGCTTCACATGGAGCAGTGTGTTGGACAGCTCTAGAGAGGGAGGGGCAGATATGGGGTCAGAGAGATAGTAGACTTTTCAAAAAAATAAAAGGCTGGGAGTGGAGACAGGGAATGAGGCTACCATTTTGTACTTGCTTTGGCTTTCTCCACAACAACCCATTGCCTCGATGCCCCACCCACCTGTGATGTCATAGCTGCGTGCCCGAATGAGCTCCTGTGCGGAGGTCCTGATGTCGCACACAGGCCTCCCGGCACACAGCAGCTGCCCAGCAAAGCGGCCCTGGGGAGGAGGGGAGAGGGCACGGCAGGCCTCCATTGAGGAATGTTCAAGCAGTAGGTGCCAAATTAATGTAATTTGAAGCCGAAAAGCCATTCTCAGAGTGTTTGCAATCTGACACCTCAAATATCCAAAACTAATTCCTTTCAGCTACACTTGGTGTCAACATCAACACATTCCCATTCAACATGTGTGTGCTCCTACCCTGGGCATCTCCCGCCTTCTGACACGGCCAGTGCGGCTCCACTGTGGAACCTTGCAGGCCGTCAGCCGATGCTGCAGCAGCTCCAGCCCTAGTGAGCTCAGCCCATGTCCCACAATGACATCAGGGTCCACACGGTGGACCTTCGCCAGGAGGTATGCCAGCAGGGCCCGCTCCGAGGGGGTCACCTCAATATTGAACCCCTGGGGGTACAGATGAACTAGAATATTCACCCTACCCCTGCAAATAAGACTTGGCTGGTCACACGTACCTTCTTCTTGACAAATTCCTCAAAACGGAAGGGGAAGTCCCTGTCAACTGGCCTCCTAATTGCTGTGGTAAGGAGCACACACAGTCAATGCACCTACATCCCCACCAGTCAGTAGCACTTACTGCAGAAGTCTGCCTCAAAGGGGGGCTTGGGAGGTGGCTTGTCCACACCCACCCCCGGGTGGATGAGAGCCCCCACACACAGCACCTGAGGAAGACCGTTGACAAAACAAGTTTGTTCACTTCTACAGGGCTGGCTGAGCATGTCAGTGGAGCATGGGGCAGCATGGGGCATAATCACTCATTAGGCATCACCCCTTTCACGCTGTCACATGCTGGGGTCACGTGCCACATGCTGGGGTCACATGCTGGGGTCACGTGCCACATGCTGGGGTCACATGCCACCTACTGACTGCGGTGTACCAGTGGTATCTGTGACATCCGACATCTTCCCCATTCAGAATTTGGCCTACATGTAACTCTGCATCTCTGCTACACAGTGGTAAACAGGTATAACACGATACACTCAGACCGCTTCACCACTGACACCAAATTGGCCCAACAATTGGAATGACATTCTCTAGTAATACTCCTTAGCCAGAGGTATGCATACATGCTTGCAGTATAAGGACGCTCATCAAACGGAAGATCAAAGCAGCCCTCATTACGTCAATTAGGTGTATGGTTATGAAGGCATCCCGCATTGGGCTGTGCTGCAGCTGCCGCACCTAAGGAATTAGTCTTCATACAGGCAGCTCCAGTTTCGCGGCGCCTAGTACTGTGGGTGGTGTATGATTTCTCCCTAATTACCAGCTAATGTGGTTTGCTAATATCCTAGTACAGCCCAGCCTGCCAACCCCAGCCCACCCCACACACCACAGCCAGAAACCAGCCCAAATTGACAAACAGCTACCGCCTCTATGCTGACATCTGACACCGCTGCGGCGATTAGCCCGCATGGGACCAGCAAACAGTGGTAATTGGGATAATTGCTCTGCCTCATTGCCAGTATCAGACACAAATGAGCTCAAGGAATGCCAGCAATGCTCTGTGGCAACAGTGGGGAATGAATGAGCTTGTTTGGCCAACACTGGCAGGCAATAAATCTAATTTCAGTGCAGCTATTCATGGCCCTATCTGGCACCCAGTACTATGTTGTGGTATTTACAGGTTCCACATGACTGTCTGCCACCATGAATTGCTGCCATTCCAAGTACACCATTCCACACCACAAGCCAAAAGCAGAGCACTCCAGGGAATTGCCAACACTCAAGGAAGTGGCAATGACCTGTTGACTACATGTATGAATAATTGGCCTCCGTTGCATACATAATGCACACATATACCCATCACCCCCCCCCACACACACACCCTCCCCCACCTCGTTGCTGTGTGTTTTTGGATTCAGTATGCTCTTAATGCTCAGACTCATTACAACCAGTGGAGGGGGTGGAGCTTGTTCCCTAGCAACAGTCACATGATCCATAGACTGCACCATACATTCCACCTTACACCAGCTAACAGACTGAGGAGGGCTCTCTACAAGTGTGTGTGTGTGTGTGTGTGTGTGTGTGGATCAGGTTGGGAGTCCATGTACGAAGGGTGTGTACTGGAATAGTTTAATACTAGTGTGCTTGTATACAGGGCCCTCACGTAGGTATGAGATGTGCAGCCAACTGGGACCCTTGAGGTGGCAGTTGAGGATCAGCCTCTCCAGGCTGGAGGGGAGAAAGGAAGGCAGTGAGTGCCTCGCAACAGAGACTCCACCCACCTACACCACCCACCTGGAGGTGTTGGTGCCAAAGATGTGGCTATAGGTACGACCTGAGGTTTTGGAAGGGGCTCTATACTCGGCAGAGAAGCGGACCTGCAGGTACTCCGACTCCTGTGGGATGTCTGGCTTCTCAAAGGCATACTTCCTGGACACTCGCTGCAGGAGAGGAAACATCTCCTCCTAGCTACACTGGATGGGGCACTAAGTCAGCAGAGACCACCACACCTTGGAGGAAAACCTCATCAGCTTAACGGGGGTTGCATAGCAATCATTGAATTCCTGGAACAGAAGGAAACGTTAGAGCAAGACAGCAAGCAAAAGGCATGAGCCGGCAGTGAGGGGTAGGAGGTGTGTGGGCAGTGAGGGGTAGGAGGTATGTGGGCAGTGAGGGGTAGGAGGTATGTGGGCAGTGTCTAAGGCTCACTCTATAGACATCCTCCATGGTGACGTCCTGATCAGTGCCCTGGACCTGGGGAGGGAGGATGTGTACATGTATATGGGCTCACAAGATCCCTGGCAACGAGGAGTAAGAAGGCCAACCTTTTCCCGGGGGAGAAAATAGAGGCAGCGGTCGATGTTCTTCACAGCCACACAGCAGCTGAAGGGAAGACTCATCTGTCTACCGAGGCCCTGGCTCCACCCACTTGCCCCACCCACCTGACATGCATGCCCACATCTTCCACCCACACCTTCCCAAAGAGATAGACAGTGCCTGGCTGGTTGAAGGGGTCCTCATAGGCATCCAGCCAGAAGAAGGGGAGGGTCTCCACCCCTGGGGGTGGGGCAGGGGAGGGGTCACACTGGGTTAGCACTGCCTGGCTAGCCACACTCACCATCCACCTCCTGGCTGGGGAGGGAGGACGATTCCACCTGCACACTGCTCAGGGTCTGTGGGGCAGAGCCGGGGGTCAGCATGAGAGAGGGGCGTGACAAGGGGGTCAGCATGTGTGACCACGCCTTCTGACACATAGCTAACTATGTATTACAAAGAGACGTCCAAGATTTGGACAAGCATAGTATGTTGTTTTTTTGCCTGTCCAAGATTTGCAGCATGTGTTACTGTTCATACACATAGCAGGACAGTCACAGATGACTTATTGATGCGTACAGGTCTAAAGATGGTGCTAGGTGCACGTGTGAAGGTATAGTTTAATGAGTGCCACAAAACTGGGCTTGTAAACAAATTCATGCACAATAAATCTTTACACATGGCAGTGTATTGAGCTACACCACCATCACAGAGGGCTCACCTCCAGAGTGAGCTACACCACCATCACAGAGGGCTCACCTCCAGAGTGTGCTACACCACCATCACAGAGGGCTCACCTCCAGAGTGTGCTACACCACCATCACAGAGGGCTCACCTCCAGAGTGTGCTACACCACCATCACAGAGGGCTCACCTCCAGAGTGTGCTACACAACCATCACAGAGGGCTCACCTCCAGAGTGTGCTACACCACCATCACAGAGGGCTCACCTCCAGAGTGTGCTACACCACCATCACAGAGGGCTCACCTCCAGAGTGAGCTACACCACCATCACAGAGGGCTCACCTCCAGAGTGTGCTACACCACCATCACAGAGGGCTCACCTCCAGAGTGTGCTACACCACCATCACAGAGGGCTCACCTCCAGAGTGTGCTACACCACCATCACAGAGGGCTCACCTCCAGAGTGTGCTACACCACCATCACAGAGGGCTCACCTCCAGAGTGTGCTACACCACCATCACAGAGGGCTCACCTCCAGAGTGAGCTACACCACCATCACAGAGGGCTCACCTCCAGAGTGAGCTACACCACCATCACAGAGGGCTCACCTCCAGAGTGTGCTACACCACCATCACAGAGGGCTCACCTCCAGAGTGAGCTACACCACCATCACAGAGGGCTCACCTCCAGAGTGAGCTACACCACCATCACAGAGGGCTCACCTCCAGAGTGAGCTACACCACCATCACAGAGGGCTCACCTCCAGAGTGAGCTACACCACCATCACAGAGGGCTCACCTCCAGAGTGTGCTACACCACCATCACAGAGGGCTCACCTCCAGAGTGTGCTACACCACCATCACAGAGGGCTCACCTCCAGAGTGTGCTACACCACCATCACAGAGGGCTCACCTCCAGAGTGTGCTACACCACCATCACAGAGGGCTCACCTCCAGAGTGTGCTACACCACCATCACAGAGGGCTCACCTCCAGAGTGTGCTACACCACCATCACAGAGGGCTCACCTCCAGAGTGAGCTACACCACCATCACAGAGGGCTCACCTCCAGAGTGTGCTACACCACCATCACAGAGGGCTCACCTCCAGAGTGTGCTACACCACCATCACAGAGGGCTCACCTCCAGAGTGTGCTACACCACCATCACAGAGGGCTCACCTCCAGAGTGAGCTACACCACCATCACAGAGGGCTCACCTCCAGAGTGAGCTACACCACCATCACAGAGGGCTCACCTCCAGAGTGTGCTACACCACCATCACAGAGGGCTCACCTCCAGAGTGTGCTACACAACCATCACAGAGGGCTCACCTCCAGAGTGTGCTGTAGCTCCCCCCTCACTGTCTCCCAACCACTGGAAGACACGGCCTCCTCTGGACTGCAGGGATAAGGTACAGAGACATCAGACACAGCAGGCGGTAGACCTGCCCAATTTCAGACATGGGATATAACCCACAGAACTTCAGGCATGACCAGGCAGTGGACCTAACCCACTGACCTTCAGACACAGCAGGTGGCGGACCTAACCCACTGACCTTCAGTCACAGCAGGTGGCGGACCTAACCCACTGACCTTCAGACACAGCAGGTGGCGGACCTAACCCACTGACCTTCAGTCACAGCAGGTGGCGGACCTAACCCACTGACCTTCAGACACAGCAGGTGGCGGACCTAACCCACTGACCTTCAGTCACAGCAGGTGGCGGACCTAACCCACTGACCTTCAGACACAGCAGGTGGCGGACCTAACCCACTGACCTTCAGTCACAGCAGGCGGTGGACCTAACCCACTGACCTTCAGCTACTAAAGGCACGCCACATGCTGCACCACATGGAACCCCTATGCTGCTGCCCACTCACACAGTTGCTGGCTTGGGCTCTTCACTCTCCTTCACCTCTGCGTGCTCCGCCTTCATCCCCTCACGGCCAGCACCTCCCACCTCCTCTCCAATGTCACCTTCCATACTGTCACCCTCCCACTCCTCCATTCCATAGTCTCCCACATCATCAAATTGTGGAGGGGGTGGGGAAGGTGGGTGTGGCCTGGCAGGGGTGGGACTCTCCTGCGACTTCACAACCTGATGTACAGGAGTCAGCATGCCAGTAGTGAGTATTAGCGTCAGAGATAGAGCAAACAAAGCAGTTTCTCATAGAGCACAATTCAATGATCCTTATCACCAACTGCTCCACCAGCTAACCTTGATCTTCTTGGCAGGCACGCTGTGCTGGTGGGGGCTGGAGGATGTGCGGGGTGTGAAGGTGGGAGGGGGCTGGGGCACGGCCGACAGTGGAGCACTGCAGGAAACAGATGTGAGTCAAACCAGAACAGCCCCCTCTTCAAACCAGAACAGGTTCATGTACACTGGGGGTTCATGTACACTTGGGGTCCCTAGTAGCCACTGGCGGTCCCCTGGTAGACAGCTAAGGGTTACCAAACAATACATCTTTGCTACTGCTAGTATACAAATATGGCAGGTACCACACCCACATGAACTGGCCAGCAGATCACTCATGTATGGCTAATCTATGGGAAGAACCAAGTATGCATGAAGCTTAGGTTAAGACCAGCGCTGTAAATGGTAGCAACAGTCCATATGCATCCATAGGGGATACTCAGGATTGTAGTGGGCTATCACTGCAGCTTGCAGCATTGTTTATAATTTGGTTGAGTGTCATTGCCAGTGCGAATATAATGACACCATATTTAGGCTCTATAATTTGGGTCTGTAGGTATGGCAGTTCTACCACACACAGTGGGTATGGCAGTTCTACCACACACAGTAGGTATGGCAGTTCTACCACACACAGTGGGTATGGCAGTTCTACCACACACAGTGGGTATGGCAGTTCTACCACACACAGTGGGTATGGCACACACAGTGGGTATGGCACACACAGTGGGTATGGCAGCAGTTATGTACACAACCAAGAACTACCATACTGTAGATTCAAGACAATAAATTCCGAATTGATTTCATGGGGTATAATAATCACGGGGTACCTTATAAGATCTGAAACGTACATGCACCAATAATTAGAGTACAACATACTACACACAAAATGACTGCTGCACTGGCATAGCAGACCACAGGCACTCACCTCTGAAGCAGCCTGGCTCTTCGCCCTCTGCCCCTAGAACCAGAGCTGGCCCGAGGGTGTTCCTGGGAGTGGGGGGGGGGGGGGGGGGGGGGAGAGGAGTAAGAGGGGAAGGGGGAGGGGGGGAGGGACAGGGGGACTCACCATTTGCTGCAGGAGATCACTGAGCAGATTGTCGTCCTTCACTGAGACACTTTCCTGTAGGGGAAGACTCCAGTCAACACCAGCTGTGGCCCTGTACCTGCCACGCCCACCTCTTTCTTCCTCTTCTTGCTGGCATCACCCCGGCCCATCAGCATGGACTTGATGTTGGATGTGGGGCGAGCCACACGCTTGGGCACCTGCTGGGGACAGTTGTAGTCAGGTTGGTACCTTGAATAGCTGCACACCGTGCCTCTATTTAAGGATCTCATAACTATGCCATTTCAACCACATACCTCAATTAAACTTCAAAACCCTTATTATATGGTCTAAATGAAACCTCTGCTGAACAATGCAGGCCTACTCTGATTCACAAACTATCCTACTTTTTATGTGATGCTCACTGACCATCTTCTTGGTCCCTCCCTTCTTCTCGGAAGGGGCCTCCTCGACCTCCTCATCAAAGACCTCTCGGCCGTGCTCACAATAGCTACCATCTGCAGCAGAAGACATCAAGTCACCATTAGATAAACCAGCATTCCATTCCCAGCATATATCCCAGATCCAGATGATCCCTCAGTCCCATTCCGATGGCCTATATCCAACACCTTCCAATATTAAACCAACACCCTGTATCATGGGCCCAGTCAAACTCACCATCATCCAAAATGAAACCTTCCTCCTGCCTCTGCTGAACGATGCGAGCATACTCTGACTCATCCACATAGTCAAACACGTTAGCTGGGGAATCCAATTCACTCTCCTCTCGAACACCAGTCTCCCGACTACGCCTGGAGGCAAAGGGAATGTGACAGAAGTCATGGTTCACAGGGTCCAACAAGACGACTGATATCTGGGTCAGCTTACTTGATCTTCTCAAGTGCAGAGCTAGCCCCCGTCTTCTTCTTCTCACGTCGGCTGCGACGGATAGCAATTGGGTCCGTGTCTGAACAGAACCAGACACCAAGCGCGCATGTAAACACTCCTCGCCCAAAGTGTGCAGGACCCCACCCACCAAACCTAGCGTACCCAACATACAGGAGTATACACTACATCAGTTCAGCAGCAGCGGAGCCTACCTGAAGGCTGTGAGGCACTCATCCTTTCTTCCCGAACTCCCGCCAAAACCCCGGCAATCCTGTCCTGGAACCGGAACGGGCCACGACTGCACGTGAGGGATTGCGTCATCACACAGCTCGCAGCGGTCCGCGAAACTACTTTGCAAGCTGCAGATGGCAGTTCTGGACGCGACTCTATTGCTGTCCCTGTTGGCCGTTTCCTCGGCATTCATGGACACAGGCTGCACTGCCGGTCCTGGCGGGACGTGCCGCTCCCTCCAGCGGACAAGCTGCACTAGAGAGCATGGTTACGAAATTGTAAGGACGATCGTCTGTTTTGCATAAATTAGTGCGTGTGTACTTGTACTTGGGGCAGCTCTGCCCCCTCGCTTGCATGGCTGCTTGTGGTTAATAATTCATTCTGTGTATTTTCTCCTCCTTGCCCTCCGTTCGAATATGGCGTGCAGCGGGAGTGCGTTGCTCAAGGTGAGCTACCCTCTCCACTGTTGATTACATGCATGGCTTCTCTCTGAGCCTTATCAAAGTCGTACTTCCTTTTGCAGCGAACTGCCAAAAAATACCCAGCCTTGGTGAGTAGCCTGTTATCTGTGTTTTTGTCTTCTTCAGTACTACTATACTACAGTGGCACTTAATGCATATACTATAAAGTAGATAGAGTATTAAAAGAACAATACTATTTTCAATGAAGTTATCATAGAGTACTATATCAGGATGTGTTATTATTACCAAGGTCACTAAGAGAACCAGTACAATAATCATGCAAAAAATGTTTTTGTCTGTTAGCACTGATCATGAAGTGCAATAGTGCCTCTGTCTCCAGGTCTAGATCTCATTGCCCCAGTACTAGTAGTTTGGCAAAGAGGCCAGTATCATTATATTTTATGGGAATTCCTTACTTCACAGACAGGTGTCATATAGATTGTCGCAGCACGGTAGAACAGGATGGAGCAGTACCAAGTACAGTTAGCTCTGCCCCCCAGCCCTACAACATCACCCTAGAGGCCTCATCAATAGAACCCAGATGCTTCAGAGTCCGAGTGAGATGGGAGCTGCAAGCAGACAGCGGCAACATTGAAGGTGAGTCTGGTCTTGCAGTGAGACAATTGTCATTACTTTGGGAGCTCTTTTTGATGGTTTGTACTTCCCTCTACAGCCCTCAGGGGATTTCAAATTGTAGCAGTCACAGGAGAGAGTTTCCAACCTGCTGAGCAGTGTGACTGCCTTAGTGATCCAGTAAGCACTGAGCAGTGTGACTGCCTTAGTGATCCAGTAAGCACATGCATGATATACAGCACAGTGTGACTGCCTTAGTGATCCTGTAAGCACATGCATGATATACAGCACAGTGTATATACTAGCAACTGTTTAATCATTGTGGAAACAGGCCTTTGCGAGAATCGTGAATGGACAGGAGAGAGTAATGCGCTCTAATGCAGGCTATTCTGGTGTGCTTCCATTCTGGGTTCTTTGCATTTGCTGGCACTCTGTAACCAACAGTGCTCTAATTGTAGGAGTCAACACATTTTTCACTACAAATCTTTTTAACTTTGTCTGACATGCTACAATAGCTAAATCGATGATTGTAGCCTGGAAAGATTTGATCAGTTTGTGCTGCAATGGCTCTACTCAGCCTGCAAAGAGAGCGTGGATGTAGCTAAATATGTTGGAACGAGTAACATAGCGTAAGGAGATATGTGGTGCTGTTGTATCCAAGCTTCTACTTCACACTTTCAGCTTCCGGTTTTAATTTACGCTTCCGCCATTATGCTTCAGTTTTGCATGCACTTCCAGCTCCACGGTGCACACTTCCAGTTCATGCTCCTCTCCAGCTCATGCTTCCAATTTCACTTCCAACCTCAGAAAATGGTAACCCCAATGATGGCATCTATGTGGGACTTACTCAGGCTCACCCCAATTAGTATATACACTACCAGTACTAGTGTTGCTATATTGTAAGCTGTGTACTGCTGCTGTTACAGAATGCAAGAGAATATACTCTCCATGGCCTCCATTATAATGCAATTGACTCCGAAGAATTTACCATCGAAGTGAAGGTACGAATCTCCTAGCTCTTCAGACTCAATTCCTGTAGGTTCCAGCCTACCCAGAGTCTCTGTGCATGAACTGCTTTCTCTCGCCTGCAGGTATTGAGCCTGCCTTACTCCTCTGAGCAGGTCCCACTAACTGTCACCCAGCCAGTACCAACTAGTTGTAGAGACCTTCCCTATGAACCAGGTCGCTGTATCCCTCCAAGTAAGCTTTCCACATGTACTGCATTGAACACTTGCTAGCCTTATGTAGAAGCATCATGTCACAATGTGATGTATGTCGAGGGAGCTGGGCTGAGTACGCAACTGCATGTGTCCTCATTGCTAAACCTACTCCCTGGTAAGAGCTTTGCAGTGTAGCCTTGTTCCCAGGCCACATCCTACAAATCAACGAACCTAGGAGTGAGGCTATATTGCATTGCATGTAGTTCTTCCATTCAAATTAGGACACATTCTAGACAGCTATTTACTGTACAAAAAGTAATGATCAAACAGAATTTTTTTGGCTGTGACATGACTAGCTCCAGAGAACATCACTACTGCGGTGTGTTTGGTTACTCTGAAATACCTACAAGAATGCTTCTTCCTGTAATCTTACTCCAACCGTCCATGATAATACAGTGAAGCTACTACCAGGACGTGCTTGTAGCCAGAAACTGTTATCGCTTCCAAAGAAGATAGATACTAGCACAACTTGAAGCCACTGTGTGGTACAATTTTGCTGTTCTCTTATTAGCAGTATCAGGGATAGGTTTTAACCCCTCAAATTATTAAATAATAACATGCAGACAATAATTACACAGTACCAGCAAGTACCCTAGTTCCCCGCCTGTCTGCATGCGAGATTGTAGTTGAGTTAATAGCCAACATTTAATGTAATGACCAGTTCCCTCATTAAACGTCAATCATAGTTGATTACACAATCACAATGATATATCCCCAGGGTATGGTACAGTTCAGAATGTCAGATTTTGGACGACCTTAGTTTCTGGAAGCCAAGGAAAGATGCAGGTACACCTCTCCTGGAAGCACCCCAGCACACCCAAGCCTTTCCCTGACCCTTCCACCTATTACGTTCTACTCGAAGATGCCACACTCGGAATCATATACTTCAGAGTTGAAGATTCTGTAAGCTCCTTCGCTCATGATCAGAAATTCTCATTCGGTGATCTTATAGCCATGTGCATCCAATCTCTCCAGCTGAATGTCACTCTGGCCCCACTAGATGCCACAAAGAGCTATAAAATTGCTGTGAGGAGTGTAATAATGATAATAATGTTACTTACTTTGATCCATTTATCCATTCCAACACAGATTCAACCCTACGTGCGGTGTGCAGGACTTGAACCATACAAGAATGGCTGTGGGCCACTAAGTCAGGCAATGGATGTGTCATATGCACCCCCTTCAGGTATAATACATAGTGCCAACAAGTCTAAAGATGCTGTGGAAGAACTGTTACCTTCTCTTAATAATTAATATTGCAGCAATGCCTAGTTCCAGAACAAGTAGCCCCACCTCTGCACCCACACACCCTGAGCCAGGCAAGCCTACATAAAAGCCCTAGACGCACACACGTGTATTATTACTTGTAGAGAGCTCCAGTACTGATGACATCCTTCCTACCAACAATCATTGCAGCACCTGTAACCTCAGCAAGCAGCCCCACCTCCGTAACGACACAGCCTGAACCATGTAAGCCTATCTGAAGACTGTATATAAATGGGATTAAACCTTTCTTCTCTTATTTCAACAGCAGACCCAGCGACCAGACCCAGTACTGCCATCCAAAATGACGTCATACTTCCAGCCATTCTTATACCAACCATCATTACAATAATCGGTATTGCAGTACTAGCCTACATGTGCACTCTTAGGAGGTGGAAAAGTAAAAATGACAGCGTTACACAGGCTTTGTACCAAATTGAAACGGACTCTGAGCAAGACCCCTCAATCTGTCGAACCGCCTCAACTTGCCTGCCTGTGCTGCTGATATACTCCCCTGAGAGTCCTGAGAAAGAGACACAGGTGCTCATGGAGCTTTTAGTCAAAGGTCTCAAATGCTACGACATCGATGTCACCTCCCACGACTGGTTCCTGCGAGGTAGCCTCCCTGAATGGGTGGCATGGCATTTTCAGAGGGCTACAGCTGTGCTTGTTGTCTGCAACCAGCATCTCCTTCTTGAATGGGAGCAGGGTGGTGGCTCTGTGGTTGCTGCTCTTAAACAGCTCGTCTATGCCTCAGTTGGAAGATCAGAGCTATCAAAGTTTGCGGTGGTACTTCTGAGAGAGACTGACGGGCAGTATATCCCCACACCCTACCTAAAGAATACCCCTCAGTTCACTGTTGATAAGGTGGAAGACATTGCTCGCTTTGTAAAGAAACAGCCCCTATATGCCAAACCTTGACATTGCCCAGCTCCCTGTGTGATTGTGTGTGTAATCCGGTCATTATCGCTTCTGAATAGCTTTTTGCATCCTGTATTTTTGTGGCTGCATCGCTATATACAGGCGGAAATAGTTGGCTAGTAATAAGCAGTGCGCGAAAAGATGCGGTCGTACGTTGGAACTCTGGGCCAACTATTGGCAATAGCTGCGATTGCTTCTTGTCAGCTACTGGAAGTATGCAAAGAGGGGTGTGTGGAACTATCCGAAGGGCGATTGTGTAAGCATGAGCACACAGACTTCAACCACGTACGTAGTAAATACATTGACTATACCATACATGTAAGTACATATACTATGCGGTTTTGCGTAGCCCTGGCCAGCTACGCCCATTACGTACTGCATGCATATTATGTCTATTTGTACTTGATTCATGGGCCGTGTATACGTACGTATCGATATCCGCGAGTGCCGCGTAAATGTAACTGTGTACGTGTGTACGCGTACACATGACGGGCTTGGCTACCTCGCTATGCATGAGTGTTGTATTTAATAAAGCGGAAGCCTTGGGACTAGGAGGAACTGCAGCCATGCAAGTATATGTGTCTAGTGCTAGGGCTTTAGTGGCCTAGCTTCAACCGCGAGGCCTCATGCCAGCACATGAAATCACTTGCTGTGTTACAGAGATTTCGTTGTCCACTTGAAAAAGTAAATGGGCGGTGGTTCTCAAGTGCTTAATTAGGTTAGGTATTTGGCACAAAGGCTAACTGTTTTCATAGTTACATAACAACTCCTGGACAACCAACCTGTCCTGTATTATAAGGACACCAGATATACCCATGGACAATGCCAAAAATGGCAAATGGCTGGGGATGATTACAGAAGTCTTGCAACAGGGAAGCTGACTATGCAAAACCATAATTGGCTATAATGTACATACAGGAAATATTCAATTGTGGTTTTGTGTAGCAATCTGATGTAACATTGCGACTGTAGCCAATTCTCTTTCTGACCCCTGGAAAAATTTGAAGAATCCATCCCCCCCTCAGAAAATTTAGTGACCTTTGATCTTAGGCTAGTGGTGTGCATTGCGGTATTACTGTAATACTTGCAAATTGACATTCAGATAGTTGTATGGAATTAATTAATTAAGTGTATACACTGCAAAAACGTGAGCCCAGCTTGGTTACGTCACCTCGAGCTCATGTGCATATAGTTGCAGTGGTGGGAAACTACAAAGTTAGTGACTATGTTTCCTGTGATTGGTTCCTTGGAAGTATGTGGCTATACTGGCTTCCCTAGGCCTAACTGGAGGTATGTGGCTATACTGGCTTCCCTAGGCCTAACTGGAGGTATGTGGCTATACTGGCTTCCCTAGGCCTAACTGGAGGTATGTGGCTATACTGGCTTCCCTAGGCCTAACTGGAGGTATGTGGCTATACTAACTTTCCTAACTGGAAACCAGTATCTGCTAACTGGAAGTGCAGTACGAAACTGCTGCATCAGCACTTTCGCTGTAAGCTATGATGAGACAGCATGATCAATTCTACTGCGACTACAGTTGCATTTAGTCTATTGCTGACAATAATTATTAGCTTTGAGGTACGTGCAAAATTCCCTGGCTGTTTTTTTTTATATGGAATACCAGTATCATCCTTGTTTATTTTCATCTTCTGGCTAATTATCTGTGTTGTACTCATTCTGTTCTGCAGGCTACTACAGCACAGACTGTGGTGGATGGTGAGAATTATAGCATTTCCTGTAACAGTGACTGCCTTTCATGCTATCAGTGATCACATGCCTTGAATAGTGTCAACTTCCCTCCAATCAGGTCAAAGGCCGAGCTGCTGTGAGGTCTGTACAGACTGTCCTAACCCTCTCTGCATCTCGCTGGAGTTAAACACTGAACTACTGCACTACAGCAATGTTTATTTTGGTATCGCAGTCACGTGGAAGCCATTGAAGAGTGAGTTCTACTAGTGCCTGCTCTGAGCCAGGCCAGCCTTCTCAAAGCCTCCCCCCCCCTCCCCCCCTTCCTCCCTCCCATGACAGACGTCACAAGGTTCACTCTCATCCTCAATGACAATTTGTCCACAAAATGCACTGAGTCTGAATATGGCAACCAGAGTGCCTCTTTACCCCCAGTACGTTACCCCACACATCCCTGCTCACTACATGTAGCTTGAAGTCTTCAAACTATCTTTCTACTGCAGGACACTCAACAATTTAACTTCACCTATTTGTATAAACACAGCAGTCCAGATGATATGGTTAGCCCACAACTCCGTGTCAAGGTACACACACTTTCTCAAGCTTGCAGACAAACTCTCTCACTAGTACCCATCATCTTCCTCTGCCCACAGCTCATAGCTGTCTTTCAAGATGGCTGTGGTACGGCAGAGAAGTTGGTTAGGGTGCCACGTAACTGCCACACCCTCCACCCTGGAGACTGCCAGCTATGTGGAGAGCAAGGTACCTAACCAGACATCAGTTACCAACCTATGCATGCAGCAAGCCATGTCAGCCTTAGTGGACAGTACTGTAAGGTCAACTTCCACAGTCTTTTACAGCTGCCCAATGCACCTCTCTCCTGCAGGCTTCTCCGATGTTCCTGAAGTCAAGAATATTGCTGTGGCCCCACTTTTGAGTGTAGCTGAGAGCACGTGGGAAGCCTTTGTCTCGTGGGACACCAGCCGCCCCTGTCCACTCTGCCTCTTCTACCTCACCATTCATCAGCAGCCAGGTAGCATGGAGGTCAAACAACGACTGAAGGTGGTCGGAGGCAGGGTAAGTGCTCTTGCATACTGCATAGGCTGGAAACTTTGTCAACTGTGGACCGACAAATTTATTCCACAGACGAATGTCTCACTTCACAACCTGGAGGTACAACATAACTATTCTGTGGAGGTCAGTAACAGTAATCCTAAGTGCAGCCAGAATGTGAGCTTCTATCCCCACCTCCTCCCTCGATCCCTCCCTCCCTCCCTCCCTCCCTCACTCACTCTCTCTCTTCCTTAGGTCAGAGCCTATGAATGCGGGTGTGGGCGGCGGAGTACCCCCAAGGTGGAGTTCTCTTTTGGTAAGCTAGGAGGTACTGCTCTCTGCACATGCCTCAATCATGCCATCATCTTGCTATGTTCCTGTTTGCTGATCTAGTGAATGCTACTAGTACTGTGGAACTGGCTGCCGGCAGTGTAGAGCCTGTGACATCAACAAGCTTACAGATAGAGGCAGACACTCCTGGGTGTACAATACATCCCATTTCCAGCAGTGGTATTATAATGCCCACCTCTAGCAACCCTCTGGACCATACTGTCACCTCCAACACTCCCAACCCTCTGGACCTCACTGTCACCTCCATTAAGGTGATGTTGAGCTCCCAGCAGTACACACCCACCCCTTCCCAAGTTGTAACCACTGGCCAATTCATGGTACTGTACCCAGCAGTGGGAGTTGGGGTTGCCATAGTGATTGCCATGATCATACTTGCTGGAGTTATCGTAACTGTGATATTGCTGGTCCGAAGACTTCACAGAGACACTAATGCCACTGACCCCAAGATTGAACTGGGTGGTGCCGATCAGCCTAAGGTTACTGCCCCACCTCCAGCAGAGCCTCTACAACCTTCTCATCCTGATAGCGACAGTGAAATAAAAGACATTGCATATCCTCCGACCCCTCCGCCAACCCCTCCCCTAACCCCTCCCCCAACCCCTCCCCTAGACTCATTTAAATTCCCACGAGACACGCCTACAGTTCTGCTTGTGTACTCCTCAGCAACACCTGAGAATCAGCAACACGCCATCCTCCAGCTGATGTCTCGACTCCAGGACCCTTATGGCATCATGGTGCACTGTTCACAGATGAAACAGGACAGAAGACGCCTCGTCGAGTGGGTACCTCACATGGCCAGGGAGTGCAGCTCAGTTGTGTGCATCTGTAACAAGCAGTTCTACAATGAGTGGGAGGGGGCTGCTTGCAATGGTTCTCCCGTGCACTTTCTGAAAGAAGTCATAAATGGAATTGTAAGTGCAGGACAAAGTGAAGCAAAACTCTCCAAATGTGCAGTGGTGTACACACAACAGAGATATGTACCACCGTATCTTTTGAGCTGTGAAAAGCACAGTCTGCAATCAAAGATAGAAGAGAAGATTGCTCGATTCATCAAGCAAATACCAGAATACCAGCTACAGACACGCAGGTCAGCTGAACAATGACAGAGACTCTAGGCCTCTCCACAAGGCATGTTAGCCTCATGCATTTGATTCCTGCCCATGAACAAGTTGTCTTTGTGGCTGGAAACAAGCCCCCCAGTATCACAGATTTTTACCAACATTGTGTACAGTCAGTCATGTATATCGCTGCCATAATATATACCATCCTTTCTTCATAAAATTTGAAAAAAATTTACCAGAAGTGACATACAGCTTTATGTACAACAAGTGGAGGTGACGTTGACAATGCATAGAGAGAGAGAGTTAGCTCCTGTGATACACTGCCCAAGTGACAGCTGGGCACACAGCACTGGGCACACCAAAGTGATGCAGTCTGCAGCAGCCCCACCACAGACCAGTAACATTGATAAAAATAAATTATATTGTTGTTGCATAAATCTGTCTGGACCAGGGTCCAGCCTGTGCTGGCTATCTCTGCAGGTTAGCCACAATCCTACAGACCAGTTTGTCACAGAATCCCGGGCTGCTGCGCTCGGCTATCTTGAAGGCCTGGATCAGCTCCTGGAGGACAGAGTAGCCCTGTCCACTGTCCTGGTCCTCCTGAGAGAGAGAGAGAGAGAGAGAGTGGCCACCTGTGAATGTGGTTGTCTTAGAGACAGTGTACATGTACTGGGCTCCTTCCCTTCATGGAAGAGGTCTGGTTGGGGAGGCCAGCAAAGTAACAGAGTTCTAGGGCTGCCATTGTTTACTAGTTCTTCCGGAGCAGGCTCCAGTGACATTCCACTGACAAACACAACACTAATTATGTTCCTTAAAAGTAGCAATAATGCGATTCAATATTGATTACCTCTTGAAGCAGTGGAATGATAATTCGAGTGAGACTGGTCGACTCCACCTCAGCTGGCTTCACCAGTGCCCCAGATTGCTTTACAGCTGCCTCTGCTGCCTTTGGCGCTGCCTCTGCCAGGCCCTATACAGCAACAGAGAACGGGAGGGTCCACATGGGGAGGCCTCATGACTGCAACTCATATTAGATTGCACATGTGTGCTGAGGTATGTAAATAATCTCACCATAGCAACAGTGGGCATTTAAAGGACATGCAGTAATGGGAAGCTACAGAGCAGCTGCTCAACCAGCCATAGCTGTCTACACAGCCTCCATGATCCCACCACAGCCACCCACGTACCTCTGCAGTGTCTCCTCCTCTCCCTCCTCCGTCTGCTGGCTCCACCTCAATCACTGAGCCTCTGTTGCTAATTAGCAGCCCATCCTGTTCAATCACAGACCCTCGGTTACCCACCACCATCGCTGTGTCCTCAATGCTCAAGGGGGCAGGACCCTCCCCATTAGTGATCCCGATCCCCTCCTCCCCCTCTGATGCCTTCTCCAGGCCCACCACATCCTCCTGGCTGGCCTTGACAGGCTTCTGACGCAGAGTGCCAGAGTCAAAGTCCCAGGTCGTGCCGTCTGTTTCGTCACTGCGCCGGCTGAGGGGGAGGGAGGGGACTCGTTTAGTAGTTTACAGCATGCTCATCAGTAGGCAGTTTTGAGGAGCTCGTAGCTGCACTGATAGGGTGCAGTAGTAGCTAGAGTGACAGAGACTTAGCTCTCACTCACCTCCCTCGGCTCATTTCATCAGCCAGAGAGTCAGTGTCCCCCTCCTCCGCCCGCCATCGCCGTAACCGCTCGATCAACTCCACCAGGTACGATGTCTTACGAGCCTGTCGCAGGAACCGGTTCTTCAGTAACTCCCGGGCTGTTGGCCGCTGGAAAAGGCAGCAGTTTATCATTCTCTAGGCAGGGTCCTAACCCTCCAACTCAGACTCACATGCTCAGGGTCCTTGTTCAGGCAGGTGGCCACAAACTCCTTGAAGAGACGGGAGTGGTTACCCTCCAGCTGTGGAGGGTTGCTCTTGGGGATGAGGAACAGCACCCTCATGGGGTGCAGCTCCGCATGGGGTGGCTCCCCCGTCGCCAGCTCAATGGCCGTGATCCCTAGGGACCAAATGTCAGCCTGCAGGGGGCAGGGCACAACATGCCATAACATGGCTACCCTAACATGGCTACCATAACATGGCTAGCATAACATGGCTAGCATAACATGGCTACCCTAACATGGCCACCCTAGGGAGCTCACCTTAGTGTCATAGGCAGACTGCTTGATGACTTCTGGGGCCATCCAGAAGGGAGTGCCTACAAACGTGTTTCTTCTGTTCATGGTGTCTGTGAGCTGGCTTGCCACACCAAAGTCAGCCAGCTTCACATCCCCAGTCTCAGATAGTAGCACATTAGCAGCTGATGGGAGAGGAGAGAATGGCAGGTTAGGGGGACAGGGGCCCAGTAGCTAGATGGCAGGTTAGGGAGACAGGGGTACTGTACACAGTGGTACTACGCAATAAACCAATTCAATTATGTCTGCCCCAGCTCTGGCCTCTCCCCTAACACACCTTTCACGTCCCTGTGTAGCTTTCTCTGGGAGTGGAGATAGTCCAGGCCTTTCAACACCTCCCGCAAGATGGTGGCTATGTGCTGCTCATCCAGGGGTCCCGGCTTCATCTGAAGAGGGGAGGGAGGGAGGGAGGGAAAAAGAGGAGGAGATGTGCATGAGGTACTTGAGATGTGTGACCTCAGCAGTGCAGGTCCTACCAGGTCCATGGCAGAGCCCCCTCCCAGGTACTCCATGATGATCCACAGCTTGGTGCCCTGGGGTGGAGGGGTCAAATTAGCATGAGGCAGCCACATAACATACATCAGAGTATGACCAGCTCCACAAACATGTGTGGAGTATTCACACACACTGTCCAAGGATGACAGTCAGCACAGCTGCATCACAGTCCTGGCATGAATATACACACAATATTCAGCCCCCCAGGGAGCAATGCCATCAGAATATTCGGCCTCCAGAGGCCCACAGCTATGGGAGCACACTGGTACAATAACATTCAGCCCCCTGCCCACAAAGATTCAGCCCCCCACCACCTCCACCAGGAGCCCTGGGAGCCCAATGCCTGAAATACACACACTGCTATCATCATAATATTCAGCCCCCTGGGGCCCACCTTGAGGTAGGAGCCAAAGTACTTGGTGACGTGGGGGCTGTCACACTGCGAGAGCACAGTGATCTCCTGCTGGATGTCCTCAATCTCATCGTCCGCCTCCTCCAGGTCAATGATCTTGATGGCCACCACACGGCCTGAATGTCGCTCCACCCTGCAGGGAGGGAAGCCTTCACAGCAGCATACACCAAGCTACATGTCCACAGGGGGCTCGGGGGACACCAAGCTACATGTCCACAGGGGGCTCGGGGGACACTAGGCACCGCCACTGATCTGAACCACTACGGTAAACCTGAGTTTCATAGTTGGTGGGTGGGGGTTTCCCCCCATGGATGCTCTCTTTGTTTCCAAACACATTAATAAGGTCAAAGTACACTGCAAGACCTCTTGCTGGTAAGACTATCTGCAAATGTTAGAATACAGTAACTACTAGAATGTCATCGGTGATTAGAGAAGCCAGATCAAGAAAAATTCAAATGCAGTTGGCTGTTGCTTTCAGCATAATTCCCAATGCTCTAGCATAACGTATCATGGCAAGGAGACATAGAGCTGCCAAAGGCGGTAATTGATGCATGCTTGATCAAGGCCTATGAACACTTACCTTCAGGCACTGGAATGGAAATTGTGTGGCTCTCTAAATTACCCTCAATCTACTCTGTGCCACGCCCACCCCCATCCCTCCCTGTGCCATGTCCATCCCTCACACACCCTTCCCTATGCACCCACCCTTTGAAGACCTCTCCAAAGTTCCCCCTGCCAACCCTTTCTTGTTTCACGAACAGGTGCTCGGGGTCGGCCTGGGCGGCCTTCTGCAGGGAAAGACAGGCAGTGTGACAGACAGGACTTGCAAGACAAAGCACCTCATTATCTGGGCCATCATCAGGTGATTAGCGACTAACGTGTAGTGTCTACCACACAGCTGAATCCGCTAACAATGAGGAGTCTACAATTGCAGTCATCAATGGTGCTTGGATCTTGGCAGCAATCCAAGTCACCCCTAACCCCTTGCTCGCAGACCCCACTACCATCAGTCGTCTCTCTCAGCCAGAAACCTGTCCCAACAGCAACACTAAGAGCTCTTGCAATGGGTTAAATTCTAGCTTGGAATGCAACCTAGCTTAGAACAGAATGCAATCCATGTATGGAGTGGAATGTAGACCTAGCATGAAACTTACAGATGTCTTGGCCATGGTGGTCAGTGTATTCTCCTCAGCTAATGGCACTGTGCTTCTTACTCAGGTGGCCAGCCATCCACGCTCCAAACAGTAGCTAGAGCAACACCCCCTCCAGCCACAGCTCATGTGCAGTCTAGGACGCTGCTCTAATTAGATGCCACCCTCAGTGGCAGTCCAGCCAGACAGTCACCTTCTATCCCTGCCTGCAGTGTCGCAACAGCTCCCCTTCTGGCTGCAGTCTTTATTAAAAGGCTCTGCCAAGTCTCCAGATCGTAGAATTCACGGATTCTGCAGCCTCGCCCAAAAAGTTAGCTTCCTGTGCGAAGCTAGGGGTTAAAGTCATCATTACGTCATCATAAATAGTCCGGATCGGAGGACACTAATAATGAAGCTGAAGCGGTTTCTACTGCGCTACTACCCTCCTGGTGCGCAGGAATTGTATTTTGTACTTGCTGCAATATTAAATAATGTACTGCATAAATTATATGCACTCTTTCAGTATATACATTACCTAATGTTGCGAAATTTAACCCTGGCTCTCTGACTGTCCCCAGGCATCATCCTGGAGTATGAGCAGTCAGATGGCTCTATCAAGTCCAAGTCCATCGACCTGCTGGACCTCACGCCAGAGTAGGTCACCACTCTGAGAGTTCTCTAATTAGCCCACCCCTGCAGTGCCCTGTTGACCCCACCCCTTTTTTCTGCCCATCCAGCTCTGACATCGGTGTGCTGGTAGATGAGATCATTGCCAGAGAGCCGCTGGTAACAGAGAACAAGGCACCACAAGTCACCAAGTTGATTGCAAGTATGAAACTTAATCTGGTAACCAACACCCCAGAAAATGCAGGAAGTCAGCAGCCCCACCCCCCCCCCTCCCCCCTTGGGGATTTTCCTAACTGAACCCCTGGGTGGCACATTAGAACAAATGGTAGCATCGCCTGTCTCATTCCCGGCCCTACAGCAAGGCTCTGTCTCATTCCCAGCCCTACACCCAGGCCAAGGATCACTTAGAGTAGTGGTTTGATGCAATAGCTGATCCATAGTCTTGAAGGGTGTGGGATCCTGGCTGTGGCCACCTGGTGGCACTCTGCCCACTGTCTCCTGCAGAGCTTCAGCAGAAGCTGGCCCAGTGTCAGGACAAGCAGTTCTACCTGTTTAAGGTGCTGCGGGCCCACATCCTGCCACTGACCAACGTGGCCTTCAACAAGTCTGGATCATGGTAGGACAGGCCAGGCTACCATCTGGTGCCAACTGGTGACTTTCATGTGTGTGTGTGTGTGTGTGTGTGTGTGTGATAGCTTCATCACAGGAAGCTATGACCGGACATGCAAGGTCTGGAGCAGCCAGTCCGGGGAGGAGCTACTTACTCTGGAGGGCCACAAGAACGTTGTCTATGCCATTGGCTTCAACAACCCATATGGGTGAGTAGCCCAGGCCCTGTGTGTTGTGCTGACGTAGTTCTTATCTTGTTCCTCTCTATCTTACAGGGACAAGATTGCTACCGGGTCCTTTGACAAGACAGCCAGGGTAAGCCCCAGCCAGAGCTCCTCTCCAGTCCTACTGGTCGATGTTACTCTGCCCTCGTCCTCAGCTGTGGAGTGCTGAGACTGGAAAATGCTTCCACGTGTTCCGTGGGCACACTGCTGAGATAGTGTGCCTGACGTTCAACCCCTCCAGCACCCTGGTGGCCACTGGCAGCATGGACACCACTGCCCGGCTGTGGGGTGTGGAGGATGGCAAGGAAAAGGCCACTCTGGCGGTGGGTAGCTGGTGCTTGTATAGTAGGGAGTCTGGAAAGAGTGTCATTCCATTGGTCTGTGTAGGGACACTCGTCTGAAGTGATCTGTGCGAATTTCAGCACCAGTGGGGACCGGATACTGACTGGCTCCTTTGACCACACCGTGTCTATGTGGGACACTGCAACTGGGAAGTAAGCCACTCCCTCCCTCTCTCCCTCCCCCTTTGAATCAGCTATGCAGCCCTGCAGTAATCCCTTTCCTTGGCTGCCTTCAGGCGGCTACACACTCTCATCGGACACAGAGCGGAGATTTCCAACGCTCTGTTCAACTACGACAGCTCCCTGATTGCCACAGGCTCCATGGACCAAACATGCAAGCTCTGGGACAGCCGTACTGGCAGGATCCTGGAAACCCTCAGGTCAGTTATACAAATCCTTGTGAAATGTGGGAACAGAGGAAGAATACATAGAAAATCACAGCCATAATGTGTCACGCTAATGGAAGTACTCACAAATTGGCATGGCAATAGTTTTGCTATGGTACAACTAGCTATGAGGTGTATAGAACTTGCCTATGTCATTACACATTATCCTAAGAGGGTCTTTGTGACCACTGCCGCCCACCTCTGACTGTTCACCAGCTCTGTTTCTCTCCCCTCTAGGGGTCATGAGGATGAGGTTCTGGACATTGCCTTTGACAGCACGGGACAGCACTTGGTGTCAGCTTCTGCTGATGGTCAGTGCCAGAGACCTAGCCTCACTCCCAGCCCTTGACATGGCCTAGGAACCAGGGGCCATAAGGCAGTACCTCAGCACTAGCTTCCCACCTCCCCACTGCAGGGTCTGCACGAGTTTACAACGTCATCACACACAACTGTCTGGCCAAGCTGAAGGGACACAAAGGAGAAATATCGAAGGTAAGCACTGGCTTGTCAGCATTCTTAGTAACATGTCCTTAGCCATCTTGTCATGCCTTTTGAGTCCATTCAGAAGCTAAATTACATTGCTCTTGTAAAGATGCTAAGTTAGTCTCCGCTTTAATCTACAAGTACAATAGATACAAAGAGAGTGTTTGTATCTTGCAGGTCTCCTTTAACTCCCAAGGCACAAGAATACTGACGGGCAGTAGTGACAAGACAGCCAGGCTGTGGGACCCCATGACTAGCACGTGTGTGCAGGTAAGCTACTCCTCAGGGAGCACTAGGAACTGCTCACTAAGCCTCCCACCCCCTCCCTCCATCCCTCCCTCCCTCACAGACACTGGAGGGGCACACAGATGAGATATTCAGCTGTGCCTTCAACTATGAAGGAGACACCATCATAACAGGTAAGGGCCAACTCTGCTGCCCCTCCCCCTTGCACCATGTTCAGCAGCCCCTCCCCCTTGCAGTGTTCAGCTGCCCCCCTTGCACAATGTTCAGCAGCCCCTCCCACTTGCACAATGTTCAGCAGCCCCTCCCCTTGCACAGTGTTCAGCTGCCCCCCTTGCACAGTGTTCAGCAGCCCCTCCCCCTTGCACAATGTTCAGCAGCCCCTCCCCCTTGCACAATGTTCAGCAGCCCCTCCCCCTTGTACAATGTTTAGCAGCCCCTCCCCCTGCAGGCAGCAAAGACAACACCTGCAGACTATGGAGATGACACTCGTGCTGATCTTGTATGGCTACCCGATCACTGAACAGACTACAGTTTGCAGAACAATTTCCTGTAGCATGTGTACATGGCTGAGTGGTTTACTGGTCACCTCACTATAAGTTTTTTCTTCAGGCTATACAATATGTAGTGGATCTCTGGAAGTTCTGTCACTGATGCCCTTGGATCGTAGTCATTACTGAGGCTGGCCTCATTAAAAGTTTTATGGGTCCAATATAATACTGGCCTTCGTCAGAAAGTCCTGACTACATGTTTTCATCACTATACTAGTGGGTTGGCCTAAAAGGAGGAACAAGAATAAATGGAAATAGGAACTGGAGAAACAGGAAATGGGAAATAAGTTATTGTCTGACACGGTCAAAACACCCAGATCTCACACTAAACAGTGAACTGTGACTGATAGAGTGTTGTGTTGCTTGATGGTTATTAAATTCTTTCATGTCTGAACCCTGCTGGGCCATCACGTACAAGATATACAGTACAATAGCTAATACAATAGCATAAATTATACAGTAGCTATACAGTGATTGTGCCGTGCATGCATGATAAGGGGGCATACAGGGAGGACTGGGTTCCAGGTACTTGGAGCAGGGTCTAGCTACACCCAATCCATAATTCCTTCCATCTCTTCCACCAATCCAGTAACTCCAGCAACAAATACCCATCAATCCTGTCCATCACCTCCTCATGTCTTCCAACCTCTTCCCATGCCACCTTCACTCATTAGCTAAAAGGATGACTGGGTACGTTACAAGGCCTCCTGTAATTCCCAGCCATCGCCTATCCAGCGCTCCAGGTGTCTGACACTCCAGGAGGGATGGGAGGCTCCCTAGGCTTTTGCTTTTTTTAATCTCTCTTTTTTTTCTCTCTTTTTTTCCTCGCCAAGCTTTTCTTTATAGAAATGCCACAAAAGTAATTTAATTTTAATATTAGAAATAATTTTTTTATTATTTATAACTATTTTTAGAGTTTGTTAAGAGACGACCAGAGTCCTGGAACGGATCCAGATCTAAGATTGCGCAGTATAGGGTGGGGCTTGTTTTGTGCGTGCCCCTGTTTCCTCTGCAGCCATTCAGGTGGATGTACAGTAGTATTGCAAGAGCAGTAGACAATGGATGTTCTCACTCCGGTGGCTATCAAGTCTCTGGCGTTTGCCACAGCCCAGAGCGTGGCGGCGGTGGTCCTGACCTACATGTTGGTCAGTGGCAAGAAGGTCTCCCTGGTGGACAAGCTAGCAATCTTCTGGTTCGTGTACGATGTCATCGTGCACTTCACACTGGTAGGTATCTCAAGGCAGAGACTGTTATTGACTTTACTCTTGGAATGGGTGCAAGTGGAGTAAGAGGCTTGGAAAGCATGTCGTCTCACAAGCCAGACTCCCACATCGTACGATGTCATCGTGCACTTCACACTGGTAGGTATCTCAAGGCAGAGACTGTTATTGACTTTACTCTTGGAATGGGTGCAAGTGGAGTAAGAGGCTTGGAAAGCATGTCGTCTCACAAGCCAGACTCCCACATCATGGCCTGTGTAATCAAGGCATGCGAGATGGGATACTGTAAGCATAGCAGTGCATTAGGCAACACCGAGTCTATTTTATAGCCACTTTGAGTAACTATTTTGCATCGGTAGAGTTTGATAAGTTCCTGTTCTTGCCCACTGCAGGAGGCAGCCTTCCTCTACCTCTCTCTGACCAGTACCGTGGTGGAGTCTGAGGGCTTCTTCGCTGACGTCTGTAAGCCAACCCTAGTCCATTACCAACCTAGAAAGTAACCTCAAGTCATGGTAATGTCCTCTCCCTCCATTTTCCAGGGAAAGAGTATGCCAAGGCCGACTCGCGCTGGGGTATTTCAGACCCCACCATTGTTGCTCTGGAGCTGGTCACTGTGCCCTTCAATGGAACACTCTGTCTTATTCTCATCTATGCCATCCTCAAGGACAAGCCTTACAGGTGAGGGGAATCATGTGTTGCTCAGGCTTCTACCCACAATGGTCGGGTCTGACCACCATCTATTTTCCCAACAAGTCTAGTGTCATGTCTCAAAGTGATCTCTCTCTCTCTCTCCTTCTCTCTCTCTCTTTGCAGGCATTATTTGCAGATTGTGCTACAAGTCTGTGAGCTCTATGGAGGTACATGCATGGGCCAGGATATGCACTGGTCTAGCTGTATAGAGTACAGACAGTGAGCCTGTCAGTACTGTTAGTAGGGAGCCAACAAAAGTCCGCGTGTACATTACTGCTATTCCAGTGCCCTACAAAGAACTCCCTTCCCTCCAGGCTGGATGACCTTCTGCCCAGAGTGGGTGAGTGGCAGCAAGAACCTGGACACTTCCAACCCTATCTACCTCTGGTTGTATCTGGTGTTCTTCAATGGGCTCTGGGTGGTGGCCCCCATTCTGCTGCTCTGGCAGTCTTGGGTTGCCATGGTACCCTTAGCTAGCAAGAAGACGAAAAAACAATAAATGTCCAGTGACTCATTGCTTGCATAATTTGTGTGTATGCTCAGGCAATGGTGATGTATTTTATTAGTGGAGAAGCAGTTAGCCACAGCCCGACCAACAACAGCTTCAACAAAATACATGTACATAGAAGTAGGTCAAGGGAGGGGTGTGACCTGTGAACGAGGCTAGTCAAGAGGTTAATGTGATCCTCACATAAGTAAATTTTCATGCAATGATAGCCAGATAGGCCATGCCAATGATGTCGACACTTTGGTGAAACCAATAAAGTGGACGGGATCAGTAACAACATCAGAAAGGTGTGGTTTAACATCAACAGGTGCGGCTTAAGTAGCTGGGAACGGCCGCACCTGTTGATGTTAAACCACACCTTCCTGATGTTACTGATTCCTTCCGCTTTATCAATGTAATATTGGGTGTGGATTGGATTGGAGATGGTGCCACCCAGATTTTTATAACTATCTGAACCAACAGACCTTTAACCGGGCAATGGGGTAAAAGTGCTGGAAGCTATACAATGTACACTGATCTGTGAAGAAGCTGTAATTAGCACGTGAGGTCTCCTTGAGGGGCGTGGCTAGTTTTCGCCGCAGTATGTGCGGAATGTACTACTGCGTGGGCCGTTGTGTATGAGAAGAGGCAGTCGTTCGCGTAGAATCGGGCTCGTCAGTGCTGCGCGAAAGCAATCATGTCGGAGTACGACGGTTTGGATGAAGCTACGCTTCAGGCCAAGGTGAGCGGCACGGCTGTATTGTGCCATCGCATAATATGTGCGTACTCTATTTGCGAATGACTTGTGAACAGACAGCTCTGCTTGTATTTGCAGTAGTATGTTTGCATACAGCCATACTGGTATCAGACCGTGCACACGGCTGGGTTCAATAATTGTACAGGGCTTCTTCCTTCCTTGAGGAATGTTGGGGGGGGGGGGTCAATGTCTGCTGTTATATCTCTCACAGCTGGCTGAGGCTGAGTCTTATGAAGATCGATCAGCCATCCGCCAGGCAATACGAAAACTGAAGAAGCAGAGAGGCGAGAATGTCGGTCTCCAGAAGAAAAAGGGTGGTTCTGTGTACAACCGCTTTGCAGGTGCCCAGCACACACCAAAGAAGTTTATTCCCAAGAGTTTCATCCCGGGAGAAGTAGGCAGTGACCTTCCTGTGGCAACCACAACCACCAGTGTAGCTACACCAAAATCAGTAAGAAGATATGACCTATTATGTGTCCTACTTTACTCCTGACTGTTGCTCCCCCATTCTCCAGCCTTCTGGCAGGGCAGAGTCTGCAGGCTCTGACAAGGGCCAGCCTGTAGAGTCTCCGGTGCCCCGCCCCAGCAGTCCCACACCGCCACCCACGCCCCTTGACGATGGCACCCCCTCAGAGCCCCAGAGAGAGGAGGAGGATGGCGTCCCTGCTCACACGGAAGAAGGAGAGGAGGGACCAGCATCCCCACCCCCCTCCCCTGTCCAGCAGGAGGAACAGTCACCCCCAGCTTCTCCTGAGCCACGAGAAACGAGAGAGGTACCAGTGGATGAGCCGGATGCGGGGGAAGATGAGGG
Source organism: Phakellia ventilabrum (assembly GCA_963921505.1). Taxonomy (NCBI): domain Eukaryota; kingdom Metazoa; phylum Porifera; class Demospongiae; order Axinellida; family Axinellidae; genus Phakellia; species Phakellia ventilabrum. Next base: position 127,940 of record OY997397.1, read on the forward strand.
CGATGAAGGAACTGCAGAAGCAGAGCCGGAGCCACAACCAGAGGAGGAGCCGGAACCTCAACAGGAGCCGGAGCCTGAACCAGAACCAGAGCCGGAGCCAGAGCCGGAACCAGAACCAGAACCTCCCAAGGAGGTCACCCCTCGTAGAAGGAGGGATGAGCCTGACACTGGTTAGCCTTGACCCTTAACCCAGCTACTGCTCCAGGGTACTATTGCATGACGCTGTGAGACTACCTACTGGGGTGTGTGTGGTTGTGGTGGTGCTGCTACAGATTCCTAGAGATTCCTAGAGATGTAGTGTAATCTTTTACTCAAAGCAGCAATTACTCGTTTTACTGTTTAGCATGTTAGCACTCCATTAGTAGCAATCAGCATCCATTCTCCCATTGCCACCCCATAACGACCTCTATTAGAAACATTAATTCATCAAAGAACAGCAATAACTATGTCCATGGACTACATTAGTAGCAGAGTCACCTTCCTTCTTAATTCCCTCTCTCCTCCCACAGCTACTGGTGCGAGATTTGGTGGTGTGACACTGCGTTCACGTCAGACTGGACAGGAGGCCCCGCCTAGGAAGGCTGGAAGTGGGGGGGAGGGAACGGCTGAGTTTCATGGCTTGAAGCTGCGAAAAGCTGGCAGAGGTGACGAGGAACGGAAGACCAGAGGAGCGGAAAACAAGCATGACTTTGGCGTCAAGCTCAAGGTACGTGGTAGCAGCATAGTAGCGAGCCCTTGATGGAGGTGTTTGGAGATGGGCTTGTTTTGGCCTGCACATGCTACACAAAAGCAATGGCATACATTGGGTACTTTTCACTTCTCTTTGATGAAACCCAGTCAATAGTTTAGGAATGTCTGCTCTCAGGTCTGAAGGTTACCATAATTGCAGTCAGTACCGGTTGCAACCCACAGATGTACACATGGCTTCAGTGTCTGCAGTGATCAATGCATAGTTTGGGCTTTGCCCTCCATGCCATCTCTCAGCTGAGGACATAAAAGGCATGCTGCTGTGCTGCCTGCACTTGGCTGGGTTCTGCAAACTTATATAAGCGTTCCAGAACACAGTTTTGTTGTTGCAGCTAAAGCACTGACAGAAGTTTGTGATGTAGTGTCAGTCGTAGTTGCTATGAGCACTCCAGTACTGGTAGACGGTGGGAGCAGCCACACGATGCTAGCTACTCTAAGGCCCACTAGGTGTGCCCCTGCACCCCAACCACCAAGGATACTGACCAGGAGCTACCAGTGGTTGTATCACCACCACCCTGGGCTGGCTAGGGTGGCTTGTAGTCACATGACCCACCTGCCCCGCCCTCCACAGGCCAAAGAGGAAGAGTCACAAAGCCAAGCCAAGACCTATGCCAGTTCCCAGGAAAACAAGGTGGGACCAGCCGGGAAGGGACTGAACATGTACACGGTTACAGTAAGGAGTGTGAGCTCTAGAGACAGTGTTGGCTGGTGGGAGGCATTGGAGAGCTAGCAAGTATACTGAGGCTGCTGTAGCTGACTTTTCCCCCTGCCCCACTCTCCAGGCCTCCAGCTCCGGTGCACCACGCACCATGCGGGACTACCAGGAGCTAACAAAGAAGTCAAGAGGCAGAGGTCGACAGGAGGACGAAGGGGAAGGTGAGGGGCAGATGGGGTGGTTGAGAGGAGAGACTAGCTGGGCTGTTGCTGAGCAGATGAGCATCATAGTCTATGGTAGACCTGCAGCAGCTGGAGGATGTGGCTAGCAGCTAATCTGCTGTTTTCTCAAGTCTCTGTCTGTGACACCTGCCACCCCCCACACCTCTTGTAGTAAAGGCTGTAGGAAGTGTGTACAGTGATTGGTGTGGGAGATGTTGAGGAATCTTGTGGCTTTTGTAGGGACCTCATGCTTTAGCCAGTCTGTATCAACAGTCCAAGGAAACCACTACCCCCAAAGTCAACCTTGGAATTTCTGTTTGTTACATGAACAGAGCAGGTTGTTTCTACCGGCTAGTTCCTGGAATGCACTGGGCATTCAGGGAGAAACAACAAACCCTGTGGTTACACTGCACGTGGGGGAGTGGGCTGGGGAGTGCGGCTACACAGCTATAGCGACTGGTAAACACAAAGAGTATGTTCAATGGCTGTACAGCCATGTTCCTAATGGTCCCTGTACTGTTTGTGCCATGTGCAATCATGCAGCCACAACAGCTAGTGCTCTCTGCTGACAAACACGACTTCTTTTGCATGCACCTGCACACACATACATGCACACACACACACACACACACACACATGCACACCCACCCACATACATACAGCTGGCACTCCCATGGCCACAGGAGACATACATCGTCACCTGGTAGCCTACGTGAACCAAGCCCTGTCCCTGCACCCTCCCCTCCCTGCCAGAGGGAAAGCCTTGTTTGACAAATGCTCTGACTCCACTACACTCTGGTGAGTACCAAGCCACTAGCTGTTAGCTGCATGTACTAGCTGGGTTGTGTGTGTTGGGGAGGGTGGGAGGTTCTTAATCGGGTTTCCTGCTCCATGTTCTGTACGTAACACAACCTGGGGTTGCCCTGCCAGTGCAGTCAATAGCAGCTGACATTACAGCCCTGCCACTCTTGATCCTCTCCTGCCTCCAAGAGACCCCAAGAGTGACATTCGATGCCAGTCCCACCCGGAGGCTGGGCCACGATACTGGTATTCTAGAAAGTGATAGCAAACATACCCCCTTATTCTTCGATATACGTGAAGTTGGAAGCCTAGCTAGCCTTGGTGTTGTAGCCAGTACGGCTCATTCAGTGTCTGGTGAAGACTCATTCTTTTTCAGCCATGGGGTCCACAACGAAATCTGGATTAAAATCCTGAAATCTGAAATCCATTATTTGGCAAATTTTCTATATGAACATCATGGTAAATCTCAGAACTGCGTACAAGATTCCGGTCTTCGAGATTTCTATTTCAGGCAAGATTTGGCTTGTTGCAGATGCCTTGGTTTCAACAGACTTCTTAGAGCAGCAAGTGAGACCGAGGGCTTCTCTTTCCCATGTTTGGACATTTTGGGCTAGTACAAATTCATGATCTGTAGTAGCTATGACAAGCCTGTTATGTGTATACACTACTGTCTGAGTGGCTACCTGCTGCTGGCTAGTCAGTGTTCTGCCCACAGCAGTGCCTGCTCCACATTCCTGGCTGGGTTACCCTCCATTGCTTGCACAATTGACCACCACTAACTGGCAGTGCCTCCTGCCAAATGTGTTTTGAGACCCAGACCAGCCTCCCGCTGGCAAGGAAGGTGACCATGCTGGCTACCCAACTGCTTCATAGTGCTGGCTATGGCATCATTTTGTGTTAATCTTATGAGTAGCTTAATGGAGCTCTGAATAAGCATAGCACAATTTAATCAAAACATTGTCCTAGAACAAACTAATTAGCCATTTGAAGTCCAGGAATCTAGCCATTCATGGTATCACTTCAAACAATATTGCTTGCTTCCTGATGTGTACAATACTGCCTGCCCTCCCTTCCTCCCTCCCTCCCTTCCTCCCTCCCTCTACAGCAAGCTGATCAACATTTCTGTCCAGAACACAGTAGACCTCCGTGCCCTTACTGTCGTGAGCCCCACCGCCCGGCCCTCCCAGAGGGCAGAGGCCAATCAGGAGAACATGACGCTTGTCATTGAGTCTGCTCGTGCCATTGGCTGCAAAATTACTGACTCCACTGGAGAAGACATTCTGCGAAAAGACCCGCAAACGATCAGGGACTTCCTCGTAGACCTCATCAGGGTAAGTGGCTCCAAACAGGCTGTGTCACAAACTGATGCAGCTGTGCATTTACCATTCAACACACACACACACACATGCACACGCGTGCCCGGCAGGCTCGTGTGGTGCACATGCCAGATATGGATGAGGAGCCCGCTAGTACCTTTGTCAGTCTCTCCTCCCTCTTCTCCAAACTCAACATCTCCCTGGAAGAGGAGGAACCAGATGAAGGCATAGGTAGGGGGGCTTTATTCAGAAACATGGCTGTAATAAGGTGTACAGCAAGGAATTCCCAATTGCTTCATCTCACTAATGTACACACACCACACACACACACACACACATGCAGCAGAGAAGCCAGTAAGTTGGCGGGACGAAGACAGTGGGCGTGTTCAAGAAGCTCTCCAAAGCCCCGAACCGACGCCTGAGAGGGGATCATGGCGAGACAAAGCTGCCTCCCCCACCTCCCGGACTGCAGCGGACACAGGCTTATCCTACGAAGAGAGAGCTGCTTTGCGGAAGGCTGAGCGCGAGCGCAGAGCCAAGGAGCAGGCTGCTGGTAGGTAGAGGTTACTGGGTGCCTTGGAGTTAAGCTCTAAAAAGATAGCAAACTGCATCCTGGGTCTAGGACTGGGTGTTTGCTCTGCACGGAGTACAGGTCTGGGACCTTGCTTTGCAGTGGGTATAGGTCTGGGACCTTGCTCTGTAGTGGGTATAGGTCTGGGACCTTGCTCTGTAGTGGGTGTAGGTCTGGGACCTTGCTCTGTAGTGGGTGTAGGTCTGGGACCTTGCTCTGTAGTGGGTGTCGGTCTGGGCACACTCAGTACTAGTTTGGGTCCTGGATATCGGTCTGGGCCCTGTTGGGAAGTTGTGTAAGCCCTCTGTGTCCAGCAGCCACCTGAGCTGACCCTTCTCTTCCTATGGCAGGGACAGCAGATTCGTCCCAGGAGGGCCTGAGCTATGAGGAGCGGGCTGCCCTGCGCAAGGCGGAACGTGAGAAGAGGAGGAAAGAGAGAGAGCTGCTGGCCAATCAATAAATCACTGCCTTAGAAGGAACCAGTCCAGTGCGTGTGTTCATGTGTGTATGTAAATGGCACCTAGCGTTACTTAGCTCCCTAGCTTAGGTAGGTTCTGGTATTCAAAATCATTTTTACTCCCTAGCCAATCACATACAGAACCCTAGCTTGCCACTTTTGTAACAGTTGCTACTTTTGTTGTACTGTACACGGCTCACTGACCACAGAATATGGTACTTCTATACAAGAGTTGACAGTGTGTGGGCCAAAGATTAGGACACTACTTGGAGCTTCACTGCATGATATAACTTAGATCTTCAATCTCTGAAGTTGCTGTACTGTGCTGTTACATGTATAAGATGGCCACTATAATTATAACAGCTGCTTCAGGGCTGTCTCGTACGTGTTACACTAAAATTCTTACTCCATGAAAATACAGGTTAACGTTTCAGCCTGAGCTGGGTCTTCATCAGTGCTTCAAGCGTGTATACAGCTGCTTCAGTATTGAGGGTTGACGTACCACACGGCTTGTGTTATAGTCCCGTGGTCTGCATGGAACTGTTCTGGTTGAATAGTGCAAGAGAAAATATGTGCACACTGATACTGAATGTACAAAATATGACATTGAGCAATCTCTGCACTACGTATTGACACATAGTGGTTATGGGTGTGGTTAGAGTTCTGCTATGATTTGTAGGGCGGAGCGAAAGGCAGCCAGGGAGTAGCCGTGCCACCCTGCGGAGAGGAATGGTGCCATGTAGTCGTCCAAGAAACAGCACTGCAGGAAGAGGTTGGCTAGGAAGGATGGGGGCAGCTGCAGCAGCACTAGCACCAGCAGAGGGAGGAGGTCATCACAGCTCACTCCCATCTGACTCATGTCCATTGAGCTTGAACTCTGAGAGAGATCTGAGAGTGGGGAAGGGGGGGAGGGGGAGGGAGAGGTGGGGAAGGAGGGAGGGAGAGGGAGAAATGAACTTGTAGACAGTCGGGAAACTTGTCATACACTATTCGTCCCACCTGCTAGCTTCGGCTTGGCCTTCAGCTCTGAGAGGGTGGCCATGGATTTACGAAATGCTGAGGTCAGGAGTTGTAGCTTTTCTAACGGTGAGATGGCTGGGGGGAGGGAGAACAGGTCGGAGGCCACACCCCCAAAATGCCTCCATAGTTCTGTTTCTGGCAGAGTTACACTCCGGTTCCACTTCAGGTACCGGTCGTCTGTCAGCTCCTGGTACAGCTGTACCACTTCTTCAAAAGGGCGGGGCTGGAAGAAATCAAGCCACACCTCCTCCGTAACAGCAAGGTTTAAAGTCTGTGGGTCAACAATTGAAGAGCTAAGGGAATTCAGTTGCAGCTGCTCACAGAACTTGGCATGGTGGTTCTGAGGTTGAGACAGAAGAGAGAAGGACTGAGCTAGACCTCAACTTCATTAGCATAACCATGGCATGAGCAGAAATTATGAATATTGGTCAAGTGCTGAAAGCTGTCCTACCATCACATTTGTGTGAGCTCTCTCCACAGGCTCTCAGTAGCTAGGCATGGTAGGCACTTATCTACTCCTGCTCATTGCAAGAAATCTTCTAGAGCCCCATCACCTGTCACCTATGACCCCTGACCTGGTACAGTGGCAGGAAGTCAGCTGTAAATCCCTCAAAGAAGAGCCGCTCGTAGCACAGCCACACCTGCTGCAGGAAGTCCACCTCATGGTCGTTGAAGTGGTCACAGATAGCAGCCACCACCTGGATGAGTTGGGACGTTTCCTGAGCAACCATTACAAGGTCCCGCTCCCTAGCTGTCAATCTGCCACACCCACCTTCTCAAAGTGCTCCCTGACACTCTCAGCCAGCTTCTGTAGATCTATTGGTGGTGATGAGGCCACACCCACTGGCCTCTGCTTTGGACGAATGTTAGACTTCAGGCTCCAGTGGCGATTAGCCTTAGGGCTTTTCCTGGTGCCAGTGGGCATGGTCATGGCACGGAACTGGAAGGACTCCTGTGGAATGGGAATGATTTCACTGTAGCAAGTGACTTGGACTCGGACTTGTTATATCACTGCATAGCATAGAGAGATCCACTTTGGTATGTGTGGCTTGTAACCAATGATAAGAGGCTACTACATTGTCATATAGGTTTGTGTCTATGTTAAACACACTAACTAGTAAGATGCTGGTAATCATCGAGGGGCGAGCCTGATCGAGCGTGGTGCGTCCACTCAAATGAATGATACACATTCAGGACTAAAACTTTACCCATGCTTAATTAAGGAATTGAAGGGGTCAGAACCATAGTGGACTAATCCAAAAATGCAAGAATTGCACAAAAACGGAGTAAAAAAACATGCATAGTATCCCTATGAACAAATAACCAAACTTCTGAATTTCTAGCAGCTCAGAGAGCACATTCTAAGAGTATCTCAAGTTAGGGGGCACAAGTTTCGGTCAGACCACTCTGGTTCTGATAGTGAGCCCAGATTCATACATGTACACTAGACCATAGATACTATAAAGCATACAGTTTATGCGTTATAGTATCCCTGATATTTTACAGGTGTACAACTCCTGTGCAAGCTCTAATGAAAATAAGCAGAGTGCTCGATGATTAGCAGGATTGCCACTGTTTCATGGGCTTTCAGTGACTGGATGATGAATCCACTTTCCACCAGCACAGCCTGTACTGCTATTGTCAACAGTTTACAGAGCTAGAGATATACATGCACAGAACAGCAAGGCCACGAGGCTATTTTACCGGGCTAGCCCAGTAGCTAGGTTCATAGCGCTATCTGTAGCTACCTAATGTTTATCTCCAGTCAAGGGGTGGTCACTTACATACTGCCTGTATAAGCATCTGCGAACGGGATCAAAATGGAATCAAACGATCAAGGTAACTTTTGAAGGACGATCAAAGGATCAAGATGGATTCTGAGCGACAACATTCACGATCAAAGACTCAAATATTTGACCTGCGGTACAGCATATACGGCTAGCAACGTCATGCAAGTCTCGTGCCTCGACCAGCTCCCCCCCCCCCTCCCCCCCCAGGCCCTCGCCGAACGAGGGGGCGGAGCTGGTCGGGGCACGAGATTACGTTTACGCCCCCTCGATAGATAATCTTGCAGCTGCAACTAACAGGAAATAGAACGTGTAGTCGTCATACTGCATGTCGGTTCAGCAGATGTAAAGAAAGTGTGGCGATTTGACACCAAGTACCAATTCAATCCAGCAATATGTTCGTGCAAGCGTAGAGGCTGAGCTCGTACCAAGTACACGTTAAGACATCAGCTGAACGGACGATCAAGCGATCAAGGTACCATTCTGGGCAAGATCAAACGATCAAGGATGATTTTAGCCGATCAAGATTCTTGATCCCGTTCGCAGATGCTTATACAGGCGATATATAAGTGACTACCCCTTGCCAGTGCTTATACTATAGTGGGACGCTCTAGCCATCATGCTGGTGACATCGGAACAATTCTAATTAACGCACATCCGTTACAGCCTAAATTTTTCACCCTGTCTGACGGGAAGTCAAGGTGGCGCGTTCGGTTACAGACTGGGGTCGGAACGTGGCCTCCCCAATAATCGGGTCGCGTGTTCGAGGCGCACGCGTGCAATCTGATTCTTGGCTTTCTAAGCCTACAGCCAATACGTCGGTTCGGGACTCCGAAACTAAAAGGATGACTGGGTACGTTACAAGGCCTCCTGTAATTCCCAGCCATCGCCTATCCAGCGCTCCGGGTGTCTGACACTCCAGGAGGGATGGGAGGCTCCCTGGGCTTTTTTTTTTGTCTTTTTTTTTCAGTTGCTTTTTTTTCCTCCAAGTTTCTTTTTTTTCTCCTTTTTTCCCTCCAAGTTAAGTTGTTCTCTTTATAGAAATGCCACAAAAATAATTAAAAAAATTTAATTTGACATTTAATAGTTGGCTGCTAGGCTTTTCCCCCTCCAATTTACAATGTAATTGGTTTCTCTTTATAGAAATACCACAAAAGTCATCTATCTATCAGTACTAAGCCTAGGAAGAATTGTTCGACCAACCAGGAGCTATAGGCTTCTTTTTTCTTCTCTAAGTTAAGTTGTTTCTCTGTATGGAAATACCTACTGGTTAAAGCATAGATAATCTACAGTTGACATTGTCTACGGTTAAAGAGTGCATGGATCCTGTGACATGTATGTTGCCAGTGATGCCCTGTCTTTGTCTTGAGGTTTGTGCTGCTCTTCTCTCTTGTTGGCGCTCTCTCTCCTCCGGGCCGGGGTACCTGCTACACTTCTCTCCCACTGGCACTTACTCTCCTATTGGGCGCCTGGCCTCCCTCTCCGGGGTACCTGCAGTATTTATTTCAGGAGCTTTAGCCCCAATTTTCGAAATTGTCCCCCAGCTGGCCAATAAGCAACCAGCTGATTTCTAAAAAAAATTTCGACTGGGTACCTGCTATCCTCCACTCTCATTGGCGCTCCTTATCCCGTTGGTGCCTAGTTTCCCTCTCCTCCAGGATGCCTGCTCCCCTTCTCTCTCACTGACGGTTCCTCTCCCGTTGAAGCCTTGCCTCTCTCTCTCTCTCTTTCGGGGTACCTGCTACCCTTCTCTCTCTCGTTGGCCCTCTCTATCCCGTTAGTGCCTGACCTTTCTCTTTCACTGGAGCCTCTCATCTGGGGCCTCCAGGTACTACGTTGTCACCTAGCAAATACCGTAGCTGTGATAGTAATCTTCTGCTGTCCTCTCTTCTTTCTTGCTGTCAGTTAGCCATCAAGGATAGTACGATCGAAGTCAAGTGCTAGTGCAAATATGCACGTGAGCTCAACGTGAAATGTTGTCGGATATTTGGAGCATAAGCGCATATGCGGTATGGTGGACGTACAGACTAGACGTACAATATTTCCACTATACACGCTACTGTGGGGCTCGCTCAGGCTTGCCCCAATAAAACACAACACGTATGCACACATGCCCCCCCCCACACACACACCTGTGAGATCGGCTGGGTTACCATGACAAAGTCTAGGTCCAGTAATGGGAAGTGGTCCTGGCGCAGCTGAACACAGAATGAGTGGTGCAAGAGGGAGGCGGGGCTCGACTGTACCTGGAGCAGCTGTGAGGATGTGGGGTAGTGTAAGTGTGAGGGTGTGGGTAGTGCAAGCGTGAGTGTTGGTAGTGCAGGTGTGAGTCAAGTATGAGTGTGGGTAGTGCAAGTGAGGGTGTGGGTAGTGCAAGCGTGAGAGTGTTGGTAGTACAAGTGTGAGAGTGTGGCAAGTGTGACAGTGGGAGAGTACAAGCGTGAGAGTGTGGGTAGTGCAAGAGTGTTGGTAGTGCAGGTGTGAGTCAAGTATGAGTGTGGGTAGTGCAAGTGAGGGTGTGGGTAGTGCAAGCGTGAGAGTGTTGGTAGTACAAGTGTGAGAGTGTGGCAAGTGTGACAGTGGGAGAGTACAAGCGTGAGGACTGACAACTCGAGACTCACCCTCTGAATCTTGTCCCTGAGGGTCGTGTACTCCTCACTGGCTGCATAGAGGGAGGCCTCCGCCAGAACTAGAGAGAGGAGAGTGCTGCTGTAACTGAATCCACCACAGAGCCACAGCGGACCTACCATCAGTGGAGTGTCCACCTTGCAGTCCAACATCAATGCCAGTGGTGATACGCCCAGAGTGCAGTGACTCCAGCGTCTGATCCAGAGCCTCTCTCACACTCAGGGCCAGCACCTAGTCAGAGAGACCCACCCACTAAACACTGCAGAGCCATGCACAGCCCACAGACTCACCTTCTTCTTGGAGATCTCAGCTGACAGCTGCCTCATTTGTGCCAGCTTCCGATGAGCTTCTATGTACCTCCGCTGCATTTCCTCCACCTCATTCTCCTGCCCCGCCCCTTTTTCAAGAGACTGGGTGAAGTCTCTGAGCGACAGCATCCTCTCGATAGCTCCCCTGAGCTCCAAGGTCTCCATTAACTGCGTCTGTCCAGTCTGACAAACAGGTTTGACAGGTCAGTCAACCAGACTACTTAACCTAGGGAGGCAAGCTGTACCTGTCTGTCCTGTATTAAGCGTCGCTCTATATCCTCTGAGATCGGTGTGCTTAGCTTGCGGAAGAGGTCCATGTTCTTCAGGGCTGACTGGATCTGGTGTGTAGAATGTTGTAACAGCTGGGCCATCTGACACAGAGACACCATGACTAGCATACCTTGTTCCTGGCCTCCTCCTCGAGCTGCCGCAGGTCTGCGCTAAACAGGGAGAGGAACTCCGGCAAGCCCCAGCCACTCTCCACCCACTGCCGTACCACCGGCATCAGCTGCCCACGCAGGGCCACCAGCTCCTGCTTCATCTGCGAGGAAGGTATCTCCAATGAAGGAGCAGCCGACACTTTATCAATGCTGACCTTTTATCGAGGGTATGCACCCACGAACAATGGCCTGACTGTAATACAGCTACTCCTTATTTAAGTACCCCACAATGCAGGAGTACTGCAAATCTGCTGTCAGCATTAACAGTGAAGGGAGTACAGAGTACAAGACAGGGTGCAGCAGGAAATCCTCTCAGCTCAGCACAACTTTCACTCAAGGCTAAATTTGTCATGAACAACAAGATTCTGAAGTATATGTGGAATGGGATATCACTTCTGCCTTGCACTGAAGGGTTGTCTAATTAAGGCTACTATTGAAGATTGGTGGCCTTTGTTTGAGCTCTGTGATCTAAAATGGCTACAACCTCAAGCATAGGCAGAGCTCAATATCCTACACCACACTGCTTTAGCTGTTATGTACACCCACTGTCCACTACTGTCCACTACTGTCCACTGCCACATAATGCCTTTCACTATGTGTGCCCCAGGAGCCAGTGTGGTGAGTGGTGTCCCCAGGATGTATTGGAACATGGCAGTGGAGACTCCAGCGTGGCCTCAGCACTGCAAGCATTTGCTACAGTACGGAATGGAACCCAAGTGGGTGGTTTCATTCTGTACTGCAGCAACTAGCGGAGCCACTGACCTTCATGACCTCTGATGAGTTCTCCAGTATGCTGTGGTCCAGACCTGCCAGGAGCTCCTGGTGGACAGTGTGTGCACGTTCCACGGCCGAGATATCCCCTTGGTACAGGGAGATGAGAGGAAGAATGAAGCAATGCAGCAGCCGTAGCCATGATCGCTGCTCCTGTGGGGAGGAGGGAGGGAGAGAAACATGGCAACTAGTAAAGAGACAATGGAACAGAGCAGGTCCAAGGTGGAGGTTGGTAACGGACTACAGATAATTCTCAGGGTGTCTGTACTAGCAGGTTATAGTTTGACTCCAGCCAGAGACTGTCTTTGTCCCCGGGATACTCACCACTTCCTGGCCCCTAGCGTGCATGACGTAGGAGGGGTTGACTCGGAACAGCACCTCTGCTAGCTCGAAGAGACTGCTGAGGTCATCCTGGCAGAGGGAGGCCTCTCCCTCATGAGGAGCCATGAGGGAGTGGGCCCCGGGGGAGCTCTGCAGCTGTAGGCTCAGGGATCGCAGGGAGGACTCGTTGGAGGAGGGGCCATCTGGCTGACTGTTGCCAGTTGGCTGTGGGGGACAGGAAGTAGTGAGGGCGGAGGGGCTGTCGTGCTTGACACTGCCAATCGGCTGTGAGGAATAGGAGGAGGTGAGGGGGGAGGGTTTGTTTGGTTGGGTACTGCGCTTTGGTCGAGGGGTGCAGGGAGCACTGTTGGAGGTTGGCTGGGGGCAGTGTTCAGCGGCAGTTAGGTCACTGGCACTCTGGCTTTGCAGGACAAAGGAACAGCTGCCTCCAGTGGGCTCTCGTGGGACTTCAAGGTTGGCACCAGTACCAGAGCTGCGACCTGGGGGAGGGGAGGGGAGGGGCTGAGGTCTTTCACTTTCTTTTATTTTTATAGAAAAAAATTGTTTTTGATGCCTACACAGCCTACACAGCCTACACAGCCTTCACAGCCTTCACAGCCTTGTATAGTGTTTCTGTAGCCTGTACAGCACGGAGGTCAACTGTTTCCCTAAAGAGTGCCTTTATACCCAGCAGTCTGAAGGAGTTACCAAGGCAGTTTTAGTACAATCTTCATCAATACTACCATTGTGCTATTGTTTCTAGTAGTTTGATACAAGCTGGTGTGTTGAGTACCAGAAGTTCACAATGATGGCCATGTCCACTAACTGACCTAGCTTACTGGAGCTCTCCAGTGCGATCCTCCTGCTGATGGCCTGTGAGATTACCATGGTGGTGTGTCCCTCGGTGTCGGCCAGGGGAGGGGCCACATTCCACGAGATGACATGTTCTGAGCAATCTACACACACCGAGTCTAGTACCAGCACCTGTGCGTTTGGGGGGGGGGGGGGGTAAAAGCAGTTGCAACCTAGCCAGACCCTCGCGAGAGTCTGGCCGCGAAGGTCTGGCTACGCGAGACTAAGTTGCAACCCAATGCGTTTGATTTATGCCCCCGTCACGCCAGCATACGACAACCCCTCACTGCCTAGTCTCGGATACCCAGACCCGAGACTACTTACTGCGATCACGGCGCTAGCTAGCTGGCTCACCTTGAACCACGACGCAGGCTCTATGTTGCAGTCCTTCAGAGCCACTCCACCGATGCGAGGCGTGCAGCCGTCCTCCAACTCGACATCGATGCACTTCCACGTGTTCTTCAGGCCCAAGAGGAGCTGCATTGCATACAATACGGTCAGTTGCGGTGGTCATAGAGCAGGAAGGCAGCGACTCGCTGAGCAAAAAACAATTTTGGAAGCAATATTTTGCTGGTTCTGTTAATTAGAAGCAGCCCCACCCATTCCGATCGCGGGGTGTGCAAGGGTGGGGCTGCTATCCACTCGTTTCTGCCCGCCCAATTGTCCGTCGCTAAATGCAGACCCTGGTTCCATGACTCACAATCATGATTCAAAAGTCCTTAAAACAGTAAAATGAGAAAAATACTGATTGTACTAGCGCTAGAAAGCATTACCCTAGAGCCTCTTAGCTGCCATCATAATTCCACATGCTTCTGGTTGTGAGAGTCAGCTCCTGCAGTGTCCTCAGTCTGGCCTGTCTTGGAGGGTCGCTCTGCCTCCATGCTCTCCTGCAGCTGCTGGATCTCTGTGTCATAGCTGGTCCACTCCGGGACAATGCGACGAGCACTGGTCAGTTTTGGCTCCTTGGTAAGAGGGTTGTTGCACTGCACAGACAAGCATACAGTCATGGATGGACATACAGTAGGACGTACTACACACTAACATCAGATTCTATTGACCAACCACTTCCCTTTCCAGCTTTTTTTTCCGTACAGAGTGCACGGGAAAAAGCTGAGGATTAAACACTACTCTCTCACACACACACACACACACACACACACCAGGTCGATGGTCTTGGCCAGTGGCTTGGTATCGTTGGTGCACCACGTCTCACACCACAGCCACTCCTGTGGCAGTGAGTAGATGGGGACAGAGTGGATCATATTGTTGGGTAGGTCTTGGTCCAGGTTGGCCAGGGAGTTGGGGTCCTGGCTCAACGCCTGGTACTGCCCCCGTAGCCGGTCTCCTGCGGCCAGCTGCCTGAAGCGCCACAGATCCACCAGGTAGAGGGCACTAATGTGATAGCGACGGTTGCCAAGGTGGTTCTTCCAGTAGCCACGGTCCCAGAACCTGGCAACAATGACCAGAACAAGTTCAAAACCTTGCACGTCATATATAGGCGATGACTAATCAAACTGGGTGCTTTCTGGATAAAGAGGACACCACACCACCCGCCACCCATCTGAACCCCGCCATGTCTGGCCAGCTATCACGAGGATACCACACCACCCGGCACCCACCTGAACCCCGCCATGTCTGGCCAGCTATCACGAGGATACCACACCACCCGGCACCCATCTGAACCCCGCCATGTCTGGCCAGCTATCACAGAAGATACCACACCACCTGGCACCCACCTGAACCCCGCCATGTCTGGCCGGCTATCACAAAAGATACCACACCACCCGGCACCCACCTGAACCCCGCCATGTCTGGCCGGCTATCACAGAAGGGGGTGTAGGCATAGGGGGCACCATGTAGGTCCATCTCCAGGAGTTCACGGAGGTCAGCTCGCACCGTCTGCAGGAGAAACCTTTGTAACAATACTGAAGAGTGAGAAGATCACCGCTCAAAAACTACCTGGTCAGCATCCACAAAAATGATCTTTTTGACACTGAGTGGGAACAGCACGTCCAGGAAGAGGATCTTGTAGCCCCAGATGAGTCTCTGTTTCTCCGTCTGTGCATGTAGCCATCGCGGCCAGCGATACTGGACCAGCTCGTATTCAAAACCATAGTGCCGTGCCATATGAGGGATGAAGTTCTTGAAGGTCGGGGAGAGGTAGTTCTTGAGGAACCAGAACTTGACTGGGTTGCGGGTGTTCTTCAGGACACTCAGCATCATGATCCTGAGGGTGGAAAGGTGCTGACGCTGGAGAGCTCCTCTGAGGGGCAGCAGCTGTTAGCTGACCTGAGGAATCTCTCGTAGAGGTGGCCAGAGGCGATGGAGAAGATGTTGATGGTCTCGTTCTCTGAGACCTCCAGTTTCTTGGGAGAGGGTTTCTCCACCTTCTTCTTCTCCTCCTCCTTCCCTCCCAGGAGGCTGAGGAAAGGAGCGGCTAGCATCAGGACATGTAGCTGCCATCCCAAACAGCTATGGACTTAGCTACGGGCAAATACGGACCCCATCCTTACACTTCTGAATCACCCTAAGATTATACCCTGCTTGAATCTGAACAGGACTACTGGGGCACTGCTAGTGTACCTGCTGCAGAATGTAGATATGGAGACACGGAATTGGGCCATACCTTTATTCTAACCCGTTCTACTGATATTCTAGTGTGTGTGCATACATGGATGACAAACAATCTGGTGACTGGGGCTCAAGGCTGCGGCTCAATGGGAGACAAACTACCATGTTGACCTCGAGAGAGATTTCCAGATCCCCTCCGCCTCCTCTTGCTCTTCCTCCTCTGACTCTTCCTCCTCTGGCTCCGCCCCTTCCTGCCCCTCCCCCTCCTTGTCGTCATAGAGGAGGTGCTTCCCCTCCATACCGGGCCTCTTTGCCACCTTCACCACTATCCCTTTCCCACGGAAGCTGTTCACCATCACCACGATGTTATCACCTGTGCTGGAGCTGTCACTGCCATGGTGGCTGGATAGGAGTGATGATGTAATTCAGTGCTAATAAGTAACAACTCTATATAAAGCTCCCACCTGGTGACGGTGTACATGTCACGTGACCTCCCCTCTCTGAGGGAAAGAGTCCACACCCCCGGCCCCGCCTTCAGCTGGAAGTAGCCTAAGTTGGCCATGACAATAGTGTCGTACAGGTCAGGCTGTGTGGGCGTGGCCAGGGAGTACTCCAGCCCAGGGATCGGCTGGTCAGTGTGGGCATCAAAACACTGGCCTGTGGAAGGAGAGGCAGAGCGAATGACATCATAGGAGACGATATCTCCTTGGCAACGATAGCAACAGAAGTATATATGAGCTTGATGCTCCTTCACAAGGCTCTGCAAAGCTCTGGCAATATCAGCTGACTGCCCTTCGGCCTCAGTGGTGTTCATCACTGACAGAGTAACAATACCAGCAGCCACAAGTGTACCTGGTAGCTAAGAGGCAATGGCTACAGAGTCTGCACAGAGGATGTCGGCTTTAAGGAACAGTTTTCATCCTTGAGACAACACTACTGCCCTCTAGCTCCACCTCACCTTCCACCAAGATGTGCTCCAGCTCAAACACCCCGTGGACCCCTCGCTCCACAGCGGCCAGGTGGATGTTGTCCAGGTCGTGAGGAGACCACACCCCTTCTACCAGCCATGAGTGGGGCACCGCCAGCTGCAGTGTCAGCAACGGAGAGTGTGGGAGGTCAGCAAACACGGCCATGGGACCTGGACTCTCACTGGGTGGGGTCAGACGGCCAAGGGTTACCATGGCAACTGACAGTACAGGAAGAACTATAAGCTATAGGCTAACACCAACCTGCCGTCCAATTCAAAGCTCAGTTCTGGTTCCAGCACATAGCGATAGAATCTACAGCAAATAGAGAAACATTCAACAAAATAAGTTTAGCATATACTACAGCGATATATAGCCATAAAGTACTACTGACTAATGATGACATACTGCTAGAATACCATCAATATACTACTACATCAGAGCAGTAGGGATGATATACTACTGAAATACCATCCACATTCTAACAGAACACAGTTTATTGCTTCTAATGGGCTATGCTGTGTGTTATCAAAGTACTAACTTGGTGATCAATGGACAGCAAATTTAATAGAGTAGGTTACATCACCCAAGGCCTAGTGCCACGCCCACACCTCTTAATGGGTAGTTCTGACAGCTTCTCTTGAGGGTTGGGATAGAGCTGTAGGTCAATCGGCATGGCAACATGCAGGGTTTGTAGGAGGGGGGCGAGGCGCTGGGTCCCCACGGCCAGGGGGTCCATCACTGCCACAAGCTGCAGCTCTTGGGATGGGTCTGAGGATGGCAGGTGGATCTGACTGCAGGCAGTAGTCAGTGGGAACAGACCATAGTTTAATTGATTAATTAAAATTAGCACTGACTATGAAAATTAATAATACCAATGAGTGTACTGTCTACACAGAGAGAGAATAAATTGTACATGTAACCATTCAGATATCACACACACCCAGCTTGACAGACAGACAGACAAATGGACCAATAGACAGACAAACCGATGAACAGACAGACAGACAGATGGACAGACAGACACACATGTCCTAACACTCGTACCTGTGTTGGCTCCTGAGCGTGGGCAAGCTGATCCTCCGTCTCTTTGGTTCACTCCTCAGCAGCGAGGCCACTCGCATCACCAGCCCACTCCGGAACTCCGCCGTGTCCTCGTCAGGGCCCACGCCCTCCACAGGGAGATCCTCCACTGCCTCCAGGACTGAGGAAGCATGGCCACTGGACCCAAACTGGTACAGCATTTGGTAGTCAGCCACCTTGAAGGACTCGCCGGGAGCGAGAGGCCCGATCACCTGAGAGGGAGAGACCAGATGACGCCTTTCTCTTAGAGTGTGTTGCCCTGGTAGCTATAGCCAGAGGGGTCGAAACCATAGTGGACTAATCCAAAATCAAGTACTAGAAATTGCATAGTATCCCTAAGAACAAATGACCACACTTTTGATTTCTAGCAGCTCAGAAAGCACATTCTAAGAGCAACCCCTCCAGTCAACGTCTGTTATTACAGAGCACATACATGCAAATCACACGACACAATGCATGCCCTTACCCTGCCATTGCTAAGCAGGGCAGAAGCCCCACCCTCCAGCCCCAGCACTTGAGAACAGTAGGTCGTGTGTGCAGCAATGATGTCATGGCTGTTTTGAGCCTGGATCTTTCCTTCCAGGGCAAGCAGTCGTACACCCTGGAGAGGCAGGGAGGAGAGATATTAGGGATAATGGGGGATCAGTCTCTGAGAGCCTACATGTACCTGCACTCCTCCAGCGATGGTGAACACGTCTTCCATGGTTAGCTCTTCTTCTGATGATAGTAGAGCTTCTATGAGCTGCCAGGCAACCGCTGACTTCTGGGACAGTAATGCTGCTTCCACTGCCAGGTGGGTGGGGCCAGGGGGCGTGTCAAGGTTGTGGACTACTGCCACGCGAACTTCTAGTTGGCTAGACTGAGAAAGGAGGCAGAGAGAAGCTACTAATCACAAATCAGAGCTCAGTGAGGTGGCTTCAACTCACAGCAAACACGAGGGCATTCTTGAGCAGCTCCTTGCCTTGCCTGGAGGCTACATCACCCAGCACCCATACACTCAGCTCCTTTGTTAAAAACTCCCCTGCAATGTTGATGACATCGTCATGACATCATTATAATAAAGATAGACGACATCACCCACCTTCCTGACTGGAGTAGTAGTGGAGGCTGCTAGCCAGCTGGGCAGACATGGCTGACTGGGAGAGCTCAGAGAAGGCTCTGTAGCCCTCAGGGAGAGCTGGATGGAACACCCACGTCAGTAATGGAACAAACGCCATCAAATGCTTCAGCCATACCCACCTGCACGACTGAGATCTAGCTGCTTGGTTGAACTGACAACATGTCGATTCACGCGCTTGAGAACATTGGGCTTGTCCAGGAAGTAGTCATACATGACAGAGTTGTCATTCACCCTTTTCTGTGGCAATGCAAGGGAGAGATCGACACATATCAAGTACTACAGACACAAGGAAACATTTCCACTCTCTATTTGAACACACGTCACTTACAAGATAGACTGCCTGTTGGATCTCAAATGTCTGCGTCTGCATCCTGCTCACTATGGAGGACTCCAGGTCCTACAGAATGCAGCACATGTCACACTTCATGGGAGCAGTCACATGGCATCATGTGATCTCACCTCCTCCAGGTCAAGCTGCACCCCATTAACAAGAACTTGTGGCAGTGAGTCGAAGCCCTTGGCCCGAAAGAACTCCACAGATAACTGCAAGTGGGTTTGACGGAGGGTAAAGGCAGCTTCAAGTTACTGTACACAGAGTATCGTTGTCTACATGTACATGTGCTACAGTCTAGTCAGCAGAGTTGGATTATGGGAGCTGTAGTTTGCTTAATAGAGCAAACTGAGTGGAGATAATTCATACTCGACCTTTGCGGTAGTACATGTAGTAGAGAGAGGCTTTCCATGGACCATGGCTACTGACCTTCCTGAGGCTGTCGTACTCCGATTGCTCACCCGCCACCTCCCCCACTGTGTCTTCATGGGTGCTCAGGGTCTTGCCATATGTGGCCTCAAATGCAGCCATCACTTCCACGGTAGTCAGGTTGCCAGCACTGGTGGTCTAGAGGGAGGAACAGCCAATCATCACCGTACACCAGGTAGTTGGGGTCCCTGTTACCTGGTAGAGCCAGCGGAGAGCCTCTCTGGCCGACTTGTGCTGCAAGAGGTAGTTAAATAGCCGAATCAGCTGAGCACTAGTAACCACACCCTCCTCTGTGACTCCACCCTCTTCTGCATCCGACTCTGAGAGCTGGTCAGAGACAAGCAGGACTCCCAGTCTGGAGAAGGAAGCCAGGAGTAACTTCCTCCCTGTCCCTGTCATTATCCCTCCCTAATGAGTACACCGCACCTTGCAGGCACAACATGATCCAAGAACAACTTCACATACTCCACCAGCTCCGCCCCCTCAGGGGAGGCGGGGTCCAGGCAGAACACCTGCAGCAGAAGGCGGGGTTACAAAGTAAGGGGGCGGGGCTACAGACAGAGGGAATTATCAAAGTATAATGAGCTTACAATATTGAAGACATTCCTCCGAATCTGCCTCAGCATTCCCGGGAACATTGGCTTCAGGAACTAGGGAAGGCAGAGTGAAAGACATAAAAATAAACAGACAGACAGACACTCATCGCAAGCAGTAGAGGACGACATACCTCCTGCAGTGACCTGGGCCAAGCGGAGTACAGTCTGTCTTTTTCCAGGTCATTGATCCACTGTAGACAATATCATTGTCATATATCGGAATGTACAATATTATCACACCATGCAATATTATCACATACCACAACTGCCTCGCTCCTCATGTCCACAGAAAAACTCCTGTGCTCTGTGTGTACTGGCAGACTGAGCAGTTCCTGTGTATGCTCCGCCCCTAGCCCCACCCCCTGCAGACCGGTCAGCAGACGAGACTCAGACAGGAGCACATCCAAGAGGCTGTGCGTGTTATGAAGATGACTGACAGGATGCAAGAGGGAGCCATTGTGCCACTAACTTGTAAATGTCAGTGCTGTCCTCCTGCAGTACTATCCCGTTCAGCAGCAGAACATTGCTCCCAGGCTCCACGCCATACATGCTCAGGGTCTTGAAGGGAAGGAAAGGTATACAACTGTCGGTTCGGGAATGAGGTCGATATCAGACTAGAAGCTAACACTACACACCCACCTTCTGGTTGAGTTTGATCTCCTGGCGCAGTTCCTTGCTGACCTGGGTCCGGGACAGAGACCTGTGGGGGGAGGGGCACAGCTCAAGACACACCCAGGGGAGGGGTCTGGGTGGGGCCAGCTCACTTTGCCAGTGTGGGCAGGTTCTGTGCCGTGTCTCTCATGACCTTCAAGGCCAAGTCAGGTCCAGCGCTGAGCATCCGCTGGCTGGCCTGGTACCCCAGGTCTGAGGAGGCAGGCAAGCTAGCATTTTAGAAGTCATCCACTTCACCCTAAAATTCTACTCTACCTTTCAACATCACGAGTATATTCTGGCATTGTACACCCCATTTCACTGACGTTCTACTGCCGTGCCATTTACACCCCACCACCATTCTACCCAGGTAGAGGAGTGAGGCTAGGGGAGTGAAGTTACTGAGAGCTGACCTTGCAGCTGCCAGGCCTTGAGCTCTGGCATCTCCCTGGCCCCTTGCAAGAGGTGGTCTCTCCACTCCCCCAGCTGCTGGGACAGCGAGGGGTGGCGTGCTCTGGAGTAGAAGGGGGAGGGGCTCAACCTTCTTCAAGCTAGCACAGTCTGAGCAACTCACTTGAGAGCGTTAAAGAGAACCCCCTCAACTTCATCATTCCCTTCTGTTTCCTCCATTATCTGAGAGCCTTCCTCTGCAGGGAGAAGAGCCAGTGTCACATGATGCTCACATGATAGTCACCTGACAATAACTAACCCTGCTTGACTTGGGCGTCGTCAACAGCCTTGTACTCTGTACTCTTCACTGCCAGCTCCACCCCATAGCCCGAGAGACGCATCTTGTCCTCAGAGCGGTGCTGGGTGGGAGGCACACGACGGCTACTGACATGAGCACTCCCACACCACATACACACAAAACAGTGATCACTCAGTAATGCTGTCCCAAGCCCTCAAACCAGTAACAATACTCGTTCACTACTGCCCTACATCTAGCTCAGTCCTAATAACCTTACTCTCCTCCTACCTTCAAATAGTGCCTGAGGACATAGCGGATCCTCCCCTCGCTGGCCAGGGTAGCCAGGGCACTGTGCAGGGCAGAGCACTCCTGCGTACCTAGCTCAGCATACAGTACCGCAGTGGGGGCGTGGTCCTGGGCACTCAGGGGGGAGGGGTAGCGGTGGTCAAAGCCAAACAGCTGGGGAGGGGTACTGGGGGAGGGATTAGAGTCAGAACTACTACCGGGTAGATAGTCTGAAAAACTAGGTAGTCTGGAGAACTACTGCGTAAATTACATGATTGGAAAATTGAAAGCGATTCTTGCTCCTTTACACTGCTAACCTTCATATCCAGCTGTCACAGTTTTCATTTGCTTGCAGAAAAATAAGTAAACATTCCACTTTTTGCAAACTTTTTCAAAAAAGTGGAGCGTTCAGCTTTATCTTCTGCAAGTGAACAAAAGCTGGGGCGGCTGGATACTCATAGCTATCCACCAGCTCTTCCCATGTGCCTGCATACACAGTACACTCAGTCCTACCTCTCTTCTGCACGGTGGGCCTGCAGCACAGCGTCCAGCTGCTCCACGGAGCAGGCCACTTGGCCAGAGACATCAACAAATGCTGGACAGTCCACTTCTCCCAGCACTCTCAGCCTCTCCATCGCAACCTGAGCCAGGAGGTGTGGTTAGCGGGCACTAATTTGGAACAGGTACTATCACTAACTGTAGTACATGCATAGCTACAAATTGTAAAGGTACTTTGTCTAAGGAGCTTCCAGGTGCAATTTTAACTGCTCCCATATAACTAAGGACGCTGAACCTCAAGAGGCTGTCTGTCTCACCTGCTGGTACATCTCCACTGTGGGGGAGTGGGTGTGCAGGGAGAGGGCAAAAATGAAGAGAGAATAGGCCAGAGGAGAGAGCAGGGGCTCCACCTGTTCCAACACAGCATCATACAGCTCTGGGGGGTTGGAGGGAGCTGTCCGTGAACACAGGTGCTGTCCCATACCCAGAACCGAGTGCTATGCCATACCTTTGTCAGTGTGCACAGTGGAGCGGATGTCTGTAGTAGCCTCGATAAACTTCCAGAAGGCCGAGCTGTCCTCGGAGGCCACAAATTCACTAGAGGAGGAAACACACGGTAAACCAACCCTCGTGGAGGAAGCGACTCAATACCAGTGGATGGCACGGTACAAGGTGGCATCCATTTTGTTAGCAAAATATTTATAGTGGCTGGAATAGAATTCATAATGGTTGCTGATACTGGTACAAAGCTACAGACAATAAAAATTCATTACTAGCTGCAGTATTCTAGATACTAGACACACCGTTTTAGAAATTATATTGCCCATGTGGACTTTGTTGAAAGTAGCTGACACTAGCATACACCCAGGGCAATTCGGCACCACTACAAATACTAGCAAAAGATATAAGCTCTTCCCAGCAGTATTTCGTTTGCAGTCACCTGGCTTCCACAAGCAGCGGTGTTCGGGGCCACTTAGCATGCAGCACAGCTGTAATCGGCTTGGGAGTATGCTGGCAGTAAACCACGGCCCACAGAAGGGCGAGAACCAGCAAAAGATGAAGTAAGTTCATCCTTGGCCACGCACGTGAAAATGTTCCAATAAATGCGCACCTGAAACCCATACCGTAAATTCGAGACACTAATTATACGAACATATTTTCCCGAGTACTTCCTTGGCAACCAGTGTTATAGACACGTAACATGGTGTTTTATTCCCACGTTACGTGTCTATAATATCTATCAAGAGCGCATAAAAAACCTTCCCCGCGGGGAAAGTTTATTTATGCGCTCTTGTATCTAGGTGAGATCAAAAGATGGACGAGAAGAGTGTGGTAGCTTCCCTTGCCCTTCACGCAGTTTTGGAGCCGATCTTTCAGGAGGTAAGCTCATTAAGGGGCAGTGCGTGGATCTCATGCCCGATCATGGCTCTGCTGGCAAAAATCTGGGATGGCAGAGCAAATTATGAACCTAAGTACACTGATGGTATCCTGTTACTCTTGTTTATCACAGCTTGAATCAGATGACAGGCACATAGCCGCAGTCCAGACCCTCAGAACAGCTTTTACCAAGGTAAACAAGTTGACTGTTTTGATACGGTATTTTGTTAGGTGTTTTAAAGTTTTTTTTACTAATACTAATTGGCCGCACTTAGCTTATATTATCAGATAACTGTGACAACTGTCTCCTTACTCCCTTTCACACTCCTACCCCACTCCTTCCTCCCAGGCGGAGCGCTCTCACTCTGGTCTATGCCAGGATTTCATCGCTGGGGTGCTGGATGCTGAAGGGGTCACGATAAACCTGCCTGAGGCCCTGCTGAGGCTGGCCTGCACGGACTCCCAGGAGTACACCATTGACTCACAGGATGAGGAGTTCGCTATCCTCAACCTCAGGGCCAAGGGTGAGGGGAGGCGAGGGGAGGGGACAGGACATTGGCAGAGTACATGGACTCTTAGTACCAGTTCATTATCAGGACCAAAATTGCCTACAGCATGATGCTGTGTATATTGGTTCTGTTTTCATGGTGGGCTGATACTGAGACTACCTTCATGGTGGGCTGGTACTGAGACTGCCTTCGTGGTGGGCTGGTACTGAGACTGCCTTCATGGTGGGCTGGTACTGAGACTGCTAGTAGCCAGAGTTCTGTTATCTGCATGCAGTTGACTAGCAGGACCTGGAGGCTGTGTTAACTCTTTTACTGTCTCTGTCTTCACAGCCTTGAAGCAAAAGTTGAGTCACATACCTGACCAGATCCAAGATCGCTCTAAGTTCCTGCAGATCATCAGGTGACTTGCTCTACTCACTGGTAGCAGGGCAGTGTGTAATGCTGAAGCCCCTCCCCCTCCACAGAGACATAGCCAGTGCCATCAAGGATGTGCTGGATGCTGTAAACGAGGTCTCCAGGAAGCACCAGACCACACCCCGGATGAGAGAATATAAGAAGGTGGGTTAGAGATCTCCTGGGGTTAGCCATGAGGCTATCCCGGGGTTCAAGATCTTCACAGCCCAGCCATATACGTATATTATTTTGTTACCCGTTCTTTCTTGTGAAGATTCTTGACAACCATAAGAAAGTGTTTGTGAAGAGCTCTAGAAGTTTCAGTGACACTTTAAAGAGGTATTTCAAGGATGGCAGGTAATGGCGGCAGATGTGGTACTGTTGAGCTGGTCATGATATGTGATTCCCGTCTGCAGGTCTGAAAATGTGTTTCTGAGTGCCAATCGGCTGATCAACCACACCAATGCCCTTCTGAGCACCTACAAACATGTGCATAGCCATTAGCTGTACTTAGCATTGTCTGTCATGTGCATGTGCATTGTCCGTCAAATGTGTAATGTGTACTGATCTAATTATTTAGAGAAATTTTGAAATTGATGCAAGTTATGTAGTTGAGTTGTGTATGCAACAGTGCTTCTATAAGCTGCATGTTGCTAGCTCGCCATGGCTGACAGCGAGGACGCAGAGGTAGTCGAGGGTCGCATCGAGTCCACCATTCAACTCAGAATAAGTCAGTTTCGTAATATAGCAACCATAAATTATTCGCCAGCACTGCAAGCCTTGCATGTGCTGCATGCAAACCGATCAATGCCCTGAGGCTAGGCTGCAGCTCTAGGCGGTACAGGCAAGGCTTGAAGTAGTTATAGCTGGTTTGTACATGCGTATTGAGTGCTCCAGCAGCGCTATAGACTGGATCTGCCTTTGTACCTTGGTTGCAGGCTAGGCTGCATGGAGGAGGCTGCATTATAATTTGTGTATGATTCCATGGCTACCATCCTCTTAGGTGAGGCAAAGAACCTCCCCTCGTCCCATGAGTTGCGTCACGGACGGGATTCTTACGTCATTGTGGCCTTGGACCAGGAAGAAATCTTCCGTACCGCTACAGTGGAGAAGACCCTGAAGTGAGTGCAGTCAGCCAACCATAGTGCATGGGGTGGCCAGTACTGGGACCACCTCTGGCTGGCTAGGACCACTGGCTAGCTGGGATACATTTCCAAAGGCCTGGCAATGAATGGTCTTTTGATATGATCACTGCCTTTTGTTAAAGGTGTTTCCTCAAGCGGCCAGTGCTGCATGTAGCATGTACTATACACAAGTCTATAGCATCTTGTGATTGACTTTCAAAGTTCATCTGCCACCACTATACTGGAGGAAATTTATCATTGGCTCTCTTCAAACGTTAATTTTAGGCTAATATATAATTGTATTCATCATGTAGCTGCCGCTCTACTTTAGGAAACTCCATGGCAACAGGTCTTTACCACATAGCTCCCTGTGTTCCATTACCTGCTGCTAACATGCATCCTTCTGTCTTATGTTGCACACTTCACAGTCCCTTATATGGAGAAGAGTTCTCGTTTCGTGTTCCTCGAGACTTCCGTCGCCTCTCCTTCTACGTCTGTGACTCTGACCTGTTTGGGTTGACGGGGACACGGCTGGGCAAAGTGTCCATTCCTGCGGACCACCTGGTAACTGGCACAGTGCAGGAGGACCAGTGGAACCCCATCCAGCCCATCCATGCTGACTCTGAGGTCCAGGTATGAAAGTTTGTAGGAGAGTGTGGCTCCACGCCATTCTATTTCAAGTTCTGGTATGGGGCATACTATTTAATGTGTGGTACTATATACCAGGTGGTATGGCTCAGAGCCATACTGCTGCTATACATGCAATCCATGCTCGCCTCTCCATCCAGGGTCAGGTCCATCTCACTCTGGATGTAAAGGAGAGACTAGTGGACGGTGACACCACCCTGCATATCCTGGTAGTCAGGTAAGAGGACCTAGTCTGGTGGACTATGCTTCCTCCACTCCCTGGGTCAGTAGTACGCCCACCGCCCCCCGGCAGAGAGCTAGCCCTTCTTTTGTCTGCAGGGTGGTGGAGTGCTGTGCGCTGAGTGCATGGGGACTCTGCGGTCTCTCGG
Source organism: Phakellia ventilabrum (assembly GCA_963921505.1). Lineage (NCBI taxonomy): Eukaryota > Metazoa > Porifera > Demospongiae > Axinellida > Axinellidae > Phakellia > Phakellia ventilabrum. The sequence goes on from OY997397.1 coordinate 154,471, forward strand.
ATCCCTACTGCCAGGTGCTACTCCTTGGGCCTCAGGGAAGAATAAAGTAGGTGGCTCATGTGATGTCACATGATCTGTCATGTGATTGCTACTCTTGTCTATTGCAGGTCGGATGTGAAGAGAGGACAAGTTAGAAAAAAGACAGTGGACCCGTATTTGAATGAGGTCTTTGAGTTTCCAGTGAGTTGTATAGCAATAGGCTGTTCAGAGAGCATCCTCAGACAGCAGCCCCTCCCTCCTCCACCTCTGCAGCTGGAGGCACTCGGAGACCTCAGTGACACCGTTCTCAGGTAGGCCCCAACCACTGAGAGGGTGTGTGTGGTACTGTGTGGATGTGAATGTATGCCAAGAATGGGATAGTGAAAATGAAAGAGGTTATGCGCTGTGCAGTAGGAGTATGGTATAATATGCCCGACTTCCTGTTCATTGTCTGCAGTACTACACTAGTACAGCGGGTACTGACCTACAGTATTAGTATTGTGCTGAGACCACACCCTCTTTAATCTTATGATTTTTCTCTCTATTTATCCCCACCCCCACCAGAGTGAGCTTGTGGCACCAGGCTCTACTTGGGCTGAGTGAGGACGTGTTCCTCGGCCAGGTCAACATCCTCCTCTCCTCCCTCTCCCCTGCCCGTACCCACAGTGGGTGGTACCTCCTGGGCCCCCGTCCCGAGATCGTTGAACATCCACCCAAAGCCGACATCGGCAGTCTGCGAATCACAGTAAAGTACTCCCAGGACTGTATCTATCCCCTCAGAGTCTACACACCTCTCCACAAGCTGCTACTGGAGAGCCTCCACACGGAGGTAGGGCTGCCATGCAGTCAGTGCCACATGCATGCAGCTCTACAGAAAGTCATTACATGTACATGGGGCTGACCTGAGATGCGACCATGTGGTGGGGAGACTACAAGCCATATTATTTACAGCAACAGCTAGCTTCATGGGGGGTACATGCCACATACATGCTGTACAGGAAACCTTTACATGGGGCTTTCCTGAAATGTTACCATGGTGATTTCCCCCACTAATACTACAACAGCTAGGGTGCATGCTGCATGGTACTAGTTGTCTGTAGGTTTACTGGAAATTACTTTTTTTTGCTTTGTTTTGCATGGGTCTATCCTGAAATAGCTTATCCTTGCAACTGTGAAATTACACTTTCATTTTTGACAGTGTATACCAGCAAATTCTGGAAAATATTTAAGTCAAGTCTCAATCTTAGAGAAGAAAATTAACCAGAACTTGTATGTTTAATTCTGAGGGAAGAAATCAGAAACCAGAAATCTGAAAGCCAAATGCACTCCGGCTCAAGTTTGGCTAAAGTGTGGCCTCCGTTGGGCCCCAAGGACTACCAGTAGCACAAATGGTAGTGTTGAGCATACTTTGAGTGGGTGGTTGGGTGGGAAGCCTCCCGGGTGTGGTGTAGCTGCCTTCCCTGCTGGTCAAAACAGGTAACAAAGAAATCAACATACTCCACATGGTTTCTTTTGATATGATATCATTATGACATCATTCCCCCTAGCCAATTACGGACTCTGCCCTCTTCATCCTGAGTGAGGTGCACAAGGAGAGAGGAAGCATGGGCCAGTCACTGGTCAAGATCTTCCTTAAGCTGGGCAAGGTACAGCTGCCAGTCTCTCTCTTTCTCTCTCTCTCTCTCTCCCCACATCTGTGTTGCTTAGGAGTGGCACAGTAGCTTGCCAAATGTTTTGATTTCCAGTTTATGAAATATTGGTGTTGTGGGCTTTGCTGTGTATAACTTGGCAAAGCTAAATGATGCGGTTTCTCTTGTACATTGCTGCCCCAGCTTGAGGAGTTGCTGCGGCGACTGATAGACTACGAAGTGAGAGTCACAAGGTATGTCCACACTGTTCTTGAGGTAACGACTCTTGTCTTGTGTGCATGTGGTTAGTCCAGACTTCAGACACACATGGTTACCACTGGTTGTCCGTATATAGTGATGTCAACACACTCTTTCGGGGGAACTCCCTGGCATCAAAGGTCATCGACGAGTTTATGAAGCTGATGGGACTGTCATACCTGCAGAGAACACTACAGTACTGCATCGATGAGGTGGGGAGCTGCACTGTGTGGGTAGGGTCGACGAGGTGGGGAGCTGCACTGTGTGGGTAGCGTTGTTTGGGTGCCCTAAGGGGCTCGTTGACTTGTGCAGCGTTCCATCAAGGGCCCAGCTATGGATAGCTGGCTCTACCTGTAGCCGTGACTCAGCTGACTAGCTTCCTCTCTCTTCTCTCTGCTCTCAGATCTTTGAGGCACGTAGGCCATGTGAAATTGATGCCTGCCGGCTGACAGACGGGGAGAACCTGGACGTCAACATGGCCAACCTGCTGTTCTTTGTTGAGAAGATCTTGAGTGCCATCACAGCCTCCGCTCGCTCCTGTCCCCGGATCATGTGCCGCATGTTCAGCATGCTTAAGGAGGCTGCCGTCAGGCGATTCCCTGGTCAGCACTCTAGATACTGTCTGTATTTCAAGATATCCAAGATACTGAAATATCCCTGCGTCTTCTACTGCAGATAAAGACACAGTTCAGTACACAGCTGTTAGTGGGTTCGTGTTCCTTCGCTTCTTTGCTCCAGCTATACTTAATCCCAAACTTTTTCACCTAAGACCAGAGAATCCAGTAAGTCCAATCAGAGAGCCCAGTTAATCCAGTCAGAGAGTCCAGTTAGTCTTGTTAAGGGACGGCACTAGTTGGAGACTCCTCCTTGCCCTGCTCCCTGCAGAGCCCTGTGGTGGCAAGAACACTCACCCTCATTTCCAAGACTGTCCAGAACATGAGCAACATCGGAGCTAAGGTAGAGCCATCGCCATAGCAACTGCGGGTGGTGGCGATGTTGACTCTGCTCCCCTCTGCAGTTGACCAGCAGCCTGATGCGCAAGGAAAACTTCATGGCTCCACTGAACCTGCAACTGATGGACCACAGCCACATCAAGGAAGTGAAGGATGTAAGTGCTTGTTGTACTGCCAGTGGCTATGGGTGGGGCTCTGTGATATTGTCATACTCCCATCCCCTGCAGTACCTCACTGCAGTATCTGACCCCAGGGGAGGGGAGGAGTGCATGGAGGACACCATCTACAGAGAAGGGTGAGGGTCATGTGATACTCATGTGACCTGCTCAAACTACATGCATCTATTATCCTTGCAGACTATTAATCAAGAGGTCACAAGGTCGCAGAAAAGGCCCAAAGAACTTTAGAAAGAGGTGGCTAAAAACTCGGCTTTAGTTCAGTGAATAAAGTTACAAACTGTTTCCCCTCCCTCCCTCCCTCCCTCCCTCCTCCCTCCCTCCGTCCAGATACTTTTGCCTGACAGATAAGAGCCTGATCTATGCCAAGACGAAGGGGGATTCCCCCCTGTGTGTCATTCCATTTTCGAACCTGATGGCAGTGGAGAGAGTGGATGACAATGCCTTTGGCATGAAGTTTGTACGTGAGAGCTAGAGAGGGAGCTATACCAGTTTAAAAGTGACGAAAAATGTTATGCATCCTGGGGTAATTCTAGCTGGGATAATGCCTGGAGTAACGCCCTGAGCTACTGCTATGCATCCTGGGGTAATTCTAGCCCTGGGATGACTCCCTGAGCTAATTAGTACTGAGACACTACACCAGTGCACACAAAGGCTGGAATGGCTCAAGTAGCCATAAGTGTCCCTCCCCCCTACAGATGTTCCAGCTTGTTCAACCTGAGAGAATTCTTTACATGCAAGCCAAGAACAGCGTGGACCTCATGGAGTGGTGAGCACCTGCCCACTGCCTCCAGCTTGTCAAGCTGGTCTAGACTGTAGCTTAGCAGGCAGTTGATGTTTGTGTATCTGTTGCCCCCCCCCCTCCAGGCTATCTGCACTGGCCAAGGCATGCACTAAGTCTAACAGCCAACGAAGTGCAGAGTTATACCACAGTGGGGCCCACCTGAATGGATCCTGGACATGGTGAGCATGCACATCGTAAAGGTGCTAATTGGGTATAGTCTCATTCCCAGTCTCCATTCTGTAGCGTGTTTTCCATACGTTCTAATCTTTTCTTCATAACATGCAAATAGAGCTATGAAGTAGAGACTGGGAATGAGGCTAGTAGAGACTGGTAATGAGGCTAGTCAGGTATTTGTTGTCAGTTACTGCCTGTATTGCCACTCCTTGTCTACAGCTGTGGTCATCAGGCGGAGGACATCACACAAGGCTGCAAGCCTGTCAGTTTGTGAGTTGTCCAAACCTTCCTGTCACTGAGACTATAGTGTTGTCACTGCATGGTACATGTCTGTGCCACATGCACTCACAGGGCCGTGAAGTTGCTGGGCCAACGGGAAGACATTGATCTGGAGAGAGAGCTACACAAGATCTACCGCCTGTTTCTTGAAGGACAGACCTCCCTCATTAAGTTGAAAGGTTTGTCTCTGTGCATTCATTGTCAACACCACCGTGAGTAGGATTACAATAGCCCGTGCCGCATGAAGACAGCCGGACATTTTTTGTGTCTCATTCCCAGATCAAGCAACCAGCAAGGCTCGGGGTCAGAGTGAGGAGGACGGCACCGCCCTCCCTCCCCGGGTGGCCACCTTGTGTGAGCTCCTGGTGTTCGTGAAGAACTTGGAACTGACCTCCACCTCGCAGCTAGCCAGCACAGTTGGGCGCCCGGGAAGCAAGTGAGGACCTGATGACACACTGGGAAAAGTAGCTATAGGGGGGGACCCGGAAGGCTACAATTTTCTTATGATTCTAGAAACCCAAATCAAATAACTAAGTGTGTTGGTAGACCAGCTTTCTGAGAGTCTGTGCTCTAAGTGGGTTAGCACTCTGGTTCTAAAAGATACTATACTCTCTTCCCTCACTGACCCATACACACACACACACACACACACACACACACAGGGGTTCTCCCTACAGCTGTCCCTGTGGTGAGGCTGTGGTTGCAAGATAACAGTGAAAGACAGGGGCTTGAGAATCATATGAAGTTAATATGTTTGCTTTGCAGACAGAAGTGTTTTTAACCATTTGTAACTTGTTTTGTATGCTGTATGTGTACCTGTGTGTCTTGTGTGCATGCTGGATGTCATTTTGCAGACTAACACCAAACTAAGATAGGGAGGGTAGCATGCGTTATATATACAGCTGCATGCAATTACAGTTCAGCCTGCCAGACCATAGCCAGAAGATATGGCTATAATTAACTATGCACGCAGGCAAAGACTAATCCCTGCATCTAAACCACTTCAGTAGTAGCCTAAATAGCATTAAGGCTCTGCCTATATTTGGAATGAGGCATGTGTGATGGTGCTGCAATAAAGCCAGTGTTATGAACATTACACATGGGGCAATGTAGATAGTGAAATATACTGGTATATCTGAACAGCATGGGCTCTCAAGTGTACTGGTTAGAAGCCCATTGACCGTGGAGTTCTGGAGGGTGTGTTCTTTGCTGCTCTGGTCCTCCTGTCTCCGGCACCTGTGAGGGAACAGGGGGACACTGGGACACTGCCGGAGGCACCGAAGTCGGGACACACCTTCAGGTTGTGAGCCTGTGGGGGTTGCTGGTGTGATTTGTGACGGTGTGGTGAGTGCTGGTACGTCAGACGGCACACTCCTTCCACCTTCACCCTGCAGTGCAGTAATGGATGACACCTAAGCTGGGGCAAGCCATCCAACAGTGCTCCTGTCGTTCCTCACCAGTTCCTCCCTCCCTTCCTCCCAACCCTCCCACAGCTGCCGATCAAGCCCCTCCTCCTCCTCCGGCTTGGTGAACACACATGCCTCCTGCAGCGACTGTAGCCCTGAGGCACCGCGACTCACAGGGAGAGCATTGTGCCGTTTTCTGTACATAGCCACTAGCCTGGGAATGGGGAATGGGAATGAAACTGTAGTTTCCAAGGAGAATGTGGCATATACCTTGAATAGTAAGGCTCCTTCTTCTGCCCACAGAAAGAACATCTGGCTGAAAGGTCCGGTAACCCTAAGCCTGTCTCTGATCCCTGCCCAGGTTCCATTCCATTTCCACTAGTGTCTGTATCTCGTATCACATCCTGGATCAGAGTGTCCGTATTTGAGAAAAATGTGCTGGCAGCCGTATAGCACTTCAGGCAGACTGAGGTCGCTGCATGGAGGTCTGTGTGCATGGGAATGAGAATTGGACAGGAGAATTTGGAGGTCTATGATCTGAGACAGGTGCAAGAATGGCTTGATAAGAGCCTTTTCCTGATTTAGCTCTGTACTGGTGTAAAGTTCAGAACAATGCTACATGCATACAATTAGCACACTAGAATTAAAACTCTGGACTGTCAGCCAATGTAATTATTTTTAAGGATGCAGATTTATTAATCCTCTCCGGTACATATACCCTACGTGCACATATAAAGGCTATAAAATGAGAAACGCATATACTTCATGTCTTTTGTATTGTTAAATTAAACTTTCACAACATTCCATATATTTAGCTAGGCCTGTAGTTGGTAGAGACTCTCTTTGCCCCCTATAGTCTTACACTCCATGATTGGGCTGAAGTCGAGTCCCTCCTCCCCAAGTCCTCCGCCCTGCTCTAAGTGGGGCAGCAGTTGCTAAGAAAGGTTCAAGAAGACAGCTGTACGTTAATGCACAGCAAACAAGCCAATCAGGACTGGCAGGTTATCAAAACTGCCTTGTCTACCTTTTCCTGTTCCCAGGCCTCCCTCAGCCATATATGGTACCCACGAAGTGTGGGAGGGGTGAAGAAAGGGAGGGGGTGGGGGGTGGGGCTGGCTTCGTACCGCCAGCACTGGAAAAACAGATCACCAAGGGTGGAGATCTGTGTGTGTGTGTGTGTGTGTGTGTGGGCATGCAATTCTCGGTTGAGCAGGTTCCCTGCACACTGAGTAACTGACCACAACTGCGGCATAACTCCCTCCCCCAAGCTCCACAAGACAAGAGCCGGCCAGAGGTTGCTTCAGGCGGTAGCTCACGTTGTACATGGGTCCAATGTGGCCAAGCTGGGAGCCGAAGTCACTGCAGGAAGGGAGGGGGGGGGAGGGGGGAGGGGGGAGGGAGGGAGGGAGGGAGGGGAGGGAGGGGGGAGGGTACACACCCCTAAAGGAACAACAATCTCAAGGCAACCTCCTTGAGGATAGCTCTACCTGTAACAGGCGGTGGTGTGAGGCAGGCAGGTGAAGTGGGGGGCGGGGACACCACGGTCAGCTCCCTTCCTGCAGCTGCCTCCAGCATAGCTGTATACCACCGTCTCTGGCACATGGTGGGAGGACAGGAGGAGGAGGGCTGGCACTAGTTAGGACAGTAACCGGTCTTAAGATCAGCAAGCCATGTAAAATGTTTCAGGCAAGTTTCGAATGAGGTCCTCATACATAATACTCGGACCTATAAAGTTAGTAGGATACTGTCCCCTGAGGAGGTGTGGAGGGGGACCAGGAAGCGGGGAGGGTCGGGACACTCGTGCAGCAGGGCCAGGAGCACAGGGCTAGGCTGCCTGGTGTCCAGCAGCAGTAGTCGCTCGCTGGTGGCCACCAGGAGGTGGAAGGGGTGGGTGGGGTGGGGAGCGAGGGCTGTCACAATGGCTGAGGAGGGGAGGTGCTCACTGGGCGGGGCCAGGAGTGGGCGGAAGGAAAGTCCTCCTGTCTGTAAGGAAATACCAATGACACTATTCCAGACTGTCGGTATGGAATAAATTTATAGGCAGTTTTATATCTCGTACTGGCCACTTCAAAGGCTGCCTAACAAAGGTGAAACATTAATTAAGATTCCTTGGTCACAATGTTGCTAACCAACATCACCATGGATACTAGCTCACCCTGAAATCTCCCAAAGACATGCCAGATTGCTCAGCCAGAACAAGGCTGCGTGGGTGGGGCCCATAACAGCACTGCCAGAAGTGGGTGCGGTCTGATGGGTTGGGTGTGGTCAGAGGACTCTGAAGTCTCGTCAAGCTACAGGATTATTACATCATTTAACATGAATAATTCCTTAAATAAAAGCACGGTGGCTGTCTGAGGATATACAAAGTGAAGCTCACCCATCATCCTGGCTCCACTGGTAGACAGCTCCAGTTTCCATGACAACAAGGCCCTCTCCAGCTATGTATGGACTATGTATTGTGTAAAATGCTATCTGCCAACAACATCACAGCAGACAAACATTTTCTACATTGTAGTCTCATTCCCAAGCCATGTTAAAACTCCAATTTTTGGTTTAGGGCTGAGACTGGGGTACATGAAGTGAAGCACTGCCCTACCTGAGACAGACACAGCTTGCCACCACACTGGTCTTGAAGAGTGCAATCTTCTGCAACAGCCCAGGCTGGAAGGTGGGGTCAATGGGCGGGGTCTGGGTCACATGGGAGAGGGGGGGGGGGTAACCAGCTACTCAAGATAAGTGGACCAGATGAGACAACAGTAGACCTTTTGCAAGTGACTCCGATATTGATTCAGAACAACCAGCACGTTGTCGCAAGAGGGTCCCTAAGGAAAGGAGGGGGGAGGTTATATGGAGAAGGGGAACCAAGGGAGGGGGGGGGGGGGGGAAGGCTGGGCTTACCTCTAGGAAGGCCACATGGTAGTCACACCGGACACATACTATGGCTGCAGGAAAAGAGAGGATTGTCAAAAATGTCAGCTCAAGGGAAGATGGAGCCAGCAGCTCCCCCTCTCCTGACCTCTGCCCTGAGTGAAAGAGGCCTGGACCTGCAGAATTCTTCCTGGTAGCCTCAGGGCCTCCACTGGCTCTACATGGAGAGGGGAGTGCAGTCGCGAGTGCCAGCTGAAACTCTCCTTGGGAAGGGAGGCGGGGCCAGCCCCACCCTCCCAGCGAGGCAGAAGGAGCCCAATGGCTGAGGAGTTAAGGCCAGCAGACAGACAGCTGTTGGAATGATGTCATTGCTGCTAACTCCTATAGCCAGTAATACAAGAAGCATGTGTAGCTTTGTTGGTCACAGATACTGAGGCACTGCAGCCCAGGCCCTGAGGCATAGAACATACACCCATGGCAGCCTGGCAGTTGGTAGGGCAAGAATCCCACCACAGAACCGCGGCTACTGTCAAATTCCTGTGAGGGGAGAGAAAGGAGAGCGTAACTTCAGTCGCTGATATTTGATGGCTAAGGAGAGTATGTACAGAGAGTGTATAGCTATGTACTGACAGAATGGAGACACCAGGTTAGTGAAAATGCAGCAAGGAGTAGTGGAATATTATGTCAGCGAGGTTCAGGTTTTCTATCCACTCTTCAAACGCTCTTCCTAAAGGAGCTCGAGAATGGTAGTATTTAGCCCTGAGGCTAGGTGGGCCTTCCCCTGACCATGGAGCGGAGGTGGAGGATGTTGCTGCTCTCCAGTCCCGAGCAGAGGTCCTCCAGGGGTACGTAGTCGCTGCGGAAGTTGGAGTGGAAGTACTGAACCTGAGGGAGACAGGGGAGGGACAATCACAGCTAACCACTGATACAAGCGTGCAGAGATACCACATCCTAGCAGTCTTTCCTCACCCACTTGCAGCCATAGATAAAAACTGATTTTTCTCCACGGCTGCGAGATATAATCTGGGTGAGGAAAGCCTGGATATGAGGCTACCAGATCCTAGTTTTCAGCAGGGGAGTTCAGAGCCCGACTAATTTTGAGCTTGGATGTAACCACGTATCTATGATGTACCCCGAGCTTGGGTAGAGCGCACCATGATGGTAGCTGTACCTGAGTGTGAACTTTGTGTTTCATCCCCTCCTCAGGGTAGTTGTGAGTGTCTGCCACGACATCGTCATATGGGGTGCCTGCATGGAATGAAACAGGTAATGGAATGGAATGGATACAAGCACACTATGATCAAGCGCTGCCTTACGTGTACTAGGAGGTTGCAGTGGTAGACAGAGTGTACTGTAGCTCACATACTTGCCCCTGCCTGCAATGGACGATAATCCTAACCTACAGTCCACACCCATTTCCAATACATTGAACGTACCATTCTGCCTAAAGTATGTGGCCCCACCCCCTTCCTCCAGAAGACCAGAGAACCGGCCATACTCTACAGTGTTGAATCGCTGCTCCACTCTCTGGCTGCGCTCCCCTAGGGGCGGGGCGTCACTTTCCCTAGGGGAGTACGAATACTCTGGGAACATCTGGCGTGGGAAGGAGAAGTCTGTCTCCAGATCTCGGCCTCTGGTGGCCATTGCAGCCTGCTACACCAGGCAAGGGGTGAAGCAGCACATCAGCTATGCAATCAAACAAGGACAGTATAAATTATACCATCCACAATTTGATCCAATTTACGTAATCAATATTATACTGTATGGTCTTATTTCTGAGAGAACACTCACTTAGTGAAGTATGCATCTAATAGTCTCGCGACTATTCGCTCCCGCAGCCAACTGATTGGTCAATTTTTTTGCTAGCCTGCACATGGCACATGGCCGGCTATGGCTGTTCAACCCGAAGCCCTGGCCTGCGCCTCGCACGATCTGGTAGAGCTGCAGCGGCTGAGGACCAGTTTGCTCGACTGGTATGACTCCAACAAGCGGGACCTGCCCTGGAGATCGGTGAGGAAGAACGGGTATTAATATGTGGGGGCGAGCCTTCGCGAGAATTTTAATAGTGGATGTTCCGTTATAGAGTATAGTGTTAACTGTACTTTAGATGCTATTTGCGGAAGAAATTGCATTTAAAATCAATATTGAAACTTCAGAATACAGTAGAACCTCTGATAAAGGACACTCCGAAATGAGGACGACCTCCAAATAGTGGAAACTAAATGCAGCATTTGGTTATTTTATGTGTAAAACAATCTCTGAGATAGGGACCGCCTCTCTGCAAGGGACAACAGAGTGTGTCCCAAAGTGTCCATTATTCAGAGGTTTCGCTGTACCTATATTGTGTGACGGATATGATATAACATTTTCCCGAATATATATTCCATATAACTGGCCGATCTATTGCATATGATCAGATAGATGTTTCCATATCTCCCACAGGCTGGTACGGAATCAGGGCTGAATGTAAGGGCCTATGCTGTGTGGGTCTCAGAAGTGATGCTACAGCAGGTTAGTGCCCTCATTCCATTCTTTGACATTTGGAATGAAATGATCCCCCCTATCAGACCCAGGTGGCCACTGTCATTGACTACTACAATCGATGGATGCAGGTCTGGTGGTATTGGGCTCCAGATTTAAAGTAAGCCAAAAACCTTCACAACTCCTTCTGTTCTTCAGAAGTGGCCAACTGTTGATGAGCTAGCAGCTGCAACTCTGGAGGTATGAGGGTGGAGTCATCGACCTTAACATTAATTTGAAATCGAGTGTCCTTTCTTTTCTACAGGAGGTGCGTGAAATGTGGGCGGGGCTGGGCTACTACTCCAGAGGACAGAGGCTCTGGGAGGGAGCAAAGAAGGTTTGTGGTATTCATCAGAGGGCATTAATCAGTAAATCTTACCACAGAACCCATAAGCATTTGGGTGTGTATTTACTAAGCTAATAAATAGAGAACATTAGGAATATGTAGTGAGGCCTGGGTTTGATGCTTGCCTTTAGGGGCTCACAGAAGGGGACATCCCCACCATACTAGCCCTTGGGAAGGTCTGAGGCAGAGGCCCCTCCCACCCCAGCTGGGTGTCCCTTTAAGAGGGGATGAGTCATCAGAAACAGGCCTGGGGGAGTGTGCATGGCAGGTGACTTCATGGGGGATTCCCCCTGTGGATGACGTCGTACTGGCCCCAAGGTTGAAAGGACTCATGGCCAGCCACTGCAGTCCAATAGGCAGGGCACCACCTTGTGGTGTAACTCAATTCAGACTACTCTCAAACCAGGCCCTTTTTTTAAACTAGGCAAATGCAGGACATTGTGGGGCGAGCCTTCGCGAGTGCACAGTATACATGCATGGAGTTATTGCAACATGATTAATAATTTTGGTACATGTAGCTATATGCTTGTCCTGGCATGTGAACATACCAATCATGTGCAAAATGGATAATTCATTTCAGTTAGTCTTTGAAGCATTCACTTCTTGGGGCAAAAGCACTGGATTAGCCGGTTTAGTCCAGTTGGTCTGCTGGGAGTTTCATAGGGGTAGTTAGAGGTAAACTGACCAATGAGATTGTTTTTGTTTTTAACTAGGCAGTTTAAGAGAGAGAATTTGGTTGGTCAACAGGAAAATGTAAAAGCAGATGTTTCAGCCAGTTTTTCAGTCAGTTCCAGCTACAGTGTTTTTGCAGTCTTTTTTCAGTTAGTTCCAGGTACAGTCAGTTTTTCAGTTAGTTCCAGGTACAGTCACTTTTTCAGTTAGATGCAGGTAGCTACAGTTTTTGCAGTCAGTTTTTAACGGTGCTTACGTAACGGTGCTTACGTAATGCATAATACGCAAAAATAGAATTTTGTACACAGATTCGGTATACGTACGTACCACAGTCCACCACATATATACATATATATATACATATAGACACGGGGGCAGAATTCGACTCGCTAGTGTGGGGCTCGCTCAGGCTCGCCCCAATTAAAATTCAGGTCAAATTGAGGCTAATTAGTCTACTGTAAAAGAACACAGGGAGGGAAGCAATCGTGGTTCTCCTTCCTTAAGGTTAGCCTCCTCTCCTTGGTCAATCAGGTGGTTGGTGAGCTTGGGGGCCACATTCCGTCCACGTCGGAAGCACTGATGCGGGAGCTGCCTGGTGTGGGCAGGTACACCGCCTGTGAGTTGTCCACTCTAGGTCTGGTGGTAGAAGGCCGGCTTATACATGTACTAGTTTAGTACAGGGAGATGGTAACACTTCTTTTTTTTTCTTTTTATCATTAGGCGCGATTGCTTCCATTGCATTTGGTGAGGTATGTACATGCATGCTGTGTGTGTATAGTGGAATACTGGAGCTTTGGAGTAGGTGTGCAGAGGGAGCTAGGACAGCTAGGGCAGCTAGGACAGCTAGGGCAGCTAGGGCAGCTAGGGAAGCTAGGGCAGCTAGGACAGCTAGGGCAGCTAGGACAGCTAGGGCAGCTAGGACAGCTAGGGCAGCTAGGGCAGCTAGGGAAGCTAGGGCAGCTAGGACAGCTAGGGCAGCTAGGGTAGCTAGGACAGCTAGGGTAGCTAGGGCAGCTAGGACAGCTAGGACAGCTAGGTTGTATAATATGTACATGTAGTGTGACGTTGAAGAGAGTGTTCTATATCTGCAGCAGTGTGGGGTGGTGGATGGGAACGTGGTGAGGGTGTTGTCTCGACTGAGTGCCATGGGAGCTGAGGTGGGAAGCCGGCCGGCCACCGCACACCTCTGGTGAGTTGCAGGTGACTTAGGAGCCAAGAGCTCGGTACAGTCTCAGTCACCCTCTCCCATAGGTCCCTGGCCCACATGGCTGTGGACCCCGAGAGGCCAGGAGACTTTAACCAAGCCCTGATGGAGCTGGGCGCTATCGTCTGCACGCCCAAAACTCCTAGCTGTCCTGCCTGCCCTCTGCGGGACCGCTGCCAGGCTCAACAAATGGTAGAATACACGGAATGTTTTGTCCTTCCTTCCCATAGCATGAGCTCCGTAATGACCACTGTGCAGGCTCTGGAAGACCGCCAGAGACAATCACTCGATAGGTACTCTAAAGGACGCCGCCCAAACTCTCGGGAGAATGAGGTGGCAGTTGAAGGCTGCCCACTCTGCCTCCCACCCGACCGTCCTTGGGACCCCAGGTGAGATCACTTGACCATCATGCATGAGATGCTGACATCGGGTGTGTTGCGTTGCACAGTTTGGGTGTGGTGAACTTCCCCAGAAAGGCAAGAAAACGGGCACCCAAAAGTGAACATGTAAGCTCAGAGAACAGCCATGGTGGCCTTGTTCCGGGGAGTGGAGCCCGGGAACGAGGCTACAGCCATGGTGGCCTTGTTCCGGGGAGTGGAGCCCGGGAACGAGGCTACAGCCATTGGTACACTTACTGCCTCACTACAGCTGGTTGTGTCTGGTTTGTCTTGTGCCCACAGTTTGCAGTGGCTGTTGTGGAGTTCAAGGGGAAACCCCCCCAGTTGTTACTAAGGCAGCGACCAGACACAGGTGTGTGTGGGGGTATGTGGGTATGTATAAATGGGTTTGGCCCTGGGGGCGTGACTCTGCCCCCCACCTGCATTTCATATTTCCACTGCAGGTCTACTGGCAGGTTTGTGGGAATTTCCCTCCACTGAGGTACAATCTGATTGGTCAGAACAGAGGATGTGGCAAGAGCTGCAAACATGCCTACAGCTACCAGCTGACGTGGAACAGGCAAACCTTGGAACAGTGGGCAGCTGGTTCAGCAGAGCTCTGTACCGGCAGTGATACTACCTTTCACCTGTAGGTGTCCCACCAGTTCTCCCACCGGCACCACCACTACCACACATGGCTGGTTGCTATGGACAACCAGCTGCAACCACACTCTTCACTGGGGCCTGTGCGATGGGTCAGCCATCAGGAGCTACTTGGGTCAGCCATCCCAACAGCTGTCAAAAAGGTACTTAAGAGCAGAGTGCAAAGGACAGTTCTATTCTGTTACTGGTTACCCTCCTACCAGATGTACAGACTTCTTGGAGGAAGACGGAAGCAGGATAGTGGAGAAGGCACTCGGGTAAAATTAGGGGATGTCTTGGTATCAGTCGGTTTAAGTACATGTATTTCATGGCAACACTCCAATAACTTAATAGTTTGTGAATCAGTGCTAAATATTGAGGATGCGAATTTAATATCATGAAACTATGAAACCTTTTTAGAAACGGCTGGCAGCAGGTACAGCTACTGGACAGAGCAAGAGACAGAAAACAATGGACATGTTTCTCAAACCACCACCTGAGAATAGCAAGTGACCGCAGCAGAATGTCTGATACATGTAACTAACTATAATACTACACACTGCAGAGAACACCTGTTCATGTAGTAATGAGATATGGATTGTGAGTCTGTACATTGTATTGAGCTATTACATCAGAGGGCGCCATAGCCCCCCCTTACATCAGAGGGCGCCATAGCCCCCCTGTGCCTTGTACAGCCGCTCGTAGTGGGGGATGCAGTAGAACTTATCGCTGATGGTGGCGTAGCTACCTGGTGATAGTGGCTTGGAGCACTGCAGACAGCTGGGTCAGGGGGACAAGGGACGAATAATATGGTGTCATGTGTGTGTGTGTGTGGGGGGGGGGGGGGGGGGTTGTATGTAGGTAAGCTCACCGGAAGCAGGACTTGTGGAAAGTGTACTCATTTGCTGCTACAAACTCCATCGCATACACCCTCTTTCCACACACAAAGCACTGCAGTGGGGGACCGGGAACCCATAATCAGACTGTGTTAGAGTTGACCTGGGAATGGGACTATATATCTCACCTTGCAGTTGGCTGTCATTTGTGTGGGATTGCCGAAGCCTGAAGTCTTCTTTCGGTTTGGGTTCAGGTCGGTTCGCTTCATTCCACGAGGATTGGCGGTGGTATATTTGTCCAAACTAGCATCATCCACCTCGGTACGAAGGAGCGTGATGGGGGTGTGGTCATTGACTCCCTGGAACAGTAGCTCTCCAGAGTAGCTCACCACCTGTAATATTTGCACATCAGGTTCATTATCCACATAGAGGGTTGAGTGCACTCAGTGTATGGGACATAGCCAATGAGATTTTTTTCCCTATGTGGAGTTCACCTTACCTTGTGTTTCTTGGCAGTACGCAGGATGCCAGAGAGGGCCTCAAAAGTGTTGGCCGTCTCCTCAAAGAGGAGTCCAAACTTCACCTCTGTTTGCCCAGCTTCACTCTCATAGCCCAGTCGCTGGATCTCAGCAATCAGCTGGAGCAGGAGAGGGAGTTCAGCAAACACTGAGAAACAAATCTTGGCAAGGCGTCCCTTATGGCAAGCATGCTTAAATATAGTACAGAATTAGTCTGGAGTTAGCTAGTGATAATAGATCTCTGTAGCTAAACGGTATGGGTTCCATGTACTGACTTCTCAGTAACTGCAGTAGAGTATTACAATAACATGGCTAGTACCTTCCTGAGTTCTTTGTCCACCCACCCCACGGCAGCTGCCACTCTGTCCTCTCGTCCTGCTTCTCCCTCGCCCTTCTCCGCCAGCCGTGGCAGCTGTGGGTAGGACTGGGGGTGTCGGGCCAAGGGCATCACACTGAATGCTGGGTTACCGGGAGCAACTGGCTTAGAGGGCTCTGAGAAACGCTTGAGGCGTTGTCTCACGGGTAGCGGTCCAGGTTCTTCATCCTCCTCAGCCGGAGATGGTGGGTGGGCTTTGCCTGGTTTCTCAACTGCTTGTGTTCCCAGAGCCTCTGCTGAGTGCTCTCCCTTCCCTGCTGTGGGTGGGGGCTGGTTTTTAGTGGCCGGGGTAGCTGCAAATGGTTCACTGCTTTCTGAAGTTGAGTTGTCCGAGTCTGTAGGGGATATAGCCTCCTCCAATCTAACCTTGATAGTTAGCTCGGTCACCTGTACCTGTGGCGTCTCTGCTTTTGTAACTTCCTTTTGTTTGTGTTCTTTGAGATGTAAGATGGATGGGGGGCTATCCTCGGCAGCTTCCTGTGTTCCCTCAACACTGGGGGGCTGTGAGGGCTCAGGGCCACTCGGGGGCTTTGAGGGCTGGGCATTGCTGCTGTTTTTCACACTGGTACTGTGCGCCAATGGCCTATTAGTATGGTACCCCATGGTAGACTCATCATCATCCTGCATTAAAGGAGAAGGGGAAAAAGTGTCAGTTGACAAACATATGCATTCTATCATTGTATTCAACCCACCTCATCCTCACTGTCGCTTGGCTCAGACTCAGTGTCAAACTGTGTCAGTAATACCTCAGACTCTCCCACCTCTGTTCTCACTAGATGTTGGTCACTCTTGGCGTCAGTTGGGTGGAGTTCAGGTGCTGCAGTTGTGTTCTCTTCATAAATGGCACGGTTGTGATCATGTACACCAGACTCCTCGACACCTTGGGTAGACAGCTGTTCCTCCGTGTCGCTTGGCTCCTCTTCTGATGACTGTTCAAACTGCTCCAGTTGACTACTTACTGAAATGAGGTTCTGAGACGACACGTGGGCTGTAACACTCTCATCTGATGTAGATCCTTTGCTGGCCTCAGAGCTACGATCAAGAGACCAGTTGTCCTCCCCTTCTTTCCTTCCCTCCACACCCACTAGGCTGGTAGCAGGGCCAACTGCATCGTATGGCAACTGCTCCTGCTTGGACAATGATGTTTCAGCGACAGTCTGGACTTCCATCTCAGTCTGAATGAGGGAGTGCGGAACATGGCCGGCAATGCCTTCTTTTTCAGCAGCCTCACTCTCTTCTTCTTTCTCTGCAAGGATCCAGTTGCTGGAGGAGGTCAGCTTGCCCAGGGTTGCCAGGAGGTGCTGTCTCCAGGAGTTCAGCTCCTTCTCCGATTCACAGAAGAAGTGATACGATCGGTCGCTGTTGATGATAGAGAAGCAGAGGTTTCTCAGCGACTTCTTTGGCCAGTAGTGGCAGTCCTGGTAGCTGGTGTCCTCACTAAATTTCATTCGCAGACACATTCTTCCGACTGGAATGGTTCTATGTGAGGACTTTGAGCGATCACTCTTGTAGCTGTACAGCAGACCATCAGAGTAGAGTACATAGTACCTGCGGTGCCACCTTGCAAAGATGCTTCTGTTGTGTGCAATCTTGTAAAGGTAGCCTGAGGCTACGGCTGCGTGGCCTTCAGACTGCCTGCCATAGTCAGTATCTCCCATACTAAATGTGGAGTCCGACTGACAGTTCCTGCGATCTCTGCTCCTAGTCAGGTGTAGCTAGCCCACCTTCTCACGAACGCGTGAGGGTACGTCGTGGAGCAAAAAACTAACAGCAACGCGTACTCGTACTAGCTAGCCTATAGTCCATAAAGGTGGGTGGGGCTCATGCGCGCAGCCAGCCGGTCGCCGACGTGACGCGAGGTCTGCGGGAAAGCATTACGTAAGCATAAAAACATTTACACAGCACATTAGTTGAAAACTTTACAGCGCAAGAAGAGAGCTCCGTTCTCCACAAACTCCGAGTCTTCATTCAATAACTTCCCTAGTGCAATGAACTTGGGATAGCCATAGCCAACATTCCGAGGGTTCTCCGGCCGGTGGAAGTAGTGTAGGCGAGGGTCAGGGTTGATGTCCTTGGTTATGTTCTGGCCATTCTTGACATTGAGGAGACTGAGGTGGACCCGGTTCTGAAAGGGCCAGGCGATGACCTCGTCAAACTCTCCCTTCATCATGACAAAGTAGAGAGAGAGGTGGCCCTGGTTGTTGTCACCTCCGGGGTAGATGCAGAGGCAGAGCTTGTAGCCTGCCTCCGTGGAGTAGAAGGGAGGGCTGTAGATCACTGACGTCGAAGTGTCGCCTGCCTGGGCTTGCTTGATCTTCAGGCGGATATCATCAACTCGCCAGGTGAACTGTCCACTTGAGGGATACAGGGTACTCTCTAGGTTCTTGGTGAACTCGGCCTGGGTGGTGACGACAGCCCTGAGGTCCTCCACCTCCTTTTGGAGGGCTAGGATCACCTCAGCCATGCCAGTGGTGTGCTTGGGGCCACACTGAATCATGTGCTCTCCCATCCTACCCCTCTCCACTTGCTCTGAGCAGCCAAAAGGGGCCATCGAGCACGTCACAAGAACTCGTGGACACTCATTTGCATAGTGCACAGTAATGTCTTTTCTAAGAAACGTTTCAGTTCGACAGCCATACTGGCATGGTACCAGGTAGAGGGGACACTGGCCGTAGTGGCCCTTCATTTCAGCCTGAGGGACAGCCAGAGTACAGTAGTCACACTGGACTGGCCGCCTGGGGCACACACTAACGTGAGCCTCCATTTCAGCTTTCAGGATTGCCGCCCCACAAAGCTCACATGGAACATCTACAAATGCACACTTCTCAAGGTGGGTCCGTTTCTCCGATACTTCTCCCACCCACTCACAGCCGTGGGCCTTCTTGGGACACTTGATCTTGAGGCCGTTGATCTGCAATTTTGCTGCATTGTCAGGATAGACATTGTTGAGGTCGATCACAGTCCGATCCTTAGGACAGAAATTATTTCGAGAATTAATGACGGGCATTATGCACTCTTTGCAGAATCTGTGGCCGCATGGGGTCTGGTACGGCTCGTTCAGGCAGCACAGACAGATGGCACACTTGAGGTAGTCTGCCAGCTCGTCAATGAGCAGAGCATCTATGTCATCTGGATCATCACTGGCAGTCATCTTGAAGAGCTTCTTATACCTTTAAATAGGTATTATAAAATATTAATATAAATTTTAGGGGTGACCATTTTAGGACCTCCCCAAATTATATGGCGCCTACAATCGACAATGAAATCCTGAGTCAACATTTGTATGTGATCGTTACCTGGACTGCTTTCCTTTCGGGGATCACGCGGGCTGATTCCACCACCATATAGACAACACACTTTGCTGCCACCCAGCAGGTCAGAGATGGCAATGACGCCACAGAAACTCACGTGCGCGACAATGATGGCGGTGGACTACCAGGCGAAGTACGAGGCGTTTCTCAAGGAGGTACTGATTGACGTGAACACCAAGGTCCAGGCAGCGCAGCAGCACGCCGAAGAGAACGCCAGAGGTAGGTTGAGCAGTTGATTAGCACTCCAAACGCTAGGTGTTATATCAGACTAATGATGGAAGTTCATCGAATACCCCCCTCCCCCCTTTCTAGCAAGTGAGGAGTACAGCAGTGAGTTAAAGCGGCAGTTGGAGGAGGCATGTGAGAGAATCTCACAGTTGGAGGGGAGGCTGGAGGCAGCGGAGGCTGAGGCAGCTCTCACCCGAGAACAACTCCAGTGCTGTCAGAATGCTCACAAGGAGAGTGAGGTGAGTTTGTCACGCGTCATAAGAGAAACGCTTTCCAGTTGTACACCGGACCTCATTCTTTATGGTACTGGGAGTGAGGCTATACATACAGTCTCATTCCCTGGTGCTTTATCGTATAGTGTGGCCTGGGAATGAGACTATCCGCACAGTCTCATTCCCAGGTACTTTATTTTGAACTGAGTGGAGGGCTAGGAATGAGACTGTGACTTGAGTACTTTCTCTGTCCAGGACACCACTGAGCTCCTGAGTGCCATGTCCTCCCTGACAGTTACTGTGAAGGAGCGCTCCCCCACCGTCACTGTGTTCCACTGCACAATGGTAGAGAAGGGACTGCTAGGAGGTGAGGAAGAGATCGTCTGATTTCTGCTGTCTGGGCTGGCCACAATGGCTACCCTGATTCCTTGGGTAAAGACACTATTGTTTCCATAAAATGTAGTTACCTATACACTTTATTTGCTAAGTTGTTGTTTTTTGCTGGTACTTAGCCATCCAAACAATGCCCAAAGGTATCAAATTTCTGTATTTTGTAAGAGCCAGCGCTAGCTACATGTACCCCAAAGGAATTTTTCGTTCTTTATAGTGCGCCGGGCTAAATTCGAATTTTTTTAGTTGTACTTTGCTTGTGTGAGTATACCTTTATGGTCCCTTCCCTCTACACCCTCAGGGCACCGGTTCTCCCTGAGCCTCAACAAGCAGACATGGGAATACACCTATGCCCCTCTGGAGCCAAGTTCCCTGCCACACCTCCCTGCAGTCAAGCCCTTCACCGCGAGGATCTGTTTCCCAGACTACATGATCAGTCCCTTCCTCACAAACCTTTTGAGCATTCACTTTAGTAAGGAAGATAACTAAAGTTTTTGCAGTACTGTCTTATTCATCATACCCTCCTCTTCTATTTATGTGATTTGTGTATCCGGATCAATTTTCACCTCTATTCTAAATGATGCCCACTAGCTAAACCAATTTTCTTGGCGGGAAGTGCGAGTTAAGTAATGGCTTGTTCTAGAGGAGCTCTGATCGTGTTCGAGGGCTGTGACCGGGTGGGCAAGTCTACGCAGTGCAGGAAGCTCGTGGAGGCCCTCAATTTAGGAGGCGGGCGGGCCCAGCTCATGAAATTTCCAGGTATTCTGGCAATGAACAGCAACTCACTCTTATAGTTGTCCTAGCTGTACTCACCGTGATCCCCCACTACCACAACCCCTGCAGACCGCACTACGGCCATAGGTAAGCAGATCAACTCTTACCTGAACAAGGAGGTGGAACTGGAGGACCACAGCGTGCACCTACTGTTCGCCGCCAACAGATGGGAGCTTGTGTGAGCATTCATACCACTCTATTCCTTGTAGCGTCTTAATTCATTCCACTGATTCCTTATACCCAGGCCAGAGATGAAGCGCATTCTTCTCTCAGGGACATCGCTGGTCGTGGACCGCTATGCCTTTTCTGGTGTGGCCTTTACAGCAGCCAAACAGGTCTGTTTGGCTGTAGTCTCTCCTCTAGTCTCAGTCTGGCTGGAGTGAGCGTTACCAACCATTGATTCTTTCTCTGCTCACTTTGCCCTGCAGATTGCTCCACTGGAGTGGTGCAAAGCCCCCGACATCGGGATTCCTGGCCCTGACATCGTCTTCTACCTCAAACTGTCTGCCAAGGAAGCACAGCAGAGGGAACAGTTTGGCAACGAGCGGTATGAAAGCTTGGGCTTTCAACGGGAAGTGGAGCAGCAGTTTGAGGCCCTGGGGGCAGGGGAGTGGCATGTGCTGGATGCCTCTAGAGACATTGAAAGCCTACACTCCGATGTTATGAAGACTGCTAGAAAGGTCATCGAAAACAAGACCCGCTCTCCCATTTCCCAGCTGTGGACTACAAACTGAACCCGCTCTATTTAAAAAAATTATCTGGGTTTCTCTTAATCTCGTTCTCCATACCTCTTTCACATAAGTACAAAACATGTTCGGCTGGACTATTGCACAAAAAATTTTGAATTTTGCAACCAATCACGTTGACCATTACTTTTGTAAAAACTCGTTCTCAATGAAGTGTCTCACGTGAGGCCATATTCTGTCCGACTCGGTACCAGTGAAACTCTGTAGCAGTCCCTTTTTGTGATAGAAATCTAGCACTGGCTTGGTCTGGTTCTCATACTGCCTCAGCCTTTCAGAGACGGTCTCAGGATGGTCATCTGGCCGCTGGACTAGGGGCTCCCCTGTGACATCATCAACTTTGGGAACCCTGGGTGGGTTATAGCTGTTGTGGTAGACACGCCCACTCCCTGGGTGGACCCACCTCCCTTGTATGCGATCAACAATAGTCTCAAATGGTACATCCAGATTGATAATGGTGTCCACCTGTTCCTGTCCCAGTAACGCTTCAGCCTGAGGCACAGTTCTTGGGAATCCATCCAGTAACCAGCGCTTCTGAGCTACCTTCAGCTCACTGAGAATCAGCCGCACCACGGTGTCGTCGGGGACCAGCTGCCCCTTGGTGATGTAAGAGTCTGCCTCCCTCCCCACAGAGGTCTGCTGGGCTATCTGGGAGCGGAGGATGTCCCCGCTGGAGAGGTGTGTCATTCCAAAGGTACCCACGATTAGGGAGGAGATGGTCCCTTTGCCAGCTCCTGGAGGACCCATCATCACCATACGGAGCATGCGGGCCATGGTGGGCAGCTCAGCTGGGGGACAAAGGAGAGAATATCAGCCCCACCCCCTTTGTAAATATTACTTGCTAAACTGTTACACATACAATGTACTCACCTTGTAAAGTGTTTTCAGTCACAATTTGGCCTGTAATAAAACATCTTTTCTGTTTTAATCGGCTTCAGTACACGTACACGTGCAGTGCAAAGTATAAAGTACAACGAGGACACGATTCTAAATCAGCAAACTTTTGATTTTACATTCCTCAACAACCCACGCACTAAAGTAGGGAGGTCACATGGAGGCCCAAGAGTCGGAAACGCCTGCTAGCATCGAAAAGTAAGCCACTGTACATGCTGTACATTTGCCCGTGTGGCACAGGAGTGACTTTGTGTATTATGGTAGCGCTGATCATAGAAAGTAGTATATGAGAGTGGCCCAGCAATGTCGCTGTCGTGAGAGTGGCCCAGCGATGTCGCTGTCGTGAGAGTGGCCCAGCGATGTCGCTGTCGCGCACATGTGCTTGTTTGCTTATGCAGGTTTATTCGTCACAGCCAGGAGCTCACGCCGCTGCTGAGCCACAACAGTGACAGTGGAGAGGGCTGGGACGATGCTATACCTCCAGGACAAGAGCTCCAGGATTACCAACGAGACCCGAACGTGGCCATCCCCCTCCCTCCCCCACCCCCCCTCTTCCAAGGTGAGCCTGTGACTAGAACTGCACCCAAATTGCAATCACACGGGTCCTTTGTCTCGTGAGATATCACTCCCCGTTGCTGCAGACACTGGCAGAACCCCCAATGCCCTGCTGGAGCACCAACCTCCTTCTAAGGATGTACAAGGTAGACTTCGATGTAGACCTTTATGCATTTATCTTGCAGACAAAATTTGTCCTAGCTGTGTGATAGAATCTTGAGAGCTATATGGAGGGTGATCCTTGCTGCCTATTTCTCCCTCAGATCCAAGTGCTGCATGGGGCGTGTGCGGGCTGCTAAACATGGGCAATACCTGCTACATGAACGCCGGGTTACAATGCATTAGGAGCATCCCTGACATCGCCAAGTACTACCTGGGTGAGCTGCTGCATTAATACTGACGATGTAATAATGATGTCATTTGAATCATTCTCATTCCCAGATTCCAAGTTCTCAGACATGCAGGTCTCAAGCAGCACCTCAGAAGACAGTAAAGACAAATTTTTAGCCTGCAAGGTCAGCAAAATCGTACCTTAATCCCTGGCCTTCTGCCCGACTTTTACCTTGCATCATATGATTATCATGTGATAATTAAGTGATCCCTGGCTTTCTGCCCTGACTTTTACCTTGCATCATGTGATTATCATATGGTCCCTGGCCTTCTGCCCCGACTTTTACCTTGCATCATGTGATTATAAAGCTGGGCGGAAGGCCTGGTACACCACGGCTGATCTCAAGAGCTTATCTCCCTTGAGTTGTCTTCTCTCCCCCTCCCTAGGGCCACCTCAGTGCTCGGTTCAGCACCTTAGTGCAGAAGCTGTGGTCATCCCAGTTCTCCGCTCTCCACCCCAAGGCCTTCAAGACCACTCTAGGCCTCCTGCACCCACAGTTCGGGGATAACAGACAAGTGTGCAATATTTTGGGCCTATGGCATAATTATTGTCTTAAAGTTCTAAGTAGGAATTGTTTTATAATCACCATTCCTAACCAAATAACCTTAATGCCAATTTATTTATTTCTCTGGTTTAGTAGCAGGGTATAATGATTTTCCAACAAAATTTCTACCTTAAGGCTGTACTAGGGTAACAGACTCTAAGGCTGTACTAGGGTAACAGACTCTAAGGCTGTACTAGGGTAACAGACTCTAAGGCTGTAATGGGGTAACAGACTAATTGTTATGTTAGCCTTATGTATTCTCTCTCCTAACAGCAAGACTGCCAGGAGTTTCTTGCAATGCTACTTGACACACTTCACGAAGACGCTATCTCTTTTGACTGCTGCCACACCTCCAAGCTACCCAACGGTGACTGCAATCACAAAGATGAGAAGGGAGAAGTGATGGAGGAGGATGTGTCACCCAATCAGATCGCTGTCGAAGACAAGTCACATGATCCTACACAGAGTGAGAACTCTGGCCCCAGTGCCCAGTCTGATGATCAGAGGAAGCCATCAGTTGTGACGGAGACCTTCCAGGGCATGCTCAGAAATGAAGTACGCTCTCTTTACTTGGTAGACAGATGATGTCATAATGATATCACCGACAATATTCCCTCCAGGTGGTCTGCAGCACTTGCCACCATCTGTCCACTAAGGTGGAACCCTTCATTTACCTCTCAGTACCCCTCCCTCACGCCTTCGAGAGGCAGATCGGTAAAATTACTGTAATTGGCTTGCTTCTCTACTTTTGCTAATAATGAGCTGCTCTTCTTCCAGAGATTCACTGGATACCCTTGTGTTCTAGGCAGGGAGAACGTGTGGTTACCAAGTGAGCGGACTGTTCTTCAGTCAGCTGATTACAGTGTGATTATCATGTGACCTGTTTATGTAGGCTGCTGGTGACAGTGTTGAGGGATGTGTCAGTCGGGGAGGTAAAGGATGCTCTGTTGCTTCTGATTGGCCGAGAGCTGTCACATGACCTCTTGGTGCTAGCTGAAGTGAAAGAAAAGAGCATAGTCCGTGTGTTGGTAAGAGACAACCTAAAGATCCACAGATGTCTGTCTCTACCACTCGCTACTCCTCTCCTCTCCTCCCCCTCCCCTCCCCCCCCCCCCCCCCCCACACACACACTCCCTTCCCTCTCCTTAGTCTGATTCCTTCTCTCTGAAGCAGCTTGCTGATGGCGGCAGTGAGATGTATGTCTTTGAGATGGCTCCAGTGGAAGGAGCTGGTAGTGTGGAAGTCTTGCAGGCAGAGGACAGCCAACCCACTCCGGAGCAGATGGGGTACCAGCCCTTGGGACACAGTGAGATAGGTCCCGTTCCCAGTCCAATAGTATCTGCACCTCTGGAGGCAAACCAAGACCCATGGATGCCTGTCACTGGCCACACCTCTAGCCACGCCCCTGAACAGGAGACCTCCCAACTGGACGCTTTTGGCTCTGAATATTTCACGAGCAGTGGTGATGGTGTAAGCACCCACGGGGGGAAGCACAGTAAGGAGAGCGACTCTGAGGGAGAGGTCATTCCGGCCAAGATGATGAGGAGGGAGGAGGTTCCAGCGGAGGCACGTCTCAGTTCCAGCCCCACCCCTGAGGCCATGGACTGCAACGCTGTCCAAGGGGACAGCCCCTCTGCCCACACAGGAAACAGTACTGGTGTCAATGTGTCAGCCCCTGCAATTAGCAGTGCTAACGACTCCCAGCCTCCACCACGGGTAGTGGTGATGGAGTGGCACTCCTGCAGTATTTGCCTAGAGGAAATGGTGGACAGTGATCTGCTCATCCACCACGACTGTGGTGCCATTGTCTGCCCCACTTGCTTACAGGCCTCCTCGCAGCACTACAGCCAGGGGGGGGCTCTCATGCCTTGCCCGGTAAGTGGGGCTGCTGGAGATTGAGATGGGTGGTGGCAATGTTGAGGGGGTTGAGGGTTTTGCAGGGTGTTAGAGAAGTATGCAGTCCTGGCAATACAGCTGGGGGAGGGGTGCTGAGGTTGGGAGGGGTGGTGTAGGGGGCTGCAGGGTGTTAGAGAGGCACGCAGTCCTGGCTGTTCTATATAGTGTACATGTACCTCTTGGACTTTGTCTTATGCAATACCATATTGTAATTTCTCCAGATCTGCTCAACAATGGTGAGTCCTTCTCAGGCGTTCCGTCCCCTGGCCACCCTGGAGGAAAGCCAAGTCATCAAGTGAGCCTTTCACCTGTGTTCAGTCTACACTACTATCACATGTTTGTACCACAGCATTGCCAGCAGCAACAGTGATACATGTACTAGCTATGGTTATTGCACCACCTCAGTTGCCATGTTAACTACTTAATCCTTTGATAAAATGTTAATGTGTTTTGAGTGAAGCACACTCCCTAACTGGTGAAATGCTAAGTATTGTATTACAGCACCTGGACAGATTTATTCCCATTTTCCGTGTGTGTAGGCTGCTTCAGACCAACATTCTGTTTCGGAGAGAGGCCTATGATGGCAGCGTGGAGCTCTTCGGACACCCGGCTCTACTCAACTTGCCCTCCTCTGACAAGAGCTCTATCTTCTATTCCACAATCTCCGCCCTCCTAGCCCCGCCCACTGTTGGCCACGAGTGGAAACTCTGCCTCACAGATGCCAAAGTAAGGAAGACTTTCTACTTCGACTCATACTGACAATAAGTCATCAACAAAATGTTCGTGTTGTAAGGAAATAAGATCTTGTGATCGTGACTACATCACTCCTTGCTCACACACACACACACACACACACACACACACACACGTACCACAGGGTCGTTTCTGTTCGCGGTGTCTCTTTGGCTCGGGCTGCCGGGGGTGTGTCATAGCGGACTGTGATGTTCCCCTGCAGCTGAAGCCCGGAGACCACGTCGCTGTCACCTTCCCTCTGCTGCCCAGCTTCACTGCCGAAATGGTCTGCACATATCAGCTGCTAGTTCTATAGTACATGATGTCATTGTTACATCATTTCCACAGGCAGGTCGCGTTGAGGCCCACCCCTCGCTGAAAGAGAGAAGAGAACAGCAGCTGACACTGGAGGAGTGCCTCCAGGCATTCTCACAGAGGTCTGCACACTGCTTGCTCCCAGACCATGTCAAGATTTTTTATACATGGCCTGGGTCAAAGTGGACAGATTTTTTTTTCTCAAGTGTAAATACGGCCACTACTCCGTCTCGAAAGTGCATGATACAGTCCAGGATCTTAGTTTCTGGTCAACCAGACTTTCCACAAAATTTAGCATAAGAAAGGACTGGGATAGTTTTTGAAGATATTTATGTGAAGGAAAGTCCTCCAGTCCTGTATATGTTTACTGGTGCAACTGCATGTATACTCTTTGGCAGCCATATGCAGCATTTTGTGGGGAGGACTGCTAGAGAGCGTGTAGTTGAAGCATTTGGTATACTGTCTGGTTATCTCCTCTACCTAGAGAGCTACTGGGTGCAGATAACCCCTGGCTCTGTCCCCGCTGCGGCCAGGCCCGGGAGGCGATGCGGACGTTGGCGGTGTGTGCCTTCCCCCGCACTCTCATCGTTCACCTCAAGAGGTTCATCTTTCACGGCTCCTCCAGCAGCAAGGTTGATGCACCTGTCAGCTTCCCACACCAGCTCGACCCTTGGGTGGTGGGCAGTACCACGGGGGAGGAGGAGGAGGGGGGACCTCTCCAACTAGTTGCCTTTGTCTGCCACTTTGGAAGTGAGTTGACCAGACTACACTGCTATGGAGTCAGAGGTTTTGTGGCTAAGACAGACAAGGCTGATATGCTGCACAGGATGTGCTCATGTCTAGGCCATGTTGATGTTGGCCACGTTGATAGCAGAGATGTAATTTCAGCTTCTCTGCCATCTACACACACACAGCCCTGCACAGTGGACATTACACTGCCTACAGCAGACACCCGTCTTCTGGGGAGTGGTGGTGCTACAACGACGAGACAGCAACAAAGGTGGGTGGAGTCTTGGATTGAGGCCATGTCGCATATCCCATGTCGCACGTTCAATGTCACGTATCTGATGCTATGAGAGGTTTCTCTGGCGCTGTAGGGAGAGCCAACAGAAAAGGACATGGAGAAGGCGTACATCCTGTTTTACCAGCAGAAAGGTACGTGTGATAACTATGGCTCTGTACTTTTAGCTCAGCTTCTGGAGCCGAGTTGGGTAGGGTACCCCATACTCTTCTCCCCCAGCCCCTATCCCTCTCAACCTTCCTGAAGTCACAGCTACATTTGACGACTCCACCGAGATGAAGGGTGTAGAGCAGCTGCTGCGGCTGTTCAAGCCACACCCATCCCCCGCCTCCCAGGTTCCGCCCCCTATGCCTCTCAAGAAGGCCAGCAGTGAGAGTGAGTGTCTATTAAAGCAAATGGGAAGGCAAGTCTTGAGTCTGAGCTGCCTTTCTCCTCCTCCCCCCCCCCCCCTCCTCAGGTGACCTGACTGGAGGTGGTGAGCTGGTATCAGCCCAGGCCAGTGCTATCATCTCCGCCTTGGGCCTGGAGCCCAGCAGCCTTCTCACCGACAGCACCACACCCACCCATCCTCCCCCCCTCACTCGGGCATCCTCCAACCCTCAAATAGCAGCTCAATCCAATGTACGTCACATGATAATCATGAGTGCTACAAGCCCACTGCCAAAGCATTTTTTATTGCATGACTATCACATGCTTATCATAGGATTAATCACATGGCTGTCACATGACTATTGCATGGTTGTCACATGATTCTGCAGGTGGGTTCTCTCCTGGAAGACTATAGGAACTACGACTTCGGTCCCGAGGTGGATGACTCTGTTAGCTCAGCCACGGGAGGAGTACAGCTCCTATCAGTGAAGATGAAGTCATGGTGACTTGATTACCTCCTTCTAGTCTATGCCTTTAGTTTTGTAGCTGAAATTGGTCCAAAATTTAGGACATGTACATGTATTATTCAAGAGCAATGTTATTACTCATAAAAGAGATGAGAAATTATCCTAGCAAATGCATGTGGCCACACGCAAACACAGTATCTTGACATGCAGGGGATCTGTGTCTGCTATAATATGGTCTATATGGGCTTAACAATAATTATATATGTAGCGCTTGATGTACCAGTACTCCTAAACAACAGCACTGCATGCTACAGCAAGTTCTTTGAAGTTTTGGTATTTAAATGATGTTTGTAAGGTCATGTACACACAGAGTCATTCAAAACCCAAACAATCCCAGCATCTTTGGGTTGGTGAGTGGAAACAACAGCACACCAAAGCCACAGAGTCCAACAAGGTAGCACAGTCCAATCAGAGCAGGGTGCGGGTGGTGAGGGATGTCCTCGAAGGCTGGAAGGCCCATCAGGTTGCAGAAGGTGTGGGACATCACAGCACTCTCCAGGTGTCCAGTCCGAATAAAGAGGAATGCTGAAAACATTCCAAATAGGGAAGTGTAGCCGACTTGGAGGAGCACGGTGCCACAAGCTGTGAGAAAGCTCTCCTCCTTCCCCCTGGCCCACTCTACCAGGTGGTGTACATGAGCCAGCCCGAAGAAGAGCGGGCAGAAGAGAATGGTCCATAGCGGTCCGAGGTGGGGCAGGAGGAGGGGGATCATGCACCCACGAAAGACAAACTCTTCGGCAAACGGAGCAATGATATAGTTCCTGAAGTTGATATCGAATCTCTCCTGCCTCAGGTGTGCAAAGAGGCTCTGCCCTGAAGTAGTTGCCTGTACAATGGGCCCTGCATAAAGCACCACTACCAGCAGGAGGGAGGCTAATATAGCAGGTATCCTACCCTTCCACCTCAGGCCCACCACTGCAAGTAAGGGGCGACCACTGGAGGAATCCTTGTCCGACCACAGCCATAGGTAAAACGGAGCCAGGATGCACACTACAACAATGACAGCCAGCCGCCTCTTAACGGTCTCCGGGTGATTCCTGGGCAGTCCTGGGTCGACTGCATACAGGCTGAACACAAACACACTCGCCAGGACGAAACAGGCGGTGAGAGCTCCAGAGAAGCTCAGCTCGGTGAAGGAAACCACTGGGAGGGGCAGAATATCGTACGGCGTGGGGAACATCTTTGATCTTCACTGCAGTAAGGCGTTGGTACGTCTACTTTTGTTCTCGGCAGTGGTGCCGTTGCAGCGTAGATGCTTGCAAGGGTGAGGAAATCGACGCACGTGTACTGATGAGGGGGGTTTCCCGTCTTGTAATCCAAGGCCATGCAGGAGCACTTGTTAAATACCGTTCACTACTAACCACACTCCTCCAATTACTCGACAGCTGTCTAAGTGCATAAACAAAAACCGAGTAGGCTCTCATTAAGAGATGCATGCACTGGTCTAAATGCTTGCACACATGCATACAGCAATACACTTCATCTCAAATTATCTGCAATTGGGCAACAAAGCGAGAGCAAAGTATACTCAGTAACCAGAGCACAAAACAGCACAAAACAAAGAAGAGCACAAAATAAAATAAATCTAGCAATACAATTCCATGAAACTGGGATGAGCCAACTGAAAACATAATTAAATTTATTTAGGACACGTGGCCAGCATGCCCACGGGAAAAAACCTCTCCGAAAAAACCTCTTGGAGGAAAAAACCGGAGAGGAAAAAACCAACCAAAAATCACATCCCAACAATGCATACATAATAGCTAGCTACATATACAACTGCTGATGATTAGTAATTTAAAAACTGACTAGCATGACGTGGTATGCAGTAGTTGACACTCCACCTCGGGATAAGTGGCTCACAGGAAAAATTAGGAGTTCCACAAACGGAAGTTCTCCGGCTACACCAAAGTCAAGTTGCCATGTGTATAACTTGCTCGTAGAATACTGTGAGATCCATGCGCAAACTGCCAGCTTGGTTGCCACAGATCTTGATGGAAAGCCACTTCCACACCACTGGATGCATGGAGAAAATGGATGCATGTTAGCATAGTCATCATCGCTCCTACTCAAACTAATCTAGCTAGCTACGACCAGGAAAGTGTGTAAAGGCTCAGAACCAGAACTGAAAAACACAAGGCACTGAGAATACAAAGAAGTATTAACTAAATGTTCACCTCCACTGTTACGTTCTCCTCTGCATAGCTAGAATGGGGAAGAACTTTAGAAGAGAGATTATTCCCACACTAACTAAATCACAGTCTACTCCAAGCGCCCACTCTTCTGTATAGTAGATGCTCAGCTAGCTGTAGGCAAAACTTTAGAATCGAAAATAACCGGATGTAGCTACTAAAATTTATTAAAGAGTAACGGATGGACCACCCCATCCTCCCACTTTCCATCCTCTGATTTGAAAAGTTAGCTAAATACTCAAACTAGAATTTGAAGGCTCTGAGCGTAGCTACAACTAGCTATAAATGCTCAGCTAAAGGCTTAGAAACAGTTTTTTTTTTGCCTAAATGCTCAAAGGCTCAGTACTACAACAATGCTTCACCTGCAGGGAAGACAAGAGAGACATCAATACATGGTCACACTGACTACTCCAAGCACATGCTCAGCTACTTTAGCTAGCTATAGCCTCCCTCCCCATTTCCACTACTACCCACAACTGGTGGCACGAATCCCCTACAAACACTATTTTTTTTTTGCTGTATGACTAAAGCTAGCTGGCTACCGCTCTGTGTAGCTACTGTAAAGGCAGGTCAGTTGGGGTAGGGTTTGGAGAAAAAACCTCACTTCAGTGTGTCATACGCTGTGTGGATCAAGCGACTGTTGTCAGCGTCATCTGTTTTTCTGGATCCCACCGCTTCAGGCACCTCCCTCTCTGGCCAGCCAGCTTTGGGAAGGCAATGCATACACGCTCCCTCCCCATGCACCCCCCCCCCCCCTCCCCATGCACCACTAGAACTACAGGCATGTCCTAAAGCGGAATGGATGGGGCCATTACTTCCTAGGGCAGGTCCTAAGGCTCAGGGGAGTAATAGTGGGTTGGGGCAATGCATACACGCTCCACCACTAGAACTACAGGCATGTCCTAAAGCTGAATGGATGGGGCCATTACTTCCTAGGGCAGGTCCTAAGGCTCAGGGGAGTAATAGTGGGTGGGGGCAATGCATACACCCCTCCCTCCCCATGCACCACTAGAACTACAGGCATGTCCTAAAGCTGAATGGATGGGGCCATTACTTCCTAGGGCAGGTCCTAAGGCTCAGGGGAGTAATGGTGGGTGGGGCCCACCCTCCCACACACACACCCCCACCCCCCACTAGTGCCTAATGCTCAATGGGTGGGGCATGCTACTTAATTAGGGCCACCTTTAATTGAGGTTAGCTAATGTTTGGTTAGTTAGCTAGTTGTATAGCGATTTTAATTACTGTCTATAGCTATTTTTGAGTTGTCTTATTTTTGTTTAAATGGAGCTACTTATATTGGGTATGGGTTACAAAAACAATAAATAAGAAAGCCGGCCGGCAAATGAGAAAAAGATACATGAAGCAATGCAAACCAAGAGGACAGATGACACAGACAATGGCAGCATGACACACACAGCGAGTGACGAACTGACAGAGATTTTTACCCCCAACCCTATAGCTTACACTGCAACTTGAAGCATAAGCTGCTTACCTCACACCACTAGCTACCCTTATAGTAGTACAGCTTGTACAGCCTCGCTCACCCAGGGAATGTTGTGGCCAGAGAACTAGCTACGGCTACTTGTCTTGAGGCTACTGAAGCATGCCTAGTATGCTACCGAGACTGCTAAAGCACACACTAGAGGCTTCTTTGTAACATACTGATGCTGCTGAATGGTTTATAGGCTTGCTACATTAAAAAGCTGCCTAGTAGCTATGTTACAAAGGCTGCTGCTAAAGCACACACTACAGAACAGGCTTTGTTAGTTGCATGCATTTGAAACTCTTAGTGGATTTTTGTACCACCAGTACCCCACTTAAACATGCACATGCAGCTACTTAAATTAAGCTTTAGCATGCATACATGCACCTTACATTACAGCATGCAATGCACCTTACGTTAAAGCATGCACATGCAAACTTAAAGTTAAATGTATGCACTATACTGCCTTTGCTTTCTCCACGTCAGAGATGCCTGGTCATCATCAGCAGCCCCAGTGGTCAGCTCCAGTCACCCCCTGGAGAGAACAGACACCTCTGGTCACACTCAAGAGTCAGCTGCACGTTTATTTCTTGTACAGTCAGTTACTCTCCTACAGAACCAGCTGGTTGACTCCCAGGAACCATGCTATATAGCATGCATACATGTAAGGCTAGTTATGACTGGAGCTCTTGCAATAACGCTATACTGTAGTGCATGCCATGCACACAGTGAATCTAGTGACTATAAATCTTACGGTCATGGCTGCCATGGCTGTCTGAGATATCAGGTCACCTCCAGTCACTGTCACAGACATCCAGTCATTGCCGCCAGTCACCTTTAGAGAGAGGCAGGTCTCAGCTTAGTCACCATCCAGAGACCATCACCTGATTCAATCACACTCTGCATTACCCTCAGGGAGAGCTGTTGAGCAGTCATTCCCCGAGATCTAAATGGAGCACCATAATAATAATAGAGTCAGTTACCTTCCTACAGAGACTGCTGGTTGACTCCCAGGAACCATGCATAAATAGCTATATAGCATGCATACATGTAAGGCTAGTTATGACAGCAGCTCTTGCAATAATGCTACTGTAGGCCATGCACACAGTGAATCTAGTGACTATAAATCTTACAGTCATGGCTGCCATATCCAGTCATTGCCGCCAGTCGCCTTTAGAGAGAGGCAGGTCTCAGCTTAGTCACCATCCAGAGACCGTCACCTGATTCAATCACACTCTGCATTACCCTCAGGGAGAGCTGTTGAGCAGTCATTCCCAGAGATCTAAATGGAGCACCATAATAATAATAATGAGATTAACCATTACATACAGAGATGCACAGTAAGCAAAGATAAGTAGCTACTGTTGACATCATAGGGCAGTGACTACAGTAGGCATTACCTTCTATCAGCTCACATCCTCGGAGAAGTCAGGTAATCGCCATGGGTTGTCTTGCCACTGTCAGACCTGGATCGTCTTGCCACCATTGTGTCGTCTTGCCACCGTCAGACCTAGGAGCTATCTACCTGAAGGAAGACTTGTTACATTTGGAAGTCTGCATAATTAGAAATGCATGTGCAACATCGGACATGTAGCTATACTTACTCTGCATTTCTAATCTGATCACAGCTAGCTACCTCACACAAGAACCTCACTAAGCAACCAATCAGCTGGCGCCAGCCGAGCAACCAAGCGACTGACCAACCAAGCGACACACCCATCACAACCTCAAACCTTTACACAACCTCCTACACACCACTTATACCTCATTATACCTCTAACCTTTATACCCCAAGAACAATGCTTATACCTGTACCTTTATACCAACCTCCAACATACCTCATTAACACTGTACCTTTATACCAACCTCCAACATACCTCATTAACACTGTACCTTTATACCACTGTACCTTTACCTTTATACCAACCTCCAACGTACCTCATTAACACTGTACAATAGCTACACAATTACCGCAAACCACAAATTTAAACTGCAAATTTTAAGTTCCGCAAATTTTAAGTTCCGCACGCAAATTTTAAGTTCCGCAAGCGTTGTACTTTTTTTACACCAACCTTCAACACATCTCCACAACCTCAAACCAACAATCACAACACATCACAACCACCAACCACCACAACCTCCAACCACAACCTCAACACAACCTCAACACCTCCAACCTCAGCACCAACCAGCACACATTACAATAATTTAACACAATGGACATTTAATATAACAAACTCTTGAGCTGCAACTGAAGGTAGAATTCAGACTCGGGAGGTAGAGCTGCAAGCATGTCTTCTTGTCTTTGCCCCATGCCTTCAATTTCTGGCGCCTGGAAGACATTAGGTCATGGACTGGGAGAGAGAAAGCAAGAATAGTATCCATGCACGTAGAAAAATTCATGACATGAATACAAATTCAAAACTTGATAAATCGTAGAGAACAATAATTATTATCGTGGACAAGAGCACTTACTGCCGCCCATGGAGTGTGTATTATCCGCCATGCTGTCGCCAGAGTGCGCAGGACTCAATGTCGGCCTTCCGGCACTGAGTAACTAAGTCTAGAAGAGAGAGAATTTAAAATTTAAATGCAGCTGTCTCAATAAAAATATCAGGTGGTTCAAACACTCACCGCGGCTAGCTGTCGGAACACAGTGTACTCGGTAGAGGCGTACAGTTCAAGCCAGTAAAAGCGTCGTTAGGTAGAGCGGTAGCTACCAAAGTAGGCGATAGCCCGAATCTCTTGAAGATTGCAGCATACTTCTCGACTGAACTATATTAGAACAAGAGCGCAGAGTTGCTCTATTTATATTCCACGTGGCGGACTTCCCGCCCATGTTTTCGCGCGCGCGCGCTTCTTGCGATATTCCATGCGAAGACTGACCTTGGCTAGCTCCTCCCCCTCGCACGCGCCTGGAGCTGATGAGGGGGGTTTCCCGTCTTGTCATAGATAAATATAGCTTCCCGGAAGCGAAAATGAGCACTTGTGGTGATGATCTCTCTGGCATATCTGGGGAGACTCTTGAGAAGGCCAAGAGGGAGCTTGGTGAGGTACCAGAGCGGAGGGCGGAAGATATCCAGCAGCTGAGAGAGAAGATCAACCAGTGGGAGCAGAGCCCAGAGGAAGAAGGGCTGAGTTTCCCCAGAAAGGATGACAAGTTCCTCCTGCGATTCCTCAGGGCCCGGAAGTTTGACCAGGACAGAGCTCTGCAGCTGTTTATCAACTACCACAAGTACCGCCAGAAGAAGTACACCCACTTTTTTGAGGACTACAATCCCCAAGCTGTGGATCATGTTCTGAAGGGTGGGCTATTTGATGTCCTCGATAGCAGGGCCAGAGATGGCTCCAAGGTCATCTGTCTTTTTCCTGGTCGATGGGACTACCAGAACACTCCCTTTGGTGACAATTACAAGACACTCTTGCAGATTCTGGACAAGCTGATTGAAGATGAGGAGAATCAAATTCACGGCTTCACTGTTTTGAATAACCTTGATGAAATTTCGTTCTACGCTATCACACGACTGGTTCGCACAGAACACATCCAGAAAGGTGTTCTCTTTGAGTTGATCCAGGATGCGTTTCCGGCCAGATTCAAAGGGCTTCACTTGCTCAACCAGCCTTGGTACGTTAGCCTTGTTCTCTCCATTGTGCGGCCATTCATGAAGCAAAAGATGCGCGGCCGTTTCCACATGCATGGTGTAGACTTTAGTGGGCTACATGAATTCATTGATCCACTGAACCTACCAGCTGATTTTAATGGAGAACAACCCCAACTGGACCCTTACGGTATCCTGAAGCTTTTTGAACCAGAGGTGGCACCGTCATAACATGATTAACATTCAAATATTGTTGTGTGCTTCAGTTGCTTTCTGCAGGTTAAAATTATTATAAGTATATAGTTGCGTACAGATGAATTTTATTGCAACCACGTGCATGTAGTCCTAATTATAAAATAAAAAAATTGAAATAGAAAAGGTGACGTCGTGAGCACGTTGTCCAGCCATTCAGGCTGCAGTACTATTAA
Organism: Phakellia ventilabrum; assembly: GCA_963921505.1. NCBI lineage: Eukaryota > Metazoa > Porifera > Demospongiae > Axinellida > Axinellidae > Phakellia > Phakellia ventilabrum. The sequence continues at coordinate 191,071 of OY997397.1, forward strand.
AGTGTTCTGCATGGCTAGCCAGATGGAGGCCCAGTTTGCAGGCGGTGAGACGGTTCTGACTGAGCCCAACACCGTTGCGTTTGTGCAGGGGAAGGATCTGGGGCCAGGACTGCTGAACATTGATGAAAAGTGAGTAGGACTTGGGGGAAAAATTATTGTATTCCTTAGCTAAGCTCTTGTGGCTGTGTACTGACTTCAACTGATGGCTCTAAATCTAATTTTCACTTGCTGTTCAAGCTAGGGTTGGTGGGAAAGATTTTGCGTCTAAAATTATGTGTACATGATATTTACCATTGACTCTGACTCTCTGAGACTTTGCTGATATTTTGACTTCAACTTTCCCGACTCAATTCCCATTGTCCAGTGGTTTTACTCTATTCTCTGTCATGTATCTTATCAGCAAGTTTGTATCTGCAGCAGCAGTGATACCCTCTCTCTGCTTCCATCGTAGTTCTCTGAGTTGGGTCAGTGACGACCAGTCACAGCAGTTCTCCCTGGAGTATCCCAATATCTCCATCCACGCCATCAGCCGTGACACCTCTGCCTTCCCTCACCCCTGTGTCTACCTCATGCACTGCCCCCAGGGCGTAGAAGAGGATGAGATGGAGGAGGGGGAGAAGGAAGAAGGGGAGGACGGAGAGCTGGGAGCGGGGCTTGAGTGGGAAGACCTTACAGAGATCAGATTGGTTCCCCAAGACCCAAATCATTGTAAGTCGGCTTTTTGAAAACAATTTAAGCTGTGGACTGACTCTGTGGTTATGTCCCATTCCTATACCACCACACAGTGGACGGAATCTTCCAAGCCATTACCGAGTGCCAGGCCCTCTATCCTGACACAGAGCAGCTAAGCAGCGGGGAGGAGGGGGAGGAATGGGAGGAGGAAGGGGAAGAGGTGACGGAGCTGAGTGGAGGGGAGTTCTTCACTTCACTGGAGGGGGTGGAGCACTTGACACCTGAGGGCCAGGCCGTTTTAGAACACCTGGAAAGAGTATTCCAAATGCCATCTCCTGAGGAATTTCAGCACATGGTTGCCAATGGTGAGTGCTAGTACACATAGCCTGGTCCCCCGGCGCGGAAAAGTCGAAGCTTTTTCGTCTTTTCTGCGCCGGGGGACCAGGCTATAGTACACACTGTCATGTCCACAGCAGACGTTACTCTATATACCTCCTTCTCCCTCCTCCCACTCTATATACTTACACACACACACACACCACAGGTGCCAGCTCACAATCAGGCAATGATGAGGGACAGTTTGAGGATGCTGACTAGAGCAAAACAAAGTCATCACACTCCGCAGTTCTTGTCTCAATTTGTACTCATCTTGTACCTACATGTTTGTCTCTGTGGTTGTTGCTCTCCCACACTCAGTTATGTACACAGTGGTGTATTCCCTGGCATTAACAGACATACCCCATTGTCACCGTCACAACTCTGAGGTGAACACCAATAGGTGCTCAAGTGCCGCTGTATATATTATTCTACCATATCAAAATTTTGACATATAGTTGAGGTGCTCAGCAACAATATACCTATCGTTATATATATCAAACAGCTATATATTATGTAGTCCATCGATCAGAACTCCTATAGGACGCCACTATCAGTCCATCTTGTAGTCCGGTTTATACTCGGGGAATAGCTTCAGGACTCGTTTGATGACTAAGGTATAGAGTTTGCCAAGTGTGAGTAGACAGAATGCCTGGTGGAACACAGCCAGCGTCCGATAGTGGACACCGCCCGGGACCGTGTTGCCGGGGCACAGAATGAAGTTTAGATTGACATGTGTCAGCTGGGAGAGGGGTGGAGAAAAGGGAGGCGTCCATTCTGGTCTTAATACAGTCTCTATATTAGTCTCTAAGGGCTAGCTAGCCTCACACCCAGGCCAGAGTGTGGTCTAGGAGTGAGGCTAAGGGCTAGCTAGTATAATTAGGCACCTACAGTAAGGGTTCATCTAAGCCATGTATCCTCAATTCCAACACAATGAGCTAATATCCTGTAGACAACTGTTTGGAAAAGTTCCTCACCAGTGCCACTGGCTGCAAGATGTAATGGTTATGAATCCCAAACAGGATCCCTGAGAAACACGGCCACGCCCAATCAGTGAAGGGCTCCAGAGACTCTGAACCTATACGGTGGGGGTGGGGGTGGGGGGTGGGGGGTGGGGGGGATACAGCTTATGCTCAGCACTTACAAACAAATTACTTCAGTGGCAGCCACTCACTCACCCCAGATGTAGACGAGGTATGGTGGTACAACAAAGAATATGAGCGAATGCTGCAGCCAGTAGAAGAAGACCTCACCGGTAAGCTGGAGGGGAGGGGATTGTGTCTATCATAGAAACCCCAGTGGGAGAGGCAAAGGCTTACCAGTCTGCACTGGGTGTCGGGGAAGACCATTGCTATCAGAGCACCATACACGTAGTGAATCAGGATCCTGTGGAGTGAATGGGAGCAGCTAGAACACTCTGCAGTCTCACCTCCAGTAAGTGATGTGTTCACTTCAATGCTACTACTCCTCTAGTAAGGACTCCCCAGGAAGCAAGGACACCTGGGATACTACTGTATACTCCAAGTATACAATCATATTTAAAGTAGTATCCATGTCTCTTACTGTGTATCAATAGGTGAACTGTGCATTACTCTCTGGTAATGGATAGCCCTTGCTATAGTACACAACATAACAATTGGCCAATTTAATGAGCATGTTCAGACACTGTCAGAATATATGTCACACCATTATTGCACTCACCACTACGCAGTACGAAAAATAATCACACTCATAATGACCCATGCAGTATGCACATTGGAGCTGGTTCCAGTGGTGTCCATAATGGACTGAGGCCACTGAGTGGTCTGCACAGACTCTGCAGGGACATCAGCTCAGACCACTTACCTCAGAACAGAGAAAGAGAGTTTCCCGGGCTTAGCCGCCAGAAGATATATCTGCAGAGGAGAGTGATCATCATGTACTGCAAATCTTATTCTGCAGGCTAGGGGGGAGAACACCCATGCTGCAGCTGCAGAAGATAATAGGCTACATAATTATTAAGAAGCAGTTTTCTGAAGCAGGTGTGCAATAAAATGTAAGAACCACTCTTAGGTATATAGAGCTCTGAATATTTTTAACTACTATTGAGTTCCATATATATGCTGGCATAGTAACATGTTATAGACCTCGATCACGGTGATGATATGGCATGGGTTGAGGAGGTACAGGATTTGCTTGGAGGACAGCTTGTAGCCGACCTCCACTCCAAACAACAGGCAGAGGAGAACAAGCATCAGACGCTTGCTGGTGAAGTCGTCCGTACGAGGGAAGTGCTTGGGCATGGTGTAGGTGAGAGCCCCAGCGATGCCCACCGTGACCATCATGGTCGTAGAGATCACAGTGTCGAGGATGAGCGTTCTGGTGGGGAGGAAGTTTGCACACTCTTCTCCACCGTGTCCAGGGAGGTCCGGCTGAATGCCCCCAAACATCACATCTTTAAAGCCTTGCCAGAGGGATACATTGGAGGCCATTCTGCTAGCTAGACACCGCTGCTGTCAAAGTCAAAGATGCACAACACTACAGTGATGCGATGCCATGTGCAGACGTACGTGTATGTGCTGATGCGATGTGCTGATCCGGATGCGGGGATGCGCATCAATTGGAAACAGTAATTATCTAGTCTCGCGGGCCAGCCCCCTTTCCGCCTAAGGGGGCTGGCCCGCGAGACTAGTAATTATCGGCGTAGTGACGATTGACGCCGAGTCAGCTGCATGTATGCATGATGGCATCAACACTGTAACTGGCGTTCTTCTGGGCTTTGACACTGTGGAGGATGTCTAAAGAGGAGGGTAAAAAGGAGAAAAGATCGAAGAAACATGAGAAACACGAAAAGGAAACGGCTGTAGCGAACCACAACGGTGTTGCCCAGAACGGCCACGCTGAGAGGCCGCGAGTGGTCTGTTCAGACATGTGCTGTTTCTGCTTCGACGTCTTGATAAGTCACCTCACCAGCACACAGACCCCCAGGAGCCCCTACTTCACTAATGAGGAATAGTAAGACAAAGTTCAGAGCTCAAACTAGTCTCGCGGGCCAGCCTCACTGGCCCGCGAGACTAAGCTCAAACCACAGGGGGCAAAGATCAAAGGATGTTGTTTTTGGGGTGCTAATATGTATCACACAATCCCGCTAAATACCAAAAGTGGTAATTGCTATGTAGGTTACATCCCTTCAGTAGTTTTGCTTCAGGCTGAAAATGTCAGTAGTGCTGTAAAATTACTGATTTGTATGTGTGCTGTTCACACCCATGTGCTGTGTACACCACAATACAGCCCATTGTTCGTGACTTGGAAGATTGGCCGTGACCGGAGGCTTCGTGGTTGTATGGGCACCTTCACTGCCAAGAAGCTACACAAAGGCTTGGCGGAGTATTCTATCACGAGGTATGCACACAGTATAGTGACCCAGCTAAAGTAGACAGAATGTAGTGGTAGCTACCAACATTCGGTGAGCTTCAATTGCTAGCTACCTGCTTTAGTCAAAACCTTGGATGCTGACTGTCTTTAGTAGTGCACATGTTGTGATTCTGACTGTAGGGTGTTTCCCATGAGACACTACTACAGATCCCCTTCGCCTTAATTAGGTCAGTACACATACCTGGCTGCCAGCCACCTCCCATCTATTACACAAAATAGAGTGTTTGTAAACAGCTATTGCTTAAGGCAAGCAGTGAAGTATGTTGCTGAGTAGGCATAATACCTTGAAGCCTGACTAATAGGCAACTCTACCCTTTACTGTAGGCCAAGAATGATATACCCTATCACTATCACATATATAGCACCATGCACACATCACACATACACACACCACACACACACACATACGTGTAGCTCGATGAAGGACAGCCGGTTCCAGCCTATCACCTGGGAGGAGGTACCCAAGCTAGAGTGTGGAGTGTCTCTGCTCACCAACTTTGAGAGGGCGGGGGACTACATGGACTGGGAGGTACGGCCCCCTGGCATCTGCATTAGTGTACAGTGATAATGTCATTGGGGTACTGTGGGAGTCTCAACAGTGTTAGGAGTTTAAGGCTAGTTTATTAATAATATGCTTGGAATCTCACCCCTGGATCCAGCTTCATAAACACACACATACCACACATACATCACACACACACACACACTCACACATGCACACACACACACACAGATTGGGTGTCATGGGATTCAGATTGAGTTCTCGATGGGTACAGGGGTGAAGACAGCCACCTACCTGCCGGAGGTGGCACGGGAACAGGGCTGGTCCAAGCTGCAAGCCATCGACTCCCTCCTGCGCAAGGGGGGCTTCAAGGACACCATCACCGAGGACTTCCGCCGGAGGATCAGGCTGACCCGCTACCAGAGTGAGAAGTCCATCCTCACGTACGAGGACTACTGCAAGCTCAGACGCAGGCACAAACCCTACTAGCCGCTAGCTCACTCTCTGCTTTGTACCGTCCTCAAATTATAGCTTCAATATTCAGCAGGTATCATCTATATTTGCTCACTGCTGTGGCCGTCAAGGCTTTTTCTCTACTACTGTAAGTCTTGGACTTTCTACTGTATTTATCACTGTGTCGTCTCTAGCTCAGTGCGCTAGCCACTATACTAGAATATTATTACTACTCTGAGCAGTAAATTTTATCTTCATATTATTTATTTATGACTTTGTCATTTATACTATTGATCAAATTATTATCAAATTTAAGATTTTACTGTATACAAAACTAGAGTACAGTGATAATTCATGAACTGACTCCTACGAGATTAGCTAATGCTACGCAGTGTGGGAGTGAGTCAAAATGAGAGCCATTCTGATTAGGCAGTCCACAGCCTTCCTGAGCCCATCGGGAATGGGGTGGGCGTCAGTACCCCTCTCCCCCGGTTGTTGGTGGGTGTCTCCACCCCCCTCTTCTCCTGGATCTTGGCGGAGGCCCTTCTCTCCCGACTGCCGAGAGGCACCCCTCTCCCCCGGTTGTTGGTGGGTGTCTCCACCCCCCTCTTCTCCTGGATCTTGGCGGAGGCCCTTCTCTCCCGACTGCCGAGAGGCACCCCTCTCCCCCAGCTGTTGGTGGTAGGAGCTTCGATAGCCACAGAGGAGGGTGTCTCGGAATGCCCAGGAGAGGGCCATGTAGGCAGCGGAGGAGAGCTGTACGTGTGTGGGGTGAGGCGAGAGATCAACAACAAAACTGAGTTCCTAAACGGTAGCCTCGTGCCGAGCCATCTCAGCTTTTTCACACAGGTGAAGAACCGCTTTTTCTTCTGCTAAAAAAGCTGGGACGGCAGGATATGATGCCATGCTAGGTGAACTGGAGGCGTGACCCTACAGCTGTGCTCACCACTAGCGCTGCCATGCTAACACCAGTGAACTGGAGGCGTGACCCTGCAGCTGTGCTCACCACTAGCGCTGCCATGCTAACACCAGTGAACTGGAGGCGTGACCCTACAGCTGTGCTCACCACTAGCGCTGCCATACTAACACCAGTGAACTGGAGGCGTGACCCTACAGCTGTGCTCACCACTAGCGCTGCCATGCTAACACCAGTGAACTGGAGGCGTGACCCTACAGCTGTGCTCACCACTAGCGCTGCCATGCTAACACCAGTGAACTGGAGGCGTGACCCTACAGCTGTGCTCACCACTAGCGCTGCCATGCTAACACCAGTGTTGGCCATCTCTCCTCCCAGGGCCCTCTCCAGTTCCGTATGCTCACTGCCTTGCCAGGAGGCAAAGAGTTTGTCGTCATAGCAACCAGTGTAGGGCGAGAAGAAGCCTTTTCGCGTGAAGGCGAGGTCAAAGTCTACAGGAGCTAGGAGCTTAGCCCCGCCCTGTGTGTGTGTGTTTTGTAAGAAAGACAATAAGGAAATGCATTTGAAAGCAGCCAGCAGGTCAGAGGTCAGCACTTACTGGGGGAAGCACCACAAAGTTGTTTGGATGGGCATTGCAGTGAGGTTCAAAGGGATTATGGTCGATGAAATATCCCCAATTAATGCTCTCTGCCTCCAGCAGTCGCTTCACTGCCCCCACCTCCCTGCCCAGCTGCCAGTAGAGCAGGGCTGTTAGAGAGCCATAGCTATCCAGGGGAAGAGTGAAGGGGCGGGGTATGATGAGCATCAAGCGTGATGTTTTAGTCTCAATTCCAGATCTCAACCACACCAGAAGGGGATCTGGGAATGAGACTCACAAGAACAATTCAGTGTATAAAAGTATCTCAATATCTGCTACTGCTACAACTTCAAGATATGACTGATTGGCCTGTATCTGAAAGTCTTGTCTTATGTAATAACTGGTCACTTCAAATGTTTTGCAGTTCATTCTTGGAGATAGCGTCTAAACAATTCCCAGTACAATGTTGGAACTCCCCCTGATCAGTTCTCTTTCAGCTTTTGTTAAAACCTACCATTGTCCACAAATGTGCACATGGTATGTCAGCAGTATATTAGCAAACATTGGCATGCAAACAATGTGGTATATCAGCAGTGTGCGGTATGTCAGCAGTTAGTCAGAGTATACTAGTTGGTATGCAAGCAGTATACTAGTTGGTATGCAAACAGTTTACTGACTTGGTGGTGTTGTCTTTAGAGAGAGGGAGGCTCTCTCTCAGTGTGTAGGCTGCCTGGCACCACACCCCCAGCAATGAAGGGGGAATTCCCTCTGGACAATGTGTGGGCGGAGTCTACAAGTGAGGACAACCACGCATATCACAGCAGCTGTACACAGCCTCGCAAGGAACACGAGGTCTCACCTCATGTAGCGGAGATAAGCACATGTTTACAGGAGAGGACTGTAGTGGAGGCAGAGGATGTGGCATGAGGTCCAGGCTCACAGGCTCACATCAGCTGCTTACTAACTAGCTAGTGTCTGTGTGTACCTTTGTACTGGAACAGCAGGAGGACCACGTGGGCTGGACACCTCGGTCTCTGCGGAGGGAGAAAGGACGGGAGAAGGGGTAGGATGGGAGGACTTGGACCACACTAGTTCCCCCATGTGACATACATACCCTCGTCCCCAGGCCACTCCCCTCTCGTGTGGTCTGGGAACGAGGCTGGTGACACACATACCCACTGTTAGAAGACAGCAGTCTTTCGGCTGGGAAGAGGGCCAGCACCTGTGAGAGGACAAAGTGATGGATGATCATTTTCTTATTTGTATGTCTGGTAGAGACGTTGAGGAATATGAACCAGGATTGTGGGATTCCTCCACCGTCATATATCTAATGTGAGAGTCTGGTGGTAACCATGGCAACACACCTGGTCCTGTGATACATTGGGGAATAGTATTGGCAGCATGGCCTCCAGGCCTGGCAACAGGTGAGAGGCGAGCCTCTTCTCTGCCATTGTCTCAAACACTCCACAGAACTTCTCCACCTGACAAGAGACAACCAAAAGTAAATCAGAAGGGGTGTCAACTACCCACTGATGTGCCCGGTTTTGCTCTAGGAGGCTCGCTAAATTTCTCCAGAAGTAGAATGCCAGATTACTCCAAAAGCTAGCAACCGCAGCTGCATACTGGAGTATTGGAACGTGTGACCTTGAATGTATGTGGAAAGGGGCGTCAACTCCACCGATGTACCCTGTTGATGTACCTTTGGCAAGGGCTCTCCAGGGATGCTGTACTTCCACACGGCAACTGGCCTGTTGCCCATGGCGATGTTCTCTGTGGCCAGTGCAGCTCCCGCCACCTCACTCATATACTGCTCTGTCAAAGCTGTGTGCTGAAAGCAGCAGCCCCTCACCTCAACCCCACCTTCCTTGGCCTATGCAACACAGAGGGAGAGAAAGCGAGCAAAGATAATGGTGGCCAGCAACGTCCTTCCACAATCTACCTCCAGTTTCTCCAAGGGGAATCCTGGAAAGGGGTAACGAAGGTTATCGGCATCAACAAAGTTTCCACACCCCTTCAGTCGGTAGCAGCCACCAGTGGTTGGGAGGATGGCAGAACGGTTGCCACTGGAGAAGGGACCCACAATAACAGGAGATTACTGGATTGCCCCCGAGGCACGTGGGCCTCCATTAGTAATACCTCCTCAAGGCAGTAACTGTTCCATTGGCAGTCTTCAGCAGTGGTTGGCATAGACAGGCCGGCAGAGACGAGCAGTCTTTGGAGGGGGTACTGCAGTGGATGGAAATATCATTCCAGCCTCAGAGTTGTCAGTCATACCCCTGAAGAAGACTGTACATATTTCATTGACAGTAACAGCTACTCCAACATGGAATGGCAACAGCAATGTAGGGATGAAAATGATGTCCTGCTGATGCCATTAATTAAGCAGGAGGTAGCCTACTTACGGATTACTGCCTGGTTTCCCTATGAGCTGGCCAGCTAGCTGGAGTGTTCAGGACTCACCTCGGCTCCAGGTCTGCCGCAGGGATGGCCGGCACATAGAGGTTGGCATAGTCCAGTCCCAGGTCAGAGCAGGGCTGGAGGTGATGCTGTGCTGACTCCAGGTGGGCCTAGGGGGAGGGAGGGAAGGAGGGAGGACGAAGTGGAAGGGTGGACAGTGAGGTGGGGGGGGGGGGGGGGGTTGATGCTGTAGTGCTGACCGGTGTGACAGGGTTAGTGATACCTCCCGATGAGTGGGGTAGGGTCTCTCCAGGTACAACTGACAGCTGTACCTCACCCCCACCAAAGTAGAGGTCCAGAACTGCCTTGGAATACCTGCAGAGGAGAGTTGTCCTGAAATGGCATGACTCCAAAGGTTTCTGTTCCAAACCACACTGACCTGGGTCCAAACCACAATGACCTGGGTCCATACCACACTGACCTGGGTCCATTCTGGCAGAGGAGGCAGCTAGGGTTGGATTCCACTGCAAAGGAGAAGAACTGAAAGGTGGCGATGTCACAGCTCGTCCAGTGAGGGAGAGAGTAGCCATGGAGGGAGTTGATCCAACCGCCAGTTGCTAGGGCTCCACCCATTGTGCAGGGGAGAACAGACGAGCCCACGTCCTGGGTTGAAGGCATATAGGAGTCCTGTGTGTGTGTGTGTGTGTGTGTGTGTGTGAGTGTCAGTGAGTGTGACAGTGTTTGAGGGTGTGTGTGTGTGTGTGTGTGTGTGTGTGTGCATGTGTGCATGTTTGTGAGACCTTTGGAAGAAAGTCAATACTGTCCAGTATCAGAATCTTGTCAGGAGTGACTCTCAGCAGAGCCTCAGTATTAGCAGGAGCGTTGTTGCAGACCCAGCATGGCCCTGGAGAGACGGCAGAGAACTGATGCCTAAGGGTTTAAAGGGGAATGTGAAGGACCGTTTACCATTCCTTGGGCTGTCAGGAGGGGGGTAGCACTCTGCAATGCTTGTGTGGCCGTAGGAGCTGGCCGACACGTAGGGAAGACTGAGAGCCATACACAGTGAGGTTACTGCACAGTCAAAGTATTCTCCATAGTCGATGCAGTTGAACACCACCTGTTTGTACCATTGCAACAGGTTATATGGTTGCTATGACAATCCAAGGCTCTGTCTTACAGTGGAGTCTCTGGCCAGTTTGATCACCCTGCTCCACTCGGCCACAGCATTACAGTGGATGGCTGTTACAGCTGTAAAAAAATACCAGTATAATATCACACCCCCACCCTCCTCAGACCTTATGTGTATGACATCATCCCCTGCTCTCCCCAGACCTTATAAGACATCGTTACTGTGTACTATTTATTACTCGAGTGGCAAAGACTGAAATATCAGAGCATGAATGACGTCCACTTCCAGCAAAGCCTCGTTCCCAGTCTCCACGCCACAGCGTTTCTTCGCAGGTAGTAAAAAAAGCAAAGGCTCTTCTTTGCTATGCTAAAAGAAGTCGTGGAGTGGAGACTGGGAGCGTGGCTACTTCCTGCATGCATTAATGCATTACTGCCACCCAAAATGGCAGCCATTCCACACATTTTACTGTACATGGTCTGCACACTTTAAAGTTGTGATATCATTGCATAAGGTCTACACACACACATACACACACACACACACTCTCACCAGTCTGAATGTTGTCCCGGGCGAGGCCTTCAAGTGCAGCATCAACCTTCCTCCGTCCCACGTCCTCCCGAGAGAACAGCACCTGCCGGTTCACATTGGAGGGACTCACTACATCACAGTCCACCAGCACCAGCACACCCACACCAAGACGACTGGGGAGAAGGCAAAGCTGATAATCAGTGCATAGTAATAATAAACCACCATAATTTTGTGATGCTACTAACACTGTACTGGACTCCGCCAGAGTTTCACAATGCTGCTCTAGACTATGATGATGAAAATGAAACTGAAACATGTACTTTCAGCTGCTCACCACAGGTTTCTGGCTACACAGCAGCCGATGCCCCCTATTCCTAGCACCAGCGCCCTCTGCTGCGCTATGAGCGGTAGCTCCCAATCAGGAACGGTACGCTGGCGAGCAAAGAAGTCCACAGGCGTAGATGCTGGTTCCATGCTGCCTTGAGGTCGAGGGGTCATTAATTGAATTATTATAAAGAGGGTGGGGCTCATTTGCTTTACAATCTCATGCAACCCCTCCCTGGCTGACTGCACGTGCAAGGGTGATTGTTACTGATTTCATAATACAAAGAAGCAAGGAAATATCCACACACTTCCGTCTGGCATTCAGATTGAGAAAGTGGGCATCATTACACTTCTTCATCCGTTTAATTAAACTATTTTTGGTCCACAGCTGGGTTGGAGCACTGCCTGAGGGTTTCGAGTAGCTTTGCCACATAGGGTCGATCATACTGCTCCTTGCTGGGATGGGCAAACAGCAGCTGGCCAGAAGAGTCGACGATAAAATCACCACCCATTACAGTGAGGTCATCCCCGGAATACGCCTTCCTGTCTTTCCTCCCTGCCATCACAGCATCAGCATAGTAGATGAAGATCGTCAGGTTCCAGGAGGCCTTCAGTGTTCTTCGGAGACCAACTGTCCGGTAAAGGACTCTCTCCATATCCAAATATAGAGGAAAGGGGGTCTTGAAATCTTCCATCCACTTCTGCCCGCTCTCCTGGGTCCCGCGAGCTACGGTCACAACCTGGCAGTCCAGTTCCTTAAACCGGTCCAGCCTCTGGGCTATGGCCTTCTGGTGGTGGATTCACGGTCGTCACACAAAGTGTCTCTGAAGTATAAATAGTGTGAAACGTGATTTTGTCCAGATGCTCTCCAGAGAAGTAGCCTGTCCCGATACGGCCTCCAAGAGCGTCAAATCCTTTGGCAGCTGGCAGCCCACTGTGGCCATACTGGCCGATGCAATGCCATCTTCATACCTCTGCACCTCCTCATCAGCTTCAGTTATGAAGCTCCTGTACTCTTCCTCAGCCATCATCACTTCTTCCACACTGTCCCGCACACTGGCATGACGGTAGTGCTCCTTCCATAGCTCTTCCAGCTCTTCCCTGGAGCTCACACCCACAGACACCATGCAGTCCACGTACAGCTGTACTGGGTAGGCGGAATAGACCCCACCTTGATAGTTGTCGCCGCTGAGAAACTCATCGAGGGTCAGCGTAAGGAAATCCTTCCTTGCTTTCTTAACCATCTGTCTCAGTCCCCTCTCTAGTGACTGCAGGGAGGTCACTAGCAGGGACAGCCCGTCGTCCTCACCCCCACAGTTAGCAGCCATCTTTCAGGAGAAAGTTCGCTGGAACGGAAGCGGGTGAGCCGAGCCCCACCCCCAACAACATAACAGCACAGTTTTTGGAAGTGTGTAGCTAGCTATGCGGCCTGTATGAGTCAGGCTCATAGTTACAACTAGCGCTATCTGTAGCTACCTAACGTTTATCCCAATAGCGGGACGCTCTAACCTATATATATCCTGCAATTCTATTTAACGCACATCCGTTACAGGTTTTTAAGCCTAAATTTTTCACCCATCTGACGGGAAGTCAAGGTGGCGCGTTCGGTTACAGACTGGGGTCGGAACGTGGCCTCCCCATTAATCGGGTCGCGTGTTCGAGGCACACACGTGCAATCTGATTCTTGACCTACAGCCAATACGTCGGTAACTTCCTTCGGGACTCCGAAACTAAAAGGATGACTGGGTACGTTACAAGGCCTCCTGTGATTCCCAGCCATCGCCTATCCAGCGCTCCGGGTGCCTGACACTCCAGGAGGGATGGGAGGCTCCCTGGGCTTTTTTTTGTTTTTTTTCTTCTCAAGTTTCTTTTTTTTCCTCCTTTTTCCCTCCAAGTTAAGTTGTTCTCTTTATAGAAATGCCACAAAAATAATTTAATTTGTATTTTATAACATGTATTATGCTATTGGCTGCTAGGCTTTTTTCCCTCCAACTTACAATGTAATTTGTTTCTCTTTATAGAAATACCACAAATAACCATCTATCTATCACTACTAAGCCTGGGAAGAATTCTTTTCAAGTCTGACAGGCTGTTGGCTACGAAATTATTCTATATAGCACAGCCACACACACAAAATTAGTCTCGCGGGCCAGCCTCAAAGTGAGGCTGGCCCGCGAGACTAACACGGAATACTAGCGCTGGGCTGGGCGTGGCCGGAAGCGATCATCGGTCCAGAGTCATGGCCCTAGAGGAGCTTGGTCCTGGGCCTCAGAAGAAGCCTAAGTTAGGTATTGATGACGAAGGAGATACAAAATCACAGGTACAGGGCCGTTGGTACGTATGCAGGGCGGCACAGAGTGCCATCACAGATACTCTACTAGCCTCGTCCCCGTGGGGGTGTGTGGCCTGGGGACGCTGCCATCATGATGGTGTATTATGATCTACGATTATGACAAGATGGATATCAATACCTAGCTATTAGTAACTTCTATTCTTCTGTTTTTAGGTTATTACTGCCCTGAAGAAGCTGTCCAAAGTTGTAGAACAGACAGTGGAAGAAGGCCGAAAGATGTACAAGCCCTCAAAACTTGAAGAATACGTTTCTCTTGCTAACAGAAACGGGATATGCCGGATGTTCAGACCAATGTCAGCATATGTTGAGTGCATGTCAGGGCTCGGTGTGAAGACGAGGAAAGGTCTGGAGGAGCTATGGAAGGGGCTCTTTCGAGATAGTGAGGTGCAGGAATGTGTGGAAGAGCTACTGAGTGCCGAGGAGGGCTATGAAGAGTTCATAGCAGAAGTTGAAAAAGAGCTACAAAAAAAGGAAAAGTGTACGATATCCAGTGCTGTCACTGCGGGCTGCCAGCTACCGCAGGATCTGTCTTTCACTGAAGCAAAGTCTGGCGAGCTGACAAGCCTTCAGAGCTGTGGTAAGCGGTCAAAATTTACGCTGCTAGTTCTCATGAGGCACTTTGGCTGATCGCCATGAAACAGGCACCTATGGGCTATAGCAGACAGGATGGGGGAATTTGAGGAGGCGGGATGCCAGGTTGTTGTTGTGGCCCGTGGTACTATTGAGAGTGGCTTGAAATGGTTGGAAAATGTCAAGCTGCCATTTCCTTTACTGCTGGACATTAGCCTGACGTTGTACAGAAGCCTTGGACTGAAGAGATCTGTCAAGGCAGTGTGGACCATTCCTACTATTGTTAGCTATGCCGAGGAGAAGGTTGCTGGCGTTCCAAGCACTCCTGCTTATGAGGGGGATGATCTGCACGTCCTGGGTGGCGACTTCATAGTGGATCCTACTGGAAAATTGCTGTATGCTTACCCTAGTAAGACCAGCAGTGACCGGCCAAGTTTGGATGATGTATTAACAGTTCTTGAAAACTTGAAAACCTGAGACGTGAATTCTGAGTGTGGACTTCAGTTGGAGTAAAATGAAGCTCACTCCCCCAAGCTGAGATGTTCAGAAGGGTGTGTGCTGAGGGTATATTTCTCCAAACCTGCAGTAATTATTGTTTTGTGTACATATCATGATTACAATACTAGCCGTTAAGAGATTAGCACACAAAATGACTGTTCATGCTGTCACAGGTGGTAGATCTGGAGGCGTTTGGACAGATCCTTCTGTAGATAACTGCAGGGAAACAGAATATTGCAATACTATACCAGTATTACTATGGTTCTCCAAAAAAATAATACAGTAACTGTTAATAAAATACCTGAGTTTGTGCACCTGACAATGGTCTTGGTGAGGATTGAGTGGCCGTGGGAGCTAGTGTGTCGCCAGTGGACTTCAGTGGCCCATCACTTCTATACTGCCACTTCTTTTTACCTTTCACTGGTTGTCTGTTCTGTAAATATGTGCACACATGAAGACTGATACGTTGTCCATCAATAGCTTACTGATAATTTACCCTTACCCCATCCGGATCCCTACCTTTTGTTTTCCGTTTTGTATCCAGTGGTGAGAGTACTTGGAAATGTTGATCATGTAGCCTTTGTTCACCTGCCACTGGTCCAACTGAGAATGAATAACAGTTAGCTAAATACTAAAGGATGCAGTGATGGTATTATGTAGGTAACATTGACAGTCTATGTCGTATTCAGTATTAGTGAAGAAAAATTCTGGTTGGAATGTATATGAGCGGCTTAGATTGTTTTTAGAGTGAGTATTCAATGAGATAACCCTAGCCCTCCGGACCATGACTGACCCACTGGAGGTGGTTGTAGTGAGGCTCTTTGGACTGGATCCTCTTCAGGATGGCCTGGTTCTCGTGTGTCACTCTCAGGAGGTCACGCTGTCTGCGGGTCTTGTTCAAACTGAGCAGCACACATGCGGCACACTTATGATAATTATGACACCACTTTATAATACCACCTGCTGACCTTCTTTGCTGGTAGTTGTTCCTGTTGTCCACCCTGCCTTTGGTCCTCATGATGTGTGCCATCTTTTCCAGCAGGATACGGTTGTCCCGCTCCACAGTGGCTTGCCGCTCCTCCTCCATCTGAAGCTTCTTCAGCTTCAGATGCAAATGCATGTATGTCTCTGGTGGCTTTGTATCGATCATTGGTTTGGCATTCTTGACCTGCATGAGTAATTTTATCACGATACAAAATTAAGATCAAACTTCTTCTGAAAGCTAATACATAACACAAATTATGTAATAGTTGCTAGGCTATCTAGCTATTACGAGCTTACCTTCATTCTATGCATATCAAATATGCTCTGGTCCCATTTTTTCTTCAGGATCATATTATTGGCGGGAGTTATGGGCTGGTAGGCCCTAGCTCTCTGTGCCGTCTGCGCCGCCTTGTGCATCTTGCTGTCAGGTCCTTGTGGCTTGTATACGAAATTTTCGCAGATATCGAGCGTGCGTTTTGCAGTGCAGGGAAGACCCGACTCTTCAGTTTGATAATTACGCGTCGCTTAGGCAACGAGGTACTCGTAAACAAGCGAACTGCCCCAGGCCACTAAGGTAATATGTATAGCGCTAATGGAGCAACCTCTGTCTTTGATCATGTACCATACTGGCTGTTATCTGTAGGTGACTGAGAATGAGCCATAAATCGTACCAGTCGACCCTGCCCTGCAGCAACAAACTGCTGCAAAAGCGATGGGATGACACATACTACCAGGAGCACCGAAAGCTGGTCAGTTAGACTCAGTTGCAAATACAATTTCTTGTCTAAAATCTTGCAGAGATGATCTACTAAATACTGTCATAATAAATTAATATACTCTTACAATTTAGCCTCGTACAGCAACACAAGGGTATTATACCACGGTTTTTCCTTCAGGTGCACACTGCCACGCCCAAGGTGGACACAAAGGCCCCTGCAGTACACCCCCACATCACTTCCAAGTGGAAGAAACAGCAGGTAAAAGGGAACCCAGGGAGCTGATACCGAGTTGTGGGGTGTACTGGATCTTTCCCTTGACAACTGAGTACCAACTCTCACCAATTTTGAGTAGTAGTTTTTCCTAGCCTCGTCTGCAAGAGCCTGGGAAGAAGGCTATGCTAAGACAAGCTCTTTGCCCTTTGGTGTTTACTATAATGAGTCGTTCTTCTGGGCAACGACTTTTATTGCCTCCACAGATTGAGAAGGAGCGTGCAGGGGACATCGAACGTGATAACACAACATTGGTAAGGAAGATGCAGCGCATTATGTCAACTGAAGGCAGTGTGGACCACAGGAATGCATACAGACACCACAGGTGAGACCAGCTAGCTGGGAGGCCTGACAGCCAGAAAGCCAACTAGCAGCCAGATAGCTAGGTCTGCTAGCCACCAGTGGCCAGCTAGCCGGAAGTCCTAGCTAGCCAGAACACCAGGGTAGCGGCTAGCTAGCCAGAAGACCAGGATAGCGGCCGGCTAGCTGGAAGACCAGGGTAGTGGCCGGCTAGCCAGAAGACCAGGGTAGCGGCTGGCTAGCCAGAAGACCAGGGTAGCGGCTGGCTAGCCAGAAGACCAGGGTAGCGGCCGGCTAGCTAGTAGTCATGGCAGACACTGGACCGTTGATCAACTGGTATTGATTTTCTCCGACCCCTCAGCCTCAACGATCTGAAGCGGCAGCGAGAGCTGGAGAGAGTGGCGAGGGAGAACAAGGTAGCATCAGGTGACATGCATGCCCCGAGTGTCCTCATCATCCCCCTCTGCTCTGCCGTCTAGCAAATGCTGAGCCGACTCATGAAAGTTGAGCCCATGTACAAGGTGTCAAACTGGATTGACGACTGGCGGAAGAAAGAGGAGCTGACAGACAGGATTTCCACTTATTCTGAGGGACCACCCAGGGTACAGACTGTGGCATATTTAATACACCTCTGGTTTCTTATGTGGCATGAAGGGGAACATTAGTGGGTAAAGCTGTACAGCTTATGCACTGCCTCATGTCGCACAGGATGTCCTGTAGTGTAAGGATGTGCTGTAGCGTAATAGATTCACGTGTGGTATATCTACTACCAGTTTAAACAGCTACTGTTAGTCAACTTATTCCCAGGTCCCAGTCACTCAACGTCACGTGAATCCTGGGAATGAGACTACCATTTTCAATATCTTTACACCGAGCGCCTTTGACTATATAGTTACACTCGTCTCTCTTTGTTCTTTGTGCAGCTAAAATCCCAAACTCTCCCACTGGTGAGTCGTTATGTTGTATGTTGGAACAGTAGAACCTTGGTGATAACCATCCGGTCTCTGGCCAGACTACTATACTGTATTAGACATAAAATTACATAATCATTATATCATATGATGTAATGGGGTGAATGTAAGGTCATTGCTTCAAAAAGTGGTAAAAAATCATTCACTAATTAAAGTACGTGTTGCTGTCATCTGCAGTAACATTGCCTCCTCCCTCACCTCTCCCGCAATAGGACAGAGCCAGCTCTGCTCCTCAGTCCAAGAGACTGGCCAGGACGACAACTCCCGGCAGCAGGAGGGAGGGAAGGCACTCGGAAACAGAGCAGCCTCACAGCAAGACCAAGAGCAAAGCTGGGTCACAGCCAGGGGAACGAGGGGGGCGGTTGGTGGAGGAACCTGAGGTGAAGGTCAATGGTGAGGTGTCCTCCTGTGGCACAGAGGGCAGAGAGCAAGGAACTGCTGAGACTCAAGACTAGCCCACCCACAGAATCACATGAACAGCTGACATTACACTACTGCACACACGTCACACTGCCACTTCGGTTTCTTATTTTTGTTGTATAAATACGTAATTATTACTAATTAAAAGTGTAGTGTCATTCCCAGTTTCCCCCCCTGCTTTTCATACTAGCCTCATTCCCAGTCTCCACTCCCAGCTTCTTTTCACGAGCTGGGAATGAGGACTGCAAGTGACAAAAGCTGGGGTAAAGGCCAAGGCTAGATTTAATGAATGTCAAATCTCTAAAGGCACATCCCAGCTAGCTCTTAGACTGCTAACAGTTCCTCTGCTACAAGTGATTGTATACTCATACAGCCTTGTTCCCAGTCTCCATTCCACAGCTGTTATTGGTCACATTCCCTGTCTCCACTCCTCAGTTTTTCGCATATAGCTATTTGTTTTCACATATACTGTCATGTGAAAACAATACTATGGTCTAGAGCCTGGAAATGGGATAGTTTCAGTTACCATGAAAACAATAAGCATACGTTATAGCTAAGACAAAACGTGGAGATTTGGGATTGGGTCTCAGTCACTGCATGGGGTAGGTGGGGCTCATTCCCATACTGCTCTGCTCGTCCAGCCTCGCCAGGGCTTGAATGGTCGCTGCCAGTTCAGGGGAAATCCCCTCCAACAGCTCAGACTCATCTGCAGCTGCTGCCAGGCTAGTGAGGTCAGGGAGAAGGGCGGTGTCCATGGAGGAGTCCTCCACTCTATAGGGAGTGGACAGGTTTGATTCCATACCAGTTCCAGTCTGAGACATGGAACTCTGTAGCAACAAATCAACAGGAGTGCTCGGTTCCATCATTGGACTGGGCTCCAGACAGGAGCTGCTAAGTGGTTCCACATGGGGGTGAGGGGTAGAGGATTCAGTCATTCCTGCTTGGAGCTGGGACTCCACAGACGCGACCTGTTCAACTGGCTCACTCTCCATGAGCATTCCAAGTGGAGAAGGTGGTCTGACCTGTTCAGCCGGTTCAGCTGCCATAAGCCCCGGTTGGATGAGTTGCATGAGGTCAGAGATATTGAGGAGAGTTGGGTCCAGGAAGTCCAGGCCTAGCTGGGAGGCCAGTGAGGCAGGGTCCTCCAAGGCTGAAGGGTCGGAACACACTGCCTGAATTAGGGCCTCCGTGGTAGGGGTGGGAGAGCGGGAGCGATTGGGAGTGGTGGAGGTGGGAGGAGTCAGGGTGCTGGTGAAGGATGGAGGGGGGCTGCTGGGTGGAGCCACAAGCATGGACGGTTCAGAGGTTGGCATGGCAACTGCTTGAGGAATGAATCCACTCTCGTCTTCGGAAGTAGTTGGCACAAACCCACTTGGCGTTGCTAGCTCCTGAATGGGTGTGGCCGGCGTGGTCACCTCCAGCGATGGTGCCATGGTATACACCACAGGAGAGTCCAGCGTCAGAGAGGGAGGTGCCATAGAGGATATGGGCGTCAATTTCAGAGCAGTGGGCTCAGTCTGGGATGCTGACACAGTCTGGTTCAAAGGTGCAGGCTGTATTTGAGATACTGACGTCATGGTGTTTAAAGAGGTGGGTTCTAATTGGGAGGCAGTGGTCAAAGAGGTGGGCTCTAACTGGGGCATTGACATGAGCAATCCTTGTAACAAACCCCGTTTCTCTCTTGGAGAGTCTGTCTCAGACGAGAGGGGAGTGCCGGGGCTGCTGGGAATACTCCCCATTGACAGGAGGGGCGGAGGGCTGCGGATCTTGGGAGCCGCCTCAACAGTGGGTGTGCCGCTCCCGTCCCTCGGTTGTGGGTAGGTTGAGATGGGAGTGAGTGCCGGGATGGGTATGCTGGGTGTGCCAGGTGTGGGAGTGGGAGTATGGAGGGGTGTGTGGGTGTGGCTGGGAGTGCGGGTCTGGAGGTGAGTAGGGGTGGGGAGCAGAGGAGGAGCTGGTCTTTTCGTAGGTGGGAGAGGAAGGGAGTGAGGAGAAGCAGGTCGTTTGCGGCTTTCAGGGGGTGGGACTTGTGGTGTTACTGGCCTCAGGGGTAGGGAGGTAGGTGGGGTTTGTGTGGTAACTGGAGGCAGAGAGGTGGGTGTGGCTTGCACGGTTGCTAGAGGCAGAGAGGTGGGTGTGGCTTGCATTGCAGCTGAAGTAGGTGTAGATTGTGTAGTAGCTGGAGGCAGAGAGGTGGGTGTGGTTTGCATTGCAGCTGAAGTAGGCGTAGATTGTGTAGTAGCTGGAGGCAGAGAGGTGGGTGTGGCTTGCATAGTAACTGAAGGTAGAGAGGTGGGTAATGATGAAAGGGTAGAGGGTTGTCTGGGTGCTGGTGGGAGGGTGGAGGGTTGCCTGGGTGCTGGTGGGAGGGTAGTGGGTTGCCTGGGTGTTGGTGGGAGGGTGGAGGGTTGCTTAGGTGACAGTGGGACACTTTCAAAGGATGAAGTCTCTTCGGACAGTCCAACAGCCTTGCTAGCCGACCCACTGGGACCCTTTCCATCCACAGAGGGGGACACGTGTAGCTGACCCTCTGGTGTTGCTGCAGGCTGTGGTGAAGGCTTATCTGCCTCCGCACAGGAGCTCTCTTTTGGCTTTGTACCCTCGACCTGCACAGCCTTTGGCGTATCCTGCCCTGTGGCCTGAGAGGCTTTGTCGTCCCTGTCCAGAGAGGTGTGCTCCTCTCCTGGTGCTGCCTGTTCTTGTTCCGGGTTGTGGGGGTCAGATTTCTGCTCCTGAACTGATTTGTGGTCATGCAATTCTGGTTTCGGGGCCTGGTAGTCCGGTTTGGAAGCTGGTGAGGTTGGCTTTGCCTCTCCTTGAGAGGGTGGAGGACCCACTGGAGGCACCGAGTCTCCCTGCTGATCATCCACTGGGTTCACCTTCGGGTGTGGCTCAGCAGCTGCTTTCGTTAGGTCTTCAGCCTTCACATCATCGGCTGACGTACTGTCAGAAAGAGCTATAGTTGGATTCTTTATGGGAGACTGGTTCTCCATGGGACTTGATTCTTGCGTTGCTGCCTTTGCAGCCACTGGCTGCACTTTGACCCTTCCCAGAGGCTTGGTCAGGTGGAGGGGTTTCTGAGAGATGATGAACTTGAGTGCATTCTGTAGCTGAACAGAGGTGGTCTTTGTGGACTCCTCCCCCTTCCGCTCCATCAGTGGTCCTATGGTGGTGCCGGCAAGGACAGAGGTCAGGGCCTGCGGAAGGTGGGTCACCTGGCGGGAGACAAAGCGAGGGTTCGTGGACGCCAACTTGTGTCCCTCTTTTCTCCAGGAGAGGTCAGTGTCGGTACTGGAGATACTGGGAGGGGAAGAGGGGTAAGGAAGACAAGTGTGTTGATGGGTCAACAAGCATTTGATCAGAGGAGGGAAGTACGCCTCAAGCCAGTGATACTACCACCAGTAGCCTTGTTCCCAGTCCTCCACTCCCAGCTTTTTTTCCGCATGTTGTAAAAAAAGCGGAAAAAAGCTGGGAGGGAGACTGGGAACGAGGCTAACCACCAGCTGGAAACTCACCATACGGCCACTGAGGATAGCAGCTCATCATTCACAGCTCTCCTGACCTCCGCACGGTGTCTCTCACCAGATATGCTTCAGAGGGGAAACAGTCATAGTTCAGAGTCATATCCTACCCTCAAACATTTTTGTCACAAACTTACCCCAGCTGCTTGCAGAGAAGCTCAAGTGCTGTTTTCTTCTCCCTGTAAAAATGGAGTGTGTAAAATGGCACGTACTCTCCGGCTTTAAGTGAGTGTTCTGTTTCTAGTCCCACGACCCAGGTTGAAACAATTCTGACCCCCCACCCTCTCTCTTGCACAGGGTGGAGAGAGGCTAGTGGAGGCCTGGAATCAAGGCTACATCCCTACTGTGGTTACTGCAGTGGCCTAGGTAATATGGCCTCCCCTAGGGAAGGCCCGGCCTGCAGATCGTTACCCCAACTTGAGTATCGTTACCCCACCCTGCGTGACCTGGGTACGAAGCTACCCATCTGTAGTTCAACTCCGTAATCTAACTAGTCCAGCTTACCCGCTGAGTGGACCTTGTGCTCTGAAGGCTGACACCACGGAGGCATAGGCTTCCAGCTCTGAGGTGGAATAATTTATGAAAGCGTGTGTGAGTGAGTGAGTGTCAGAAGTAGCTATCGATGGACTAATCACAGCGTAGACCAAAGCACTGATCTACGGCTCTCCTTGACGCTCACCCAGCCTCCTGAGTGTTCTTCTCGCTCCAGTGCTGCATACGATCGTCTCGATCCCCATCTTGTTTCAGACTCGGAGCTAGACTGTGATGCGTCTGGGACCGAGACGAAAGGTGGGCGTACCTGAAACTTCCGCTCGCGCACGCTTATGGGTCGGTGGGCGGGGCTGGTGATGAGATCGAGACTCTCCCATTCCGTTCTGCTTCATTGAACCTGGGTCCGAGAGTGAGACTATACATTTCCCTCGAGAGTTTATACAAGTATGCAGTGAATGTCAGCTGCAGACAACACAACACACAAACTCGTAAACAGAATATGGTCTACAGTGCAAATTCCAAAGCAACAAGTTATAGCATAGCTATCTATGGCTATGTTCCAGGTAGTTCTCTAAGTAGTGTGATGACCACAGCATCATCTCTGCCTTTCAAAAGAATTTCACCTTCAAAGTCAACAAGCTATATAGGTGGAGAACACAGAGATGGCGTCAACTACATGAGTACAATAAAGTACCTTCTTAGCTTTGAATGGCACATTTAAGTGCTTGCAATAGAGCCACTGTACCACGGTGGTTAACACCAGAGCACATAAAGCAGGGGCCATTGAGGCAATAAAAACATCAATGGAAACCTCACTACTAC
Source organism: Phakellia ventilabrum (assembly GCA_963921505.1). Lineage (NCBI taxonomy): Eukaryota > Metazoa > Porifera > Demospongiae > Axinellida > Axinellidae > Phakellia > Phakellia ventilabrum. The sequence goes on from OY997397.1 coordinate 214,278, forward strand.
TCACGTACCTGGTGTTTCTTTGCCGCTAAGAGGGTCCCAAGAAGAGCTTCAAACACACCACTTGTGCCATCAATCAATTTCTGAAAGGTGACAGCAGTCCTGCCTTTATCACCCGCTGGTTCTCCCAAACGCTTGATAGCAAAGACTAACTGGAGAATAATAAAATACATTTTCACGTTTCATCAGCAACTTTGAGATATTTAACTCACTTTTCTTAATTCATTCAGTGCCCAGTTGTTGGCCTCTCGTTCGGAGGTCTTGAGTGCCCAGACCGGTACTGGTGTACCTTGTTGGGAGGATTGATGAGACTGTGGGGTTGTGTGTGGTGGCTCAAGGAACTCCAAGACATTAGGAGGAGGTGGGCTATCAGGAGGAGAGGGTGCGGGAGGGCGGGACGAAGGAGGAGCAGTTAGCGGAGGAGGAGGCATGAATGGTTGTTCTGAGTCTGGTGATTCCCTTAATAATAGTATGCTACTTATTGGTCCAGGACTGCTCCGACTGCGAACGTGGTGATGGTAGCGATGATGGGCTAGGCCTGCAGCATTGACTGAGGCAGTATTTTCTGATGCATTGGGAGAATTTGAAGCTGTGCTACGTACATGAGCAGGTGTTGCAAATTCTTCTTGCTGGGTAAGAGCTAGGCTACCCTTGGGAGATTTTAGGATTGGTTTTGGTTTTACGATTGGAGGGACGTTCCTTCTTATAGATCGCTCTAAAATCTCAGAAGTGCTGCAGTGGTGGGGATAGCTGTGGGTATGAGCAGGAACAGCAATGGTGGATTTAACGTGTGATTGGGATCGGAGACGGTAAGAGTGCGGAGGAGAAGTAGTGCAATCAACTGAATGTGGTCTGTGAGGATGATCCATCATTGCCAGCCCTCTGCGAAGTACTGCTTCTCTGTGTTGCAGCCTCTGAAACTGTAAGGCAAGAGCAGACGTGGATAGTGCCTGGTAGGCTGGCTTATACTTCATCTGAGGCCTTGGGAGAGTGGCTCCCCGATGCAGTGGCGCAGCCAGAGTTGCACTGGACACTGGTAGCCCCTTCAAGTGGAGATTGTGGTCGCAGGATGTGAACACAGCTGAACTAGCACTATGATGTCTATGTTTTGCTCTTTCGATCTGAGGAGGTGATGGGGTGGGCTGGCTGAATGCATTTTCATGTAGAAGCTGAGGACTTGGACTTCCATCTAGCCACATATTCGAATTTGGGACGCTTCTGTATTGAAGTGGAGAATTATCGCGGTAGATTGGAGTAGAGCTTGCAGAGTGTTGATAAGGCACTGGATTTTCAGTGAACACAGGCAACTGATTTAGCTCTCTTGCATGCTGGTCTTCAACTGGCTCAATAACCGTGTGACGCTTCCCTGGCTCAGGATGTGGTTGGAGCTGCTCTTCTATTATTCCAGGAAGTGTATGGCGCCTATTAGATTTTTTCTTGTGCTCAGAGGTTGCTGGACCGTTGGGTGGGGGTACAGACATGGACGACTCTCGATGTTTCCTTGGCTCAGGATGTGGTTGGAGCTGCTCTTCCATTATTCCAGGAACTGTACGGCGCCTATTAGATTTTTTCTTGTGCTCAGAGGTTGCTGGACCGTTGGGTGGGGGTACAGACATGGGCAACTCTCGATGTTTCCTTGGCTCAGGATGTGGTTGGGGCTGCTGTTCCAGTATTCCAGGAACTGTATGGCGGCTATTAGATTTTTTCTTGTGCTCAGAGGTTGATGGACCGGTGGGTGGGGGTATGGACGACTCCAAGGCAAACTGTCTGCGTTTCAAGATTGCAGAAACACTTGTGATACATTCGACCCACTGCTTTGTCTCTTCTGCTGTTGGAGAGAAGACGTAGTAGGTTCTTTTGAGCACAGAGAACGCAAAGCAGCAGCCGGAAGGAACTGAACGGGGAAAGGGTATTCGGCAGTGTTCTGCTCCAAGACGCACATCATAGCAGGTCCTCGTAATGTCTGTATAGGGAGGAAATGTAAAATATTGTACAACACAGCAAGATTTACATTCCATTGCAGGTGGGGGCAGGGAGCTTAGGAAGCTAGCATCAACAATTGGATCAAGGCCAGTAGGCTACATCACCGAACATGTAATCATACAATGGGCAATGCGATTCGCACACTTTATCTTTAAACACACTTCTGCACATAAATCTTCCCATCACTAGCTACTAGTAATGGCTGTTGTGCACAGTACTAGCAGTCTGTCTCGTAGCTAACAACAGAACTATTATTCTCTAGTTGGCCCATGTATCAGTGAAAGAGAGTGAGTTTAATTACAGAAGGCCAAGAGTTTTGTGCAGATTTTCATTTCTTTACACTACGCTTAGTACCTAAGTCTTAGAAGTGTATTTAAAAGTTTGCATTAATTATGGCAGGGGCGTCGGAAGCCCCTCACGGTACGCTACGGCCAGTAAATTTTGATAATAGTCTGCATGGCGGACCCACTAGCTGACCTAGCTCTCCCAGTAGCTTCATCCTGTTATGATTCTCAAAGTAGAGCAGAGTGCCGTTGTCCAGCAGCTGCCACCATCGACGTTTCCAGTGCAAGAAGGTTCGCGTTCGCTTAGTCAGATAGCCAGACATAAGTATTGCTGGACCCATCGGAGTCTTCTCGCTGTATGCAAACTCGGCCATTTCTACTACCAGTAGACTCAGGTTATGTAGATCTCTTATTTACGAGCTGCGCTTGGTTCGTTTCTCGTAAACATATTATGGAAACCGGAAAAATGCAGACGCTAAAACGGTCCATTGCGTACTCGCCCAGCAAGCGGCGCGCGCAATAAGCGACCACGTGGTTGTAATCATCGTGGAAAGTCATGGAGGCGATCTCGAGTGTGCTGACGGACCTCCACTTCACAGAGGAGGAGGTGGAAGAGGCTGTGACAGACCTAGCTAGGCTGCTCTACCGCGACACCGAACAGTGGGCGCAGGTGAGGGAGCTGCTGGTTGCTTTTGCTCTTATTAAACAAAGGGCAACTTCTTCATTTAGTTGCGCCAGGAAGTGTTCTCCTGTGGGGTAGTAAAGGCCCTCCTTGGCATTCTCCGCTCGTCCTCCCGTGCGTCCCTCTTATCAAAAGCAGCTGGTTGTATTGCCCTCATTGCGCACAACAGTGATGAAGCCCGATGTCAGTTGTCCTCAACGGACACCATCCCCCTTCTCCTCTCCCTCTGTGACCCTCGTAAGAAGGGGCAGCGGATATGGCAGGAGGAGCAGGTACCTGTGTATGAGCAGGCGCTGGTTGCCCTCCGCAAGCTGACCTTCCATTGCCTTGATAACCAGCACAAGCTAGCTGAGATTGGCGGGCTGAAGCTGATCATTGACCTGTGCAGTGATAAGGAGTTTTTCAAGACCTGTAGCAGATTTTCTCCAAAGTCGAAGGAGCAACTCACAGATCTCACTCTCGGGAAGAAACTGATCTGCCAAGCAGTTCAGGCCACGAAAGAGCAATCAGGAGCGATCCTCGAGGCATTCACGGCCATGGCTCACACAAAACCTGACCTCTGTACTCGGTATCCTGCGTATATTGTTAGTCTGGCCACTAAGGACCAGGAGTGGGTAGCGGACATGATGCTAGCCTCGGGCACTGTCTGGCCTGACCACACCTCTCACCCCGCCCATTCCCAACCAGTGTGGACATGTGTGGTGGTCACCTGTGTAGAGAGCGGAGGTCACGTCTGGTGCCAATTCTGCTCCGAGAAGCCACACCCTCGCCTTCAGGCCATGAGCAACAGCCTCAAGCAACTGGTAAATTCTCATTCCTAGGCTATGATTTGTGTGCACAATAATTCCCATTATCTCCCTCCCACGTCTCAGCCCCTCCCCCCTCTTACCCACCCATCCCCTCTCCCGCTGGCCACGGGGGACGTGTATGCCATTTTTGTTGACCCGGCCTCCTGTCCGTCACACGGTTGCCTGTTGGCACCGCAGTGGTGCCGGGCTCGGCTACTGGGGGAGGAATCCTCGGGACTACTGATTATGCTGGTGGTCGATTTCGGCTTCACTGCAACAGTGGCTCCGTCTCATGTGAGCCCACTGCCCCAGCAGTGTAGGGGGGTTCCCCCTCAGGTACATTACCTAATACGTTGTTGGTTTAATGAATGAATTATTTACTCATTGTTTCCTTGCTTCAGGCAATACCCTGTAAGCTGCAGGGAGTAGTACCAGTGCCTTCAAGTATTGCACTTTTGGAGAATGGAGCTGGTTAGTTTAGTCCCATTCCCAAACTACCGGGTGGAATCCAGCCGAGCAGTCTGGGCATGAGACTTGGTGGTTGTGATGCCTAGCCGAGGTATGCCATTACAGACAATTACGTAAATTGCTATCCTTCAGCTGTTCTGAGGAATACAGCCTTTGAGAAGACAGCCTATCGCATGGAGATCAAGACATTTGGTGGAATTGAAGCGTTGCTGGAGGTGTGAGCTCATGAGGCACAAAGACAGCTGCATGGCCAGCTGTTCTTCATAAGTGTCCTTCATTTCAGTTTAGCTACTTCTCCGCCACAGTTGAGCCGTTGCCCTGATCGTGACGTGGCGGAGCAGGCCCTGGGGGCGCTGCTCAACCTGGCAGTGGCGGCAGAACTCCGAGCTGAGATTGGGAAGAGGGAAGCCATACCCATTCTGCTGGGTAAGCTGTCTTGTCCTGCCTAGTCTGTAGTCTCGTGGGCCAGACAAAACGTTTGGCCTGCTAGGCTACCAAGGCCCTTGCTTCATCAATGAGGTAATGTTATATAACAGACAGTGACAGCTTATAGCAAAAATATTTACGAAATTTCAATAACGCTCTGGTAATCTCCAGGCATGTAATACAGAACTGGTTACCTAAACTGTGTATAAAATGTACATTGTTATGGTGCCAGGTGTGTATTGTATGCCTGAAGAAGATTACCAAAGCATGATCAAAACAGCACAAATAATTTACTTATAATATGTCACTGTCAGAGATCCTTTCTACATATTACTTTACGAACACAGCAATACGACTCAAGGAGGTGCTTGGGTTTAGTGGAAATGAGGAGCTTCTGATTTATTGATTCAGCACATTATGTAGAATAATACTGGCAGTATTAAACACTTCATACACACACACAGGCCTCCTCCGACAGTACAGGTCCGACAAGGATCTCCTGGCTCATACTCTTGGCTGTCTTCAGAACGTACTCCTAAACTGCCCGGAGAATGCCAGCTTAGTGCAGAGGGAGGGTGGGGAGGAGGTGCTGGTGGAGATACTACAACAGGGAGGAGAGGATGATGTCGTGATTAGGAGCCGTGTCGTCAAAGTGCTGAGGAACCTTGCTGGGCCTGACATGTAGGTCTGGGGGTCCATGTTGGGCCTAGCATGAGAGTATGGGTTCTGACATGGTATAGGGCATCACCGAGGGCCTGGCATAGAGTATGTTGGGCCTGACATGAGAGTTTGGGTCTGGACATGGTATGGGGCATCACCAAGGGCCTGGCATAGAGTATGTTGGGCCTGATGTGAGAGTATGGGTCCTGACATGGTATAGAGTATCAACAAGGGCCTGACATGAAAGTATGGGGTACCAACTTGGGCCTGACGTGAGAGTATGGGTCCTGGCATCATATAGGGTATCAACGAGGGCCTAGCATGGGAGTATGGGGTACCAGCTTATCCTAACATGAGTGTATGGGATCCTGTTCTGTGTGTACGTGAGGCAGTCATGTAATAACATGCATGGAACCTGGACTGCAGAGTCTGCATACCAATTCTGCGAGACTCCTCCATCCCACCTCCTCTATCCCATACCCACCATCCATGCAGGGAGGGTCTGAAGCTAATTTCTCGCACACAACGTCCAGGTTTCTCCCTGAGCTGTCCCAACCCCCCACCTCAGCCTCCCTCCCCAGACCGAGAGAGAAGGAGGCTCTTTAGACAAGAGTGAGTTGGCAGTTAGGTTTATGCTGTTCAGTAAAAACTCGATATGTGTATGTGCGGTTTTTCCTTCACTTATGTGCCTATATAATAAAATCGAGAAAACTATGCTACTTTATATTAATATTTTACTTTTATATTAATATTTTACTTTTTATTGATATAAATTCACATAAGCCTTATGGATGTTGGTTGGGAAAGAGTTAATAAAATTTTCTGGTTTTTTATGTCTGGAATCTTTCCTTACTCCAGTTGGAGATTCCAGAGCAAGTGTCGTGCAAATGGAGAGCGGGTGCATGCCAACCCAATTTATCGCTGCCTTGAGCCTGAACGTGGACAGGAAGGGGGCGGGGCCTTCTCTGAGGGAGAGAGCACAGATGGCGAGATGCTGATGGCGGGCTGGGAGGACAAGCCTCTGCCACCAGATGGTGAGGTAAGCACTACAAAGATCATGGTTTAAAGTCCATTCAGTTCTGTAATTTCTATTCCATTCCAATGACATTTCCGCAAGGACACTGATTTCAGTTCCAGTCCATCCTTCTTTTAGATTAGTGGCAGTGTGTCATCAAAGTGCTATGGTGTTGGAACAAAGCTACCCTGGTGTTGCGATAAATATCATGAATTCAAGTTAGTACAGAAAATAAGACTGATATATAGCCTTGTTTCTAGGCCCCCACTTTTTTCCAGCTATGTGACCTTCATGCTTCCGGGAAAAAAGTGGGGGGCTGGGAATGAGGTAATCACAGATCATGTCTGGGTCGTAATGAGACGGGGTGTTTCACTGCAGAGATGTTCCAGACATCTACTCCATCTCCAGACAGCGACTTCGAAGGTACGAGACAAGGCTGGTTTGTATTGTTGCCATGGGAACTCTCAGCCACTCTCTGCATTATCCCAATACTAGGACCATCTGTGCCATGGCGAACACCTGCCAAGCCTGCACCATCTACATCGGTGTTAGGAGGAGTGGCACCGTCTACGGTATTACAATGAATAGAAAGGAGGTGGGTCAAACTGGAGAACGGTGGTGTCAAGAAACTGCTCCAGTGACACAAGCCTTTAAATTTCAAGGTTTTGTTCTGACAAGTTAGATCAGGATTTTGGTTGGAGGTGTGGCTTCTTGTCACTATCTTCAGGATTGCGCAGCAGAGTGTTTTGCGTGATCTAGGATTGCGCAGCAGAATATTTTGCGCAATCCTAGGATCCTAGGATTGCATAGCAGAATATTTTGCGCGATCCTAGGATTGTGCAGCAGAGTGTTTTACGCAATCCTAGGATTGCGCAGCAGAGTTTTTTATACAATCCTAGGCATGCTATATGACTGTCCGCAGAGAGATCTACTGTGTGTGGAGATAGACAACCTCATGAGGTCCTTCAAGCCCTCCATCAAACACGACCGCTACAAGGTGCGCAGGCGCAGCAGAACACATTCTGTTGCCACCATAACCGTTCTCACGCTTGCACTTAGATTCTCTTTGTGCCAGTTGGTTATGAAGACAGAGGAGGCAGGTACACTGTCCTAATAGTATGTAATAGTACAGTTCTCAATTGGCACGACCCTTTACCATTATGATGTAATGGGGGGTAAAAGTGAGCACTAAATGGAGAAAATACAAGCAAATGTGTGCTTTGATGTAGTTTTGTGTACGAAAACATAAGAACATGCTTGTTCCCCTGTATTTTCTCCATTTAGTTCTCACTTTTACCCCCCATTACATCATAATGGTAAAGGGTCTATTCGTAGAGGTTTTTCTCTGATTTCGGACTACAAAGGGCTACCAATGCTATAGCCACTAGTTTCTTGCAGAGCGAGGGTGCATCAACCTCCACAGATTGCAGAGTGACAAACATACTGCACGGCAGCTGTTTTGGCCTTATGGCCTCATCGGGTACAGATTGTATAATCACTAAACTTAAGCTACTGGACGCCCCCTGATGTCATCCTGCATAGCCAGCATAATAAATACTGTTTTTCTAAGTCTGTATTAATTTTTAGAAAATGTGTACCTGATGAGGCCGTGAGGCCAAAACAGCTCTCGTACAATGTAATTTGTGTCACTCTGCCATCTATGGGAGTTCATGCACCCTCGCTCTGCAAGACATTTGTGGCTGTAACATTGATAGCCTTTTGTAGTTGGTAATCGGCTCTACGAATATCTATAATAGTTGCTCGTCCACACTCGAGAGTATGTCCAGCTGTTCTTTTTTTCTCTAGTGCTGTGGTTGCTGAAGACCGCTATGTCGTCCAATTGGACCTAGCCGCCTGCCCAGCCCGTGAAGTGTATACCATTTCCGAGAGAGCCAGAGCAGGAGAGAAGGCAGGGGAGATCTTTGAGAGGTGAGCTCCATCCCATCACACTGGCTGAGTGTGCACAGATTACGCTCTTCCACCATCTTATTTCTGAAGGTGCTACTACCGTGTTGGGAGGAGTAATGAAGCGGTAAGCCTCCACCTATGGCTCTGTGCTGTGTTCTACATGTAGCTGTACTATAGAGCACTTGTACCGACATCACAAAACATGTGACTAAGGACTTCCATGTGGCAAAAAACGTATTCATTGCCAGCTAAACAGAAGCTGTGGCGATACTCACACTGTAGCTGGTAGATCTATTGAATTTATCCTGAATGATATTTCTGAGTTAATTGACTATGGAACCTACCACAATTTTTGCCACACGGAAGCACGGAATAAATGAAAGATAGCGGAAAGTGTAGCGGTAGTTATACGGTCGTGACGTCACATGCAAGAAGTCTACACATTCCTGTTTACCTCACCGTGGTTATGAGAGAAAATCAAAATGTGCCTAGGTACAAAGTTGGAGCTTATTGAAGTGTTGGGAAGCAGCTTAATTATGTATTAGTGTCCCTTGAGGCATAATTATAGGGAAGCGGTGCTACAAAGGGTTGAGACGTCTCCTTGTGTGCAGCTCTCCTTCCAGGAATTACGGAACACCATTGCTTACGAGGAATCGGGCAAGTATGCGGAGGAGGTGGAGGGGCTGGAGGAGGGTGTGGCCCGGCTGAGAATGCAGGGCAGACAGAAGATGACCGGAACTTAGGACATTGTGCAGCATTAAATTTGTTGTGTTGGGCTCAATCAGTTTGCGTAATATAACATTGTTCCATTTAATACCAGATCATAGCGGGCTTCAATTGATTCTAGTCACCTTTGCATATGGCATGGTATTAGTTTGCAAGTTTAATTTTGGTCAATTAAGCCCATAGTTTAAAAACTAGTACATTCCATTTCCTCTACGTGGACGCTAAGAATAAAATAACTAGGGGAGGGAATTTTGCTTTGGGCAGTCATACATAAAATGTTAGCCCTGTTCCCATCATGCAGGCTCCACTCCCCAGTTTTCTCACACCTACATGGTACATGCAGCTAATATAATTGGGAGTGGGGCCTAGGAACTGTTCTGTTAGTATTCCATGTGTGTGGCTGTTGGTAGCAACTGCAGTAGCCATCAGCACGTCCGACTTGAAAAGAATTCTTCCCAGGCTTAATTAGTAGTAATACATAGATCGATGGCTATTTGCGATGTTTCTGGAAACAACTTAACTTGGAGAAGAAAAGAAGTCTATAGCTCCTGGATAGTCAATTAAGCAATTTTCCCCAGGCTTAGTACTGATAGATAAATGACTAAGCTGATTTGTGGTATTTCTATAAATAAAAATTGTAAGTTGGAGCCTAGCAGCCAATAGCATATCTATTAAATGTTATAAAATTCAACTAAAATTTTGAAATTATTTTTGTGGCATTTCTATAAAGAGAACAACTTAACTTGGAGGAGGAAAAAAAAGAAACTTGGAGGGAAAAAAAAAAACTTAAGAAAAAAAAAGCCCAGGGAGCCTCCCATCCCTCCTGGAGTGTCAGACACCCGGAGCGCTGGATAGGCGATGGCTGGGAATTACAGGAGGCCTTGTAACGTACCCAGTCATCCTTTTAGTTTCGGAGTCCCGAAGGAAGTTACCGACGTATTGGCTGTAGGCTTAGAAAGCCAAGAATCAGATTGCACGCGTGCGCCTCGAACACGCGACCCGATTATTGGGGAGGCCACGTTCCGACCCCAGTCTGTAACCGAACGCGCCACCTTGACTTCCCGTCAGATGGGTGAAATTTTTTGTCTTATATACCTGTAACGGTGATGTGCGTTAAATGGAATTGTTCCACACAACTGGCTAGAGCTATTATCTATGGCCACACCTAGTCAATAGGACTGTGCGTTGACAACTATGATCTAACGCAACAGTCACATGGCTGTAGTACTTTTCCGTCGAGTCTTGCTACGCGAGACTAGCGCTAACTATGAGCCTAGTGCAATGTAGTATAGTCTAGCGAGCTAGCCCCACCCCTACGGAGGTGGGGCTAGTATACCTCTATGATTATAGCCTCGCAGCAGTACAGGCTGTGCTGGTGGACAGTGGATTCACCATCCAGTCACCCACACCACTGAAAGCCCATGAAACAGCTACAAAGCTACTGCAGTGGTGTGGCAATCCTGCCCATCTTCATCAGGATTTGCATGACAGTTGTATGCCTGTCCATATGTAAAATATACATCTGAGCTAGTCTCGTGCCCAGACGTCCACTACATCTGAGTATCTCGGGGGGGGGGGGGGGGGGGCAGGGGTTAATGGAAGTGATAGTGACACTTCGTGGCATACAACTGGAAATGACATAAAAATGTGCACATAACCGAATCACAATATGACACCCCCCCCCTGGTCTAAAACTGCATGCCAGGGGGAAGCTCCGGTGGGGGCCAGTTAATGAACTCGAAGCCATTGTCAGAGTCACTGTCTCTGCTATCGTCTGCACCAACCAGCACAAATGCTGCAGGAAAAAATAATCAGACCTCATATAACAATATGATGGTGGCTTAAAATAGGTTGAATAACAAATTGCTAAAACCATCATTCAAAGTCGGCCTTGGCGCTGCTGACTACATGGCCCAGGAGAGAGCAGCAGCTGCAGCAAAAGTAAACTTTCAAAATTCCAGCTAATTGTGTGTTCAGTGCCAGGTGCACCTCATTCTGTGTGTGTTCAGTGCCAGGTGCACCTCATTCTGTGTTGTGTTCAGTGCCAGGTGCACCTCATTCTGTGTGTGTTTTTGCTTTTAATGATCACATGACTAGGTGACGTGTAGTTGTAGGGTGCTAACGTGGCCTTCACTGGCTAGACGTATAAACCATGGCGGCTCTGCTATTTCAGGCCGTGAAGATTAAGTATGCACTCCACTCATTCTGCACCACATACACAATGACTTCTCCTTTCCACTTCACATGAGAGTGATGTACACTGAACAGCACACTGTGCAGCCCCATTCCAAACCAACTAATGCCCTGACTTACGTTCTCGTGTGCTTGTGACAGAGGCCATCTCAACTGGCTGCCAGTAGACAGGTCTAGTCTCCGTCAGCTCAAACATGTACTTCATCTTGCATAGCACTTCCTGTGGGGAGTGAGGAGTCAAAGACTGTGGCTACCTTGTCTTACCTCAGGCTCTCAGAGCCTCCCCGTGCATGCAGGGCTGGCTGGTGGGTGTGTTACCTTGTGAAGTCTTTCACAGAGATCATCTATGTCCTCCTCATTCTTACAAAAGAAGCCCTGTGAAAGTAAATCAATTAGCAGCTGCAATCTTTAGACACGTTCTAATAAAGCTACGATATAGACTCTTGAACTGTCAAGTGTGTTTTTTAGGTGAACAGCACTATAGATGATGAGACCTTTAGTGCTATATAGAGACATTCCATCATCACTGTATACTTTGGTGTGTGGGGGGTCAATTCTTACAATAGCAAGAGAGGGGTCAAGCTCATTGATGGGCATCTGGTCTGCCTGGGAGCAATGATAAGAGGAGTCAGGGAAGGAGGTGTGGTCTTGGGTGGGGCCAGGTGGGTGGATAGTTTGCTGAGTAGTGTGGGGGTCCAAATAAAGCAGGTTATCATCTGGAGAGTAGGAGAAATGGGAGGGTGGGGGGGGGGAGAGGAGGAATGGGAGGGTGGGGTGGGGAGAGGAGGAATGGGAGGGTGGGGGGGGAGAGGAGGAATGGAGGGTGGGGGAAGGTAGAGAAATGGGAGGGTGGGGGGAGGGGAGAGGAGGAATGGGAGGGTGGGGAGGGAGAGGAGGAATGGGAGGGTGGGGGAAGGTAGAGAAATGGGAGGGAGGGGGGAAATGGGTTAGCTATGCAATTTTCAAGAGTCAAGTCAGCATACACACAATGTGAGAGAGAGGTGTAATCATATGCGTAAATACATGTAGCCTACTATGGTATCCAATGATGTAGAGGGCGTGACGTGGCCTTCCACCGATGATCCCCACAGACTGTGGCAGAGTGAGACAGGCCTGTGAATGAAGAAGGGAGGTATCAGTTGGAGAAAGGTTTTGCCAACACTACGACGGGGCTTGCAGCAAGGCGAAAGGCACACAACTGAGTACGACTGCAGTCTTGGAGGATGGGCCCTGCTACAGTATAGCTACAGGACCTAGCTGTCCCCACCTTCAGGGCCTCGGCATACTCCGAGTTGAACTTGTCCTGGCCGAGTCTGAGGGGGATCAACAAGAGGAGAGGCCGAAACCAGTGACATGCATCGTCCTTTTCCCTGAGGGCGTGCAGTGAACTGCTCTCCTCCTGGCGAAACTCACTCATGCTCACTTTCATAAAGTCACCAGATTCAATTAATTTTGAGTGAGCAGGTATAGAAAGTTGTGATTTATCACTACCACCACCACTGGCGGTCTTAGCTCCAGCAGTCGATGGCGTCTCTGCACTTTTTGCTTTAAACAGTTTAGGCCTCCTCTTCCTTGAAGCAGCTGCCTGCACATGTGCCTTCTCGTGACTCTGTCCCACGGCTTGTTCCAAGCTGGGGGCCGTGCTGGGATCCGTCTTGCTCCGATACTGCCTGCTGCCGACTGGGAGAGGAAGGGCGTGGTGCATCATCCCTTCAAGGTTGACGGACTGGCTCCTACCGTAGGCAGTTGGTTCAATGTGGAGGGTCTCGCCAGTCTCAGTTGTGACCTTTACACTGCCGGGGATCTCATGGGGTCTCTGACACAGAGACTCTGGAGGGGCAGATGCAGAATGCAATGCCTTAGCTACACTTTAAGGTCAAGACTTAGTGGACCATACATCACAATGACTTCTTTAGGAAACCTCCTAATGGAATGTCTGTGTTCTCTTGTACCAGTACTACAAGGTTTGTGCCACAAGCATAAAAATACCACGAAGGACAAAAGACAACTTCCATGCCCGTGAAAGTCACATTTACCATATTATTTTACAATGAGTTGAACAGCTACCATTGATTATAAGTTACCCTAAGGGCCTAGCTCTCAATGTATGTACAAGTGGTACTATATTCATCATCCCCTTACTTATATCCTCGATGACCACTACCATATCCATGGCAACGTGCACCGCTAGCTCACTCCAGCTGTCATGCACAGAGAGCTTCCTAGGGCACAGGGAGCAGTGAAAGACATGTACGAGGAGAGAGAAAAACTAGGATTATCAATAGTTCAAAAGGTGCCTACAGCAATCACGCTCTGTACAGCTGTACAACTCACACAAAGGGTTAAATAGACACGATAGGTGTTACTCACTTAATAGCCTGTGAAATGTTGTTTGGACCGAACCACTGCCCCACAGGTCTGCCAAAGTCTGCACCCTGCAGTGCTGGAGCATAGAGCACGGCATAATGATGACATAGTAACCACCATACATACAGTGAGCCGATGGGAATAGTATGAAATTCAAAAGAGCCTTACCAATCATCTGGATTGAGTAATCACTGTCCCTTGTGTCCAGAAACTTGCTCAAAATCTGAAAAGGTCGGTTTGTGATTAACAAGAGTGTTTCAGTTTGAGAAACTGCAAGCAGGAAATCACCTTCCAGTACTTTGCCTCCCTCTCTGGAGGTCGCCATCTCCAATCTGTCAATAGTGCATGTCATCTAATTGTCACATGATTAGAGGAAGCTCACATGACATCACATGACCTACCTCTGCCCAGGTGATTGCAGATGAGTGTGTGTCCGAGTAGCATCTGTCCGCATCTCAGCGTACACCCCCACCCAGTATCAGTTGTATAGCTAGTGCCACCTGTGTGTGTGTGTGTGTGTGTTGGGAAGCCAATGAAGCTCTCAAATAGCAGTACCACAGCCATCCAGTGTGAAAAGATTAGCCTGATGACTTACTGATGGCTCTGAAATTCTTGCGGTAGGAACACCACAGTCTGCTACGAATGTCGTCTGTCATGTCGCCCTTGTCTGCGGGGAGGAGAGGATATGGCCACAGAAGAGCAACCATCACAAGGATAAGAGAAGAGATAAAGGAGGTCATACGCAAGCTCTAGACGAGACGATTCTAGCGCCTGGCTGGGTACCTGCTGACCTCGAGGAAGACTATACTTCTTCCCCAGGATCCAGAGTGCGCCCTTGAGAGGGGGCGGGGTCACCTCCGGGAACGCTTCCAATTCCACCAGGGTGTCGTAGGCTAGGCAATCCATTACTGGAAAAGAGGGGAGCATTGATTGTCATCTGAGATGTACTAGTAGTCAATACAAATATGTTATCTAGGCACTGATTAATGGAGACTGGCTGGTAGTAAACGCTTACTGTCCTCTGATCACAACCTAACGCCAGACTCAGCTTAAACTGACTGATCCAAAAATTAATTAAAACATCTGCACTCACAAAGAAACTGTAGGAAGTAGATTAGTCCCGTAGAGGCTGCTCTGGGATATACAAATAGCACAGAATGAATACTGCTGCGTTTACTGTTTAGCGCTTATGAAATTACGAAGTTTTACCGGCTGCTTTCATAATTAGAAGAGGTCACAAAGGTGATGCACCCACGTGCTAGTTTGCAAACCGCTGGGAATTGGTACAGCAGCGACACTCAAGTTTATGACGTGAATTGCCCTGCAGAAGAAACATCAGCCAATCCTGATCATCTATGGCGCAACCGCACTTCATGCCTCAAGGTCCTTGTGGCTGGCTGCCCCCGCAGTATGGGGGAAATTGGCCAGGAGAGCTGCCTTTCTTTCCACCTCACATGTGCACTGGTCTGATGCCTCCCGGGGTGCGAGGACAGAGAGCTCCATTGCCGATTCCACCACCCTTCCAATTTCTTCACGGACCCCCAGTGCAGCCCCCCTGCGAGCCACCATTCATCCCTTCACCAGCTTACTACAATCCTGGTCTCCCACCTTTCATGGAGCCTCATTGCCCCCCCTTTGCTCCTCCTGGGAGACGTGGTAGGGGGGGCTTTCCCTCTCCCCCTCCTTTTGCCCCCCTCAACGCCCATCCTTTTCCTCCAAGGGGGCCACAAAAGAAAAAAAAAGTCAAACTGGTACGTGCCTTGTGTAATACTAGACGGTGAATCTGGCCCGCTGAGACCTTCTCTGTGATCCCACCTTCTCTCTTCCAGGACAGTGCTCAGGAAATGGGCAGAGGGCAAGGGGGAGGGGCTGGGTCGAAGGCACCTGCTACGGGAGATTTCGCCTGCACGACCTGCAGCAAGGAGTACAAGAGTGCAGAGACACTGCAAGTCCATATTGAAGCACACAAGAAGGTATTCAGACTGCTAGCCACTGTGCGAGCCTAACTGCGTTATGCAAAGAGACAGAGCGTGGTGGCTGGCAAGACTACACTGCGCCGCCTAGTATACTCCATAGTATTTCTTGTGTACTCTTCACACACACACGCACACACACACACTTACACATAATTATAACAGTGCTACCAGTGCGATTTTGAAGCTATTCCGAGGGTTTTGAAAGAGCATAGATTGGTATGTTATAAGTCTGACTAAACCGATTACTGTAAACACTAGCTGGTGGGTTATGCAGAAGTGTTTGTGTTGCAGATCCATCTGCTGCCAGACGAGCTCAAGTTTTCCGGTGAAGAGGAGATCAAGAAGTGGAGAGAAGAAAGAAGAAAGTGTGTGACATGGTTCGAGAGGATGTAGTCTAAAAACATTAATTGATTCCCTTGGTGTTCGCAGGAACTATCCTACGGCTGCCAACGTTGCCAAGAAGACGAAAATGGAAGCCGAGAAAAAGAACCGCGGCGAAGTTGCAAGAACACCTTTGCACAGGTGTGTTCAGCTCATCCATTGAGTATACCGATCTGAAACTTAGTCAAATGCCTGAAGCTGTGCATTCAACAGTTAGTTTTCATCCTTGTTCTGCAGGTACATCAGCCATTTGATTGGAGAATGTTCGATTGGAGGAAGAAGGGGGCGGGGCAATAAAAGAGGACGGTGGAGGGGCAGGGCATGGCCGGGAAAGGGCGAGAGAGGCCAGAGGAATGGCCAGAGCAGAAGAGAACACGGGAGTGAGGACCGTAAGTCAAGATGTGACGTTATACTGTTCTTCAATGAAGGAGAGTACAGCTGTTCACACTGCATGTTCATTTAGTTACAGTTTTAGAAGGCCTGTCAGATGCTGGTAGTGGAGAGGAGACAAACGACCAATCTGAGAGCTGTCAAAATCCGAAGCAACAGCCAGAACCATTTATCACCGTCATGCCTGACACAGAGGAGGCACAACCCGGCACCGATACCATGGAAACGGTTGCCAATGGTCACCACCTAGAGGGTAATGACATAACAGAAGGAAGTCTGTTGAGTGCAGTCATGGCTGACATGTCGAAACAGTGTGTGCAGGACCAGCGGGAGAAGTGGGGGAGGAGACAGGTGCCCAAGAGCCAACAGAAGACTCTCTGGAAGGGTCCCAAGAAAAGGAAAAGGGAAGTGATTGGTGCTAGGAGGCCAACCCTACTGGAGAAGGTACACACATAGCCCACACTATGTATTGCAAGTATAAACTCATCTCCTGTATGGATATTAAGCTAGCCTTTTTCCTACTACTAGGCTCAGTTTTAGCTACTTAGTTTTCTTTTCTCATAGCTGCTTGCTCCAGAGATTCGACGAGAGCAGAACACACTCCTGCAGTGCATCCATCACATTGTGAGGGAGGACTTCTTCCGAAAGGGAAGCCAGGCTGAGACTACTGGTGACAGTTTGGAACCAGAATTGGACCAAATGATGGATGTTCCACATACCTGACGTGGGCAGCAGCGGCTGCAGGACGTGTGCTAATTAAATCACTCTGTACAGCCATCACTTGATTCACTCTTTGCACCCATCAATCACTAGCACCAATCAAATCAATTTGGCAACTTGTTCATGATCTATTTTCACTTTCATTGCTTTCAGTATACAAACAATACACTATCAACAGCGATAAACAAATCTACAAAATCTTAAGACTACAGAACTTTGTCCGGGAGAAGGAGCACACATGTTGCAGTAGCCCTCTCCCTAGCTATGTCACTGCATCCTGATCTCGGTGGGGTCCGAGACCTGTCGGTAGATGATGCTGTCTCTTCCAGGGTCCATGTTCCACATGCTCCAGCTGACAGCATACACGGCCAGACCAAGGCTCAACTGTGGGGGTGTGGCAGTGGGAGGAGCGTCAATGCACAATTTAGAACTACTGTGCAGCTGGAAAATTTGCCAGTATCACCAACAGAAGTCAAATTACTTTCCGCTAATATTTAGCTGTGATATTTCATCCTTCAGTAAAAATGGGGATAGCACAGATGGAAGGTTACAAATGGCTCTGAAGCAGCTAGCAGGGCAAAAACAACAGCTATTTTTCTGTTATTACAGTCAATCAGTCCTAGTTAAGCTGTAAATTTAGCCCCAAATTTGAACTTCTTTGGACAACAAACTTTGTATTAAATTGCTGAGCCACATATTCATGTCCTTTGATGAAGTAATGTACTTTTCTAGCATTTTGCCAAATTTAAACTCCGCCAACATTTTTCACAGCTATTTTGGGCTATTCCATATTTCCCACCACAATTTCCGGCTATACAATCAGCCACAGAGTTTTATCATGGTATTTTCGGAATTTTGAAAACAAAATTCCCACCATATTCACACATCATTACACATTACAATACTTAAAGCTAGCCTTGTTCCGAGGCCACACCCCCCACCACACGGGCTGGGAACGAGGCCAACTTAAAGCCCACTCACTGTGAGGAAGAGCGTGATAAGGAAGATCGGAGCAAACATACTGCTTCGACCTTCCTGTACCCCACCAATTGTACCAAAGGTGACGTTGGCGCTATCAACCTGTGGGAAGAGAGCGGAGGATGGCGGTGACTTGCCCGAGTGAGACACCTAACACACGGCTGCAGTTGCCTTCCCTGACGCTTACCTCTACTTCACGACGAAGTCTGTCATGCGATTCTTCTTCCATCATCGGACAGGTAACCTAGGCAACAGAGAACACAAGAGATATGACACCATCAAGCATAGTACTCAGACTAGCTCAGAGAGAATGATTGTGCACTCTCACATTATAGCAAGTTGTCACTACCCTGTACCTTAAAGGAAGACCCAAGTGCTTGCTGGAGACTCCAACAGAGGTAATAGCTGGGCTCCTGAAGGAGAACCATAAAGATGATGATAGCTTTTGAATCAAAACGCTTGTTAGAATGAGCACTCACCTCGTTGATATCCACATCTGGGAGCTGGGTGAAGAACTTCTCCTGAGAGACCAGACAGAAGCAACGGCTGTCAATTCATGCAATGCCAGACCCGGCACTGGCTCTCACCTTTCCACCATCGAGGAAGGGGGCCAGGATCTCGTAGGCTGTGGTGAGCTCACTGGAATCCATTGTTACTTCACTGTAAGACACAATACACATGCACAGTAATAAAATCTACTACCCAGTCTTCGTTCCATTCCAACTCACGGGTAGTTCCATTCCAGGACAAGGGCCTGGACCAGAATGTCTCCTCCATACAAGGCAACCAGATCATCCTTCAGCTACAACGGGGAAAAAAAGGACTTATTAGCTACACCAAAAAAAATATGTTTCCGTAACCATGGTGATACCTTGGTAACGGTTTCTTGAACGAGCTGCATGGCTATTTTCATTTTGGTAGAAGCGGCTCCATATCTCTCCTCCATGGCCTAGCAGTAAGTGCATACATCGCAGTTAGCTAATGTCAGAGAAGCCCAAATTCAAAGTTCACTCTCTTACCCGGAGAGTTGATACAGTGAACACAAAGACATCCGGGGCACCATCATGTACATAAGCAGACAGCTCCTTCAGCTGTAATAGTGAGAGAGTGGGAGGTATTGAACACTGTCATATGACATCACTGGGATAGAAATGTGCAAATTAAAAAAACAAAAAAACCTTCATAGTACCTGTTCAACTGTCTGCTTCATCATGACTAGTTCAGCAAGAAATGAGGCATCCACCTGGGAGGATCAGATAACTCATATAAGTGTATAATAACAGCTTAGAGGCAGTGTCTGTTGCTCGTACCGAGTTGGTAAGGTCAAAGCGGTCAGGAGCAGAGCCAAGACCATATCCGGATAGGAACTTGCTATCAGTCTGCACTGACGCCATCTAGCAAAATGGAAAATGGAACCGTGTCAATACTTTGCTGGTTAACCACTCTGGCTATTGAGGCTCTGGCTATTGAGGCAGTTCAGGTGCTAATAGAGGTGGACAATGGAGTACAAGTGGAGAGGAGAATACGACACCTCTATCAGTGCTATTCAGAACTGCATGCATGCACAAGCATTGGCTTTAACGGAAACCATGGCAACAGACTCACCACGCTGCTCAGTTGTTCAGAGGAGTCATCGTCTACTCCAGCAGCATACGCAGCCTGGGAAAGCAGGGTCACAGAGACCACGCCCAGTGATTACTGATCAACAAAATTACTGCACAGTATCTCAATTTGTTTTCCGCTCACCTGATAGTCGGCGGAAATGCTATGGGTCTGAGGTTTCCCGTCAAACAGGTCACTCAAGTGTTGCGCCACATTGTCCCCATCGAAAATCACCGACACATCTTTGGCAGGGTAACCAGTCAAACCAGTCTGACAGGTCCAATAGAGAAACACACCCATCACAGCAATGATCTCGATATGGGATGTGTTATACCACAAATAAGGCTCGTTACCTGGTCAACTTTAAAAGATCGTTCAGATGGAAGCTCCAAGGAGGATGCTACAAGAGAAAGAGGAGAGATAAGTAACTGAAGTGGCAGCCATGAGGTGCGTGAGCTGCAGTACCAGCTGAGACTCCATCCAGAATGAAGAGGGCAGTGGCGTGGGGTCGGCTGAAGAGATTCCCCATCAACACCCCTGGCCACCCAGCTCCATCCTGAGGGGAGAAGCAGGACAGGTCAGTTGGGCCGACCAAAATGAAGTATAGTTAAGAAAGGAAGGCTCTCTAAATACCGACTTTAATTCGGAAAGAACTGTTTTGACAGCAGAGTTTCTTTCTGAATTAAAGTTGGTATTCAGAGAGCCTTCCTTTCTTATGCAAGAGCCAACTGAGAAGCCCCCTCTTTACAGTTTCTCATCACCATCTGTGTGCTATATAGCCTCTGCCTGCAACTTTATCATGCATCGCTCTATTTAGCGTGCACACAGGAGACAGCAGGACAGTGAGCAGTTGCTATGGCAGGACAGTGAGCATTTGCTATGGCAATTTCAGCTAAAAAGGTACCAAACTTCAATGTTGTCTTTGCAAACTAAACAGCATCCACCTACTGGCTACTGTGATATACCAGCAGCACTCCTAGATCTTGCCGATACCAGCAGCACTCCTAGATCTTGCCGATACCAGCAGCACTCCTAGATCTTGCCTATACCAGCAGCACTCCTAGATCTTGCCGATACCAGCAGCACTCCTAGATCTTGCCGATACCAGCAGCACTCCTAGATCTTGCCGATACCAGCAGCACTCCTAGATCTTGCCGATACCAGCAGCACTCCTAGATCTTGCCGATGTTTTACGACCAAAGCAATGGGGAACACTCTTGGCCTTAGGAGCCTAGTGCCACTGACGTGTGTGCTCTGTCACGAAAAATTTGGACCCCCCAAAAATGGTCCCCCCGGTCCTTATATTTCAAAATATTTTGACCCCCCGGAACTTATATTTCAGCGCAAGTATTGAAATATATGGACCCCCTCTGAAATTTTTGTTCCCCCAGGACCTTACGTTTCGCGGCGCTTTTTCTTGTCCTTCGATAAAGCCAGTGGATAGATAGATGTTTTAGCAGAGAGCTAGCTCTTTGTTTAACGTTATTATTCGATTTTAAATCTTGCAATATGCTTTCACATAGTGACAGTAGCTACTAAGCTCCTCTTCCTTCAAGACAGGAGTAGTCAGATAGGAGTTACAAGCTCCACCCACTCATGCCACTCGATTGCATTAAATTCCTGCGTTCTACTGATGCATAGTTAGCTATGTATGTGTACTAAAACTATTGTGCAAGCACACTATGAGCTAGAAGCTTGTAACTAGCAGCTCCGCCCACTCGAGCGTAATCACAGCCATCTACCGACAATCATTCGCCGGTTGGTAGTCCAGAGCTAGGAGCTATGAAGGGTTAGCAAGGAGCTATATAGAAGCTAGAAGATAGGATAAGCTGAGAACTAGGAGATAGAGTTTCTCGGCTTCCACGGTACGCGCATATAGGAAGGGGGAACAAATATTTCAAGGGGGGATCATTTATTTCACGCGAAAGTTGAAATATTTGTTCTGGGGGGAACAAATATTTCGGGGGTCCAAATATTACGTGACAGCTCACTCACCCTAAGAATGCCCATAGTCTTCAGCATGACGTCGGACAGTGAAGCCGCAGGAAGGGGGGGCGCCTCCTCTTTGCTGTAGGTCTCGTGCCAGTCATGGAGAATGTGGAACCTGGATGTTTGAGATGGCTGAGGGAGGGAGGCAGCGAAGTGATCAGTGTGATTACCGCAGGTTGCTATTGTACTTGACGGACCAGCCTAACCCTAACCCTAATCCTAATGTCTGGCTGGTCCATCAAGTAAAGTTGACCCTTCTTACTTGAGATTGGGGAGTGATCTGCAGTTTTCCAGAGCGCTCAATACTCAGGCAACCAAGGATACCTGCAAGGAAAGACACATTTAAATCGTTGACTTGCACTTCAGCAGATTCGACAAAAGTATTAACTACACTAATCCATAGACCAAAATTTTAAATAGACAGCTCACCCAGAGCCAGGAAAGAGAGGAGACGAAGGCTTGATACAGCCATTTCTTTGCGATCGTCTTCAGCTTTAGTTCGTGAATCGTTGACTCGCAATCGTACTCTCGTGCAAGTCACGAGTTAGATCGTGCAATATTATTTGCTTTCACGTAAAAAAAAAATCAAATGTATCCCGAATTACGGTACCTACCACACCCACACGGTTAAAAAATCATTGAAAATGGCTGAGAGTTGAGAGATCAGAATGAGCGCTTATTCTTCCCAACACTGGCCAGAGAACGGCCATGGCTACTTTGAAGCTGATCCATATCGTAGCGAAGGTAGCAGGGGAGCTAATAGGGGCTTTTATCGCCAGCAAGAGCCGCGGTGGTTTCACGGCGAAGGCTCTCCACACGCCCCTTATGGCGGCGGCTCTAGCAGGTAATAGGTGGGCAGCACTGGAATGTTGGGAAGAAGATAATGTATGTATGTTTCAATAGCCTTTAGCAGAACTCGTAAAGATTCCCCTAACCTTGGTAGTTTGGTAATTTAACCTATGGACTCGGTTGAGTGTGTGTGGTCTCCAAACAAAGTACAGTAGTGAAGTGAACTGGTTTAAATTATCTTTCTTTGTGAGTGTATTTCACATAAGACTATTAGGGTAGTCTGATAATGATTGAAGTACAGATTAATAACTGTTGTATTAATATATCCACATAGTTTTAAAAGCCATCTTATTGATTATCTAAACTAAGATCAATCAACTGTTAGTAACTTGGTGGGTCTTCAACTGTTAAGTAATTTATAGCCACTTTCTCATGAATGAACTGTTGATACATGTACAGGGAGTTTGGCAGGCACAATGAGATGCCAGACTGGGGGCCCTACCCTGGTCCACCTCCTCTGGAGAATGGATATCGAGAGAGAGAAGAGGTAGGTCTGTGGTTGATGTGTAGCCTGGTCTAATGAGAGCTCATATATAGTGTTAGTATACTAGCTATCTAGTTTGGAGTGAGTATTGGTAGCTCTAGCTGGTTTTTTACTTTTTCTGAATTTCTGTTAATTATTAAAAGATGCATGTAGTTTTTTTATTATTAAATTGGGCTTCTTTCCTCTCTAGCAATGCATACCATAAATATGTTATTATAAGAGCAACACAGTACTATCCAGTTAACCATTTCCTTCACAGTTACACGTCTGGCTATAAACTGTAAAGGCTTGAGTGGGTAGTTCCTGCAAAATTTACTAATATGCTTATCATGGAAATCACTAAGTATTTTTGCCAGACGCTATATGCTTCCACTGGCCATGGATTTGGTAGTCCAGTTTTATTAACAATGGGGCATGGCTTAACTGTTATTCAAGTCCATATACTGGGTGTTACTGTATAGTCCACTTGGCATATTAAAACTCCATGTGTCACAGATTGCAGCCATTCACTGGATTTATAGGACAGTGGTAACAGTTGCCAATGCATTTATGTTTCAAATATTGTTTACCACCAGATATCAATATACGTGTAATAGGGCAGTAGTAACTACACAATTGTATTCACCACATTTGCTTTGTGATAAGATCCTCTCCTACCACAATGATTATCTGACAAGCTTTAATGAGGTACCAAGGGCCTCTGCATGGTAGCCATCAGGACACCTCTATAGATTATATGTATTACTTAATCCGTGCACTAAGTATACCTCCTATATAAAACTTATAATAGAGTTAGTCCCAGATCGGGGAAGTTTAGCAGCTTAAGGATCCTGCATATTTAATATTCTTCTCCATCAAAATATGCATAGTAATTAGTACCCTTTAGATTTCTCACTGTTCACTGCTAATCCTGTTCCATTTGTTACAGTATCCCCTACAACTTCGAGGGGAGCCCCCAATCCATGCGAGGAACAGCCCCAGACCGAACCCATATGCAGACCTCGAGGATCCCAGGCTAAGGAGAGAAGTTCACTCGAGGTAAAATATTGCTTGAAATTGACTTTGCTACTTGTAGTACTCACTCATATATATGCATGTAGAGCCTCCCAGGCCATGTGTAATTGGTATCGTGGTAAGTGATGTATTTCATTGCATGTAGCTCCTGGAATCGGGGATCACCCCGTGCTCCGGTCCCATTCCACCACAGCCCTACTATAGATGCTGGTAGGAGTGATCTATCACCACATGCTGTACATGTAAGTTTTATTTGAGCAGTGTATAATATCTGGACATGTATTATAGCAGACAGGTATCTGTATCTTCTTGATAACATTATGCAAATGCTCATTGCCATGTGCATACCACATGTCCAATACTTTATAAGGTGTACACATAGCTTGTACATGTAGATCATGACTATTATAGTGGCCATGAACTCTCTGTTGTAGTGACTAGAACTCTACCTGGTAGTACATGGTGCTTGCAATCATGTGATGTTTTCTTTCCAATTTTCTATAGGACTCTCGCCAAAGTCCCCTTCCCCCTCAACCTTTGCATAGGGCCCTGCCCCCATATGGGGACCTATCCAAACTCCGACTTGAAGGACATCATTTCAGGGAAAGGGGTGGCGGCAACTTTGGTAAGAGGCCTCCCTTGGAATCCGGCAGGAGCTACTCCCCCAGCAGTAGTGGGCAGTACAACGGGGGAGCATATTGGGGGGAGGGGCCAGAGGGGCGGTACCCCCCTCAGAGAAGGCATTCCCCGCATAGAATACTGCTACCTACTCCGTCTGCTTCCAAGGAAGATAGGTAAGCTTGATTGTACAGGTATAACAGAACTGGTAGAGACAGTGTTCTCATTGATAATAGTGATCTCATTTGCGTCATTTGCAGGCTGCCTGAAAATCACCATGGATACCAGAGAGTCTCTGCCTCATCCATGTCTCCTTGTAAGTCATTGGTAGTATAAATTCTCTTTGTGTGTGAGTGTGGTGAGGCTCTGACTTCCTCCTTGTATGTATGAGGGACTCTATCAAATATGTGTTCACCTCTGTATTGTAATAGGCTATAAGAAGGGGATTCCCCTTGTGTGTACACGATTCCCTATAGCCATCATGTATGAAATATTTCTCAAAGCTGGGTGATGCGCCCAGTGATGCAGTCTGAAAACAATATCTCAATGGATTACAGTGAAGATGACTTCTGGAATATGCAGAGAGCCTGCCTATGGCTCTACGAAGAGCACTAGGCATCCCAAACATTATAGAATCATTATCTCTACGTGTGTGATAATAGTGCTGCAGACAAGTAGACATTGTGTTTTACCTTCAGGCCCTTTGCCAAAAGGCTGGTCTTCCATGTGGAGGAGAAATAAAGAGACACTTTACCTGGGAGGCAACCTGTGGGTTTCCAACCTGAGATTTCTGAATCCATAGTCAAATACTATAACCATGCATGCACTAGCTTGGCCACGTCACCTCCAAAGAGAGTAGAACTTTTCCCCTTGAATTCAGAGGTTGCAATGACTTTACCATATCAAAATAAGAAATAATTTTAATAACAGGTTTTCTCAAAACTCGTATTTCATATACATGTGTATGTATATAGCCAGCAGAGAAGCTAGACATACATGTGTATGTATATAGCCAGCAGAGAAGCTAGACATACATGTGTATGTATATAGCCAGCAGAGAAGCTAGACATACAAGTGTATGTATATAGCCAGCAGAGAAGCTAGACATACAAGTGTATGTATATAGCCAGCAGAGAAGCTAGACATACATGTGTATGTATATAGCCAGCAGAGAAGCTAGACATACAAGTACAGTGTAGTATCTCAGGATAGTATGGCGTTAATAGGTTAACACAAGCCTGATCTCATAAAAAAATCAGCTGTTAACTCTCTCGATGCATGGCCAAATAGCTACCCTAATACTTGATCCCAATCTTTTTCCTTATATGCGGATATTGACTGACCAAAGTCTGGATATGGTGGTGTAACTTGTGCATGGGAAGGTTCTGTAAGATGGAACCTTAAACTAGTACATTCTATCCTAATTAGTGCTGACAGTCAAAGCAGGTCTACATCTGAAGCCTTATATTCACCAGAAAGTCATGTTATAATGTCAATTATTTGGGCTACCCAATTTCATGAGCACAATTATCATAATTATTTACAGAGAAAGCTTCTAGAAATTGAAAGCTCTACTCTTTTTGTCTGCAGCGCTGTATATTGTTTTTACAAAATCATACTCAGTATCATATGATGCATGGAAGCACTGATTCATGCACAGTCCCCTCCACTGTCTATATTTGAATATGCAGGCAGTAACTCACCTGATGTAGAGAGTCCAAGGTACTCAAGAACTGCTCCAATTGGAGCACTTGAGGTCCATGACCAGCAGAGAGTTCTAGTGCATGCACCCCTGCAACAGCGAGACAAAGCTCAGCTAGAGCCAAGAGGTACGGAGAGAGAGATGCCATGTTCTGGTGGATTGCCTATAAAGAGAGAGGGCCTACCCTCCTGCTCAATGAGAGCTGAAGAAAAGAGAACTGCTCCCTACTCCCATGGAGTCAAGGACAGTGACAGAAGATATGGGCCACCTCACTTACCATTGGAAGGAGGCTATCAAATGGGGAAAGATAGAATTGATGGCTTGGTTCCCCATCATCACAGTGCCTCGCTTGAGAGCCTAGGGCCTGGAAGGACAGACAGCATGAGAGATCCCAGGCTTCAGCGGAATAAGAATATCGCCCAGCCTGCCAAATCTCCCTCTGCTGCCCAGGTGCTGAGAGAACACTCGTACTTCCTTGAGCGGGTCTCGTATGAGCCACAGCCCAACCTTCAGCAGAAGCCATCTGGTAGCTGCTATCTTTCTAGGATAACCAAACCTGGTTCCCAGAAAACCAAGCCAGCTGCCCAGAAAGTGGTAGCAACTCCTTCTGAGAAGCCACAGGCTGGATCTGTGCCTCTCTCCAGGAATCAAAGTGAACTGCAATCAAAGAGTGAATCTGTATCTGCAGCCCATGACAAGGACAGCACCCCAGCACAGGAGAGCAGTTCTGCATTAGAAGAAACGATCAAAAAGGAGCCTGAATCACCTCAGATGACAATGCCTCCCGAGCAATTGGAGGATATTGCGAAGAAAGATGATCTCAAGGGAAGTCAAACTATAGGTTCAGATTCCAACCACTTGGAAGCCTCTGATTTCAGAGTGCAACAGCTTTCCAGTAGGTCCACAGTGGAGAGCCTTCACGAAGCAGATGAGTGTGACCCGCCATCTCCAAAGTTCTCCATGGAAGGGTTTGATTTGGACCTGGATACAGAGCCAGACAGCAGTGGAGAGGAAGAGGGCGGGTTGGGAAATGGTTCATTTATGATCCATGTGCCGAATAGCGTATTGCCCACTCACTGGGCTATTACCCCCGCTGATGAATCAAGGCCGAGACTTCCTAGGATGGGCCATGATGAAGCGAGTTCGGAGCCACTCAAGCTGAGCCTGAAAAAGTACCAAGCCAACCGGTTTCAGCTGCGGAATGGCCGTGTGCTACCTCCCCGCACCCTCGCCTTCTATGCTTCTCAGAAAAGTCCTTTGACACAGAACAGCTCCCCTCCAACTTCAGGAAGATCTTCCCCTGAGATCCACCACAGAAGACGCTCCCGAAGGCTTGCTGCCCTGGCTACTTCTGGAGAGGGGGAAGAAAGCGGCATTCTGGCTTCACTCAGTGACGCCGAGGATGACAATAGTGAGTCAGGTGGGGAGGATGTTTCCTGGAACAAGCACGAACCTCCGGACTCCGATGAGTCCTACCACCTGCCATACACTGTTGCCGAGGTCTGCAGTCACCCTCCCACAGAGGTTGGGTTTGGGAAGGTCTCTGTTGCCGGGGGAGATAAGGATGAGGTAGGGGACCCCGCCCAGCAGGCCGCAATCGGGAAGAGAAAGAGATCTCGGAGGGGAAGGAAGTCACGATTCTTTGTAAGTCTAGTCAAATTGAATGTGGCAGTTCTTGTGCACGACATGTATTCATCACGTCTTCTGTTAATCCTAAAAGATGTATGGTAAGAGCAAAAAGAAGAGACCAACACCTCAAGCCCAAGGTATATAGTTTATGCTGAGGTAGGTTTTGTAGACTGTGAATGTGATAATGCTGGTTGCTTTTTGTAGAGGATCCCCTTCATACACAAGCTAGTAGTATTGAGTTGGAAGAGTCTCCATCAAAGCCACAAAGCCACCAAAGGAACTATCAGGTAATATAGAAGGAACTATCAGGTACTTGTATATTACATGACGGTAATTTATGTCTCTGGAACTGCTGCTCTTGATGGGAATTTCTCTGTAGGACTTCAGGCCAGTGATTCTGGAGACCAAGAGCAGAGGCGAGTCTATGACACGTAAGGAATTGTCACTGTCTGGGCGCAGGGTATCAAGACACTATTACTATAGACATGCTTTTGCTTACTCAGTGTCATCTGTCAATGCCAAGCCTGTCATCTGTCAATGCCAAGCCTGTCATCTGTCAATGCCAAGCCTGTATAAGCATGTGTCAGCTGTGATTGGGCTTGATATCATTTCCAATCTAAGCGATGCAGCTGACATTTTCACATTCCCTGAGACGCCATACACAGTCTTGGACCACAGCTGTGGGCATGTAATAAGGTTCACATCCACTCTTTTGCTATACAGTGATAAGGCGAATGATGATGGCTGAGGAGATTGAACAACACGAGCTAGAGAGGGTCCAGACTGCCAGACTAATGCATGAGGAGTACATTGAATACTGTGATATGCGAGGGGAGGAAATGGTGGGTGGAGCCATAATTAATTTCTATACATATTACACTCGGGAGTGTATCTATAGAGCAGACCTATTTTACATACTAAAAGTATGAGGAATAATGGTAATTGAGTATGAGTCTGATTCTCTGTAATCTTCATTGAGATGTCCCAGTTGGTATATAAATAGCATAGTGAATCTGTTGGTTGGTTTGTTCCCTCTCCCTGTGTAGGATGATAATGGTAGTGTGTACTCAGGCACTAGCAGTAGCTTGGCCTCAAGAGATGTGGACAGTACCACCACCAAGAGCAGCATATTAGAGCAGTTCTCACCAGGTAGACATATTATAGCAAGTCACTCATGAGCATTGCTTTATTATTAACTATATACTTCAATTCATTATCAGAGCTGGTTGCCCGCTGTAAGAAGATCACCACTGCTAAGAGCTCTGGAGATACCCCTCTGCACAAAGTCTGCAGAACAGGGAAATATGTATGTGTACTACCAATAACCACGCTTTGTATGTCTCTTGACTAGTCACTATATTGAACATGGAATTCTGAACTAAAAGCTTTACAAACAGGTTGTTGGGGTACAGCATATTAAGAGCTCAGTGAGAAAAAGATCATGCATACATATTCAGTTATATCTTGGCAATGAAGTACATAGACAGTGTTAATAGCAACTGCTTTTCCTTTTCTTCTTGGCTAGGACATGGCCCGCTACCTTCTTCTGGTGGAGAGTGTGTCGGTCAATGCCCAGGACCATGCTGGCTGGACGTCACTGCATGAGGCTTGCAGCTCATGTAACCTCAGGATAGCAGAGCTGTTGCTACAGTGCGGGGCTGATGTTAACCTTAGTGCTACTGATGGCACCAGGTACATGGTGGGGGGTAACCCCTACTCATTGCTGTTTGAGTGCTACAAAGGATGAGTCCATATTGTTGGGTTCTGTGAGGCAACGGGCTATGACTGGGATGATAGTATTGTTGGTGAAGCCAACAGCGCTTATATATGAACAAGGAAGAATCTATAAATGATTTAGCTCTCTGATCGAAAGCTCTTCTGTTTATATATACAAAGTAGCAGAGTCCTAAGCATGCATCTTCATGTTTTTCCTGTTGTCCTCCAGACCTATCCATGATGCAATCGAGGCTGGTTCATTGGACTTAGTAAAGTTACTGATACAGTATGGAGCAGACCCCCTGGCTGAGTTTGGAGAGAAAACCCCAGTGGAGTTTGCAAGGGCACAGGGCCAGAATGAAATCTTTAGATATCTGAAAGGTTCGGAAAAGTTCCCCGACAACTGATTCCCATTATTGTGTAATAAAAGTGTGCATGTGTGAGTTGCTCTGTATACAAACTCTTACCATATTTACTGTGATTCAGCTGGGCTTTCGAGGAAAACAATTTCCCAGTATATTCTTTTCTTGATCTGGTGTTGATGTATTCTTGTGCTCCTGCAGAGTTAGTGAAGGAGAGGCAAAAAAGCAGACCCGTCCCACCCTCCAGTCCAGTGAGAGAGAAAACCACACCTACTAGACAATCTCGAAAGCAAGAGGTAGCTGGTTGGGCTTCTGTAGCTTTTAGCTACATTAATATTGGGTTGCTTATGTGTGTGTGTTATTGAACATGTCTGTGCAGTAATTTAGTTGAGTGTATAATAATCACCCATGCAATGCAAGATTTGCATACATCTACACTCCACCGAACTGATAGCCTGTTTCATTGTACTGATGACATGACTACCTAATGTTTATTGAATGCTGATTATTGATATTACCCACACCAGTGTTATAAGCACCAGTTTGTAATAAACCATCTGTTGCTCTTGTTAGCTGACCAGGCAAGCAGAAGGCGTCACAGTAATGTTTCCAGTGGATGGCTATGGTTCAGGTAAGTTCCAGGAACAACTGTAATGCACGTTATGTTCTTGTACATTCATTCTTCATGTGTTGGTGCCACTGCAGAAGACCCCAACTTTGGTGCCGAGTTGGACTACCCTCTCTTCTATGTTGCTCCTGTTGTCGAGATGTCAGAGGACCCTCACTTACCTGTCTATAGCCTTGCAGTAGCTCCTGGTTCTAGCTCACGGTGAGCATCTCTCAGCCTGGCAAAGAGCATGAAAATTTAGTTATGTACGTATTTGCAGGGATTAGGCGATCTGGGTACAAGATTAATGTTTAAATTTAGGTGCGGTACTAGTGGCCTTCTAAAGATCTAGGAAGACATGATAGACAGTATAAATTATGTGGGAATGATGTGGGAGTGTCCTGTATGTGACCAATCAAAATAAAGCCTGCTCTGATAAATCTGGGATGCTAGGAAAAATAGATTATATGGTGATCTGGATGATGCAATTTCTGGTAGCTCTTGCTCTTGTCCTCTGACTGGAGCTCTTATAAGCTCTGCTTGCGTCTGTGGGTGTGTGGTTTCAGCGGCATAAGTGCTACAGTAACAGTTATTACGTGCATGTACCACATTTGTTATGAAATTAACTTTATCATTATTTCTAAAGGAGGCACAATTTCTACTTACTTGATGAACTACTGGACAACTACGAATACACAGAGTCTGAGATTCAAGAGCACTGCTCTGGAGTTCGCATGCTAGAATTGACTCTGGCTGAGTTCCAGAGGCAGCTGCAAGCTCCCTACTTTAACCAGATGGTCTCTATACCAGAGAGAATAAGAACGCTCCCAAAGAATGCTAAGATTAAGTTTGTGCCTCTGTGCAATCAACTCAGGATTTTACTTGGAATAGAGATTATGAATCTGGATGACTGACGCTGGAATCAAAGGCATTTGGCTGGTGTTTACTACTTTTGCATCTCCCGCATCAAATATCTGTTCAATGCTGTATGTATGTACGTGTCTCTTGTACATTCGTCCGTGTCTATGTCAAAGCGTTTTTATCTGCACTTAAAATTTTATATCTGAGCACTCTGGGTAGTAGGTGGGTGGAGCTCACGTGCACGTAAACTAATGAGTGGTTAACCCCTTTAAAAAGGGTGCAACATTTAGGGGGAGAGGCTGAGAGTACGTTTGTCTTTGCGACTCTGAGCTCGTTCTTCGGGTTACCGCTCAGAAATGGCTAGCCCTGGAAACGTTAACAAAGTTGATATGTCTCTAGGTGAGTACTAGTAAAGGTTCAGTGTGTGTTACTAGTCCCGTGAACCAAAGAGCCTCCCAAAGTAGTAGTTTCCAGCATGCACACTGGAGGATAGCTATCGGCTATCAGCTAGCTGTGCACTTCAAGCAATATTGCCTAGTCTCGTGAGCGGAGTAGTGTTTGGCTCACTTGACTAAAGAGTTGTATCTGTGACTAATGGTCTGCATTTATAAAATTTTACTGTCATAGAATTTAAATTTTGGTCCAGAAAGTTTTTGATCCACTGGACTGAATTTGCTAGTGGAGTATTGGTCCCAACCTTTTTTATGAAAAATTACGGTCCACCCAGTCCACCCAGTTTCCCCCGCCCAAAAATAGAAACAAACAACGTAGTAATCCTCACAGAGGGATAACTTAAGCTTCATCCAAATAATTTGCTTGGCTGTCAACTTGGACGTCTCACTGTGGGCACTTAGTGGGTAATTGTGTATCAGAACACTACCAGTTTTATCTCGAGTTAGCTGTACCGTGATCAATATCGTTGTTGTGATTTGTGCAGTACACTCGTGTACGGACCAACTCGGACCGGAAAAAATGACCAGGGGACTAATTCCTGGAATTTGGTCCCCTGGACCGAAAGTTTGATAGACCAATTTAATTATATAGTCTTGGTGGTTTCGGTTTTGCCAAGTCGTGGCCTCTTTCCCCAGATGACATCATTGCATTGAATAGGAAGGAGAAGAGCAAGGGGCGTGGTAGGGGGCGTGGTAGAGGACTGGCTGGAGGTGGGAGTGGTCAGGAAAAGCCCGGAGGACTACGGAAGAGGGCATGGCGGACTCAGGCACAGGTAAGCATGGGAGCTAGGAATACCTCATTTCCCTCCTACTTAAATTTCTTACCTCCTCCTAGCCTCGTTCCCAGGCCACACCCCCTCCCTAGCCTCGTTCCCAGGCTTCCCTACGTGTGTTACATAATGCAAGCGAGTGAATGAGCACACTGCAAGCGACAAAAGCTGGGGTGTAGGCCTGGGAACAAGGCTAACATCCTCCAACTAAAAAAAACCAATTAGTAAATACCAGCTAGCTTGGCAATTGTACTTTTCCGGGTTTAAATTGAGTCCGATGCTGGTTCCTATTCTGCAGCCTCGTCTCCAGACTCTCGTGCACAAGAGCCTGGTACTTTTTCTCAGGGGATTTAACTTACATAATTGTGCGTGGGTGGGACCTTTCAAAAGACTGTTGCTGTTCTCTATCTTTTGCTGGTGTCAGTGTTTCAGCGCTCAGTCTGTGGTACGAACAGGCTCCAAAGAGTAGCTACAAGAAGTGTAGATTTGCTGCCTTCCTGGGTTGTCTGAGAACTGCAGCTGTCCTCGCCCACGCAAAAAATCGCCCTTCTGCCTCTCTTCTAATCTACGCGTCACACACGTGAGATATGTAATGCCAGGTCCACAGCTAGCTAAAGTGCAACGCTCACGTGGGCCTGGGAGACAGGCTGCCTATTTCATTGGAGGCCTAAGACCCTCCATCATCTAGTCTCGTGCCCAGACGCCCGCCTCCCTCTAGGTCTGGGGACGAGACCCTCCATCATCTTCCCCTGTGCTCTTACACCTGCTAATCCACTTTCTTCCCAGACTGCAGGGGTGTCTGGTCTCCGCTCGAGAGCTCAGCAACGAGCACAGCAGATCCGACAGAAAGCCAGGAACACACTGCTCAGCCGGCGCAGAAATCTCAGCACCGAAGAATCTGCTACCACTTCAGCTAACACACAGAAGCAAAGAGGTGGCGCTGGTAGGGGGGGGGGGGGGGGGGGGGGGGGGGGGCGTGGTGCAAGGGGTGGAGTCAAGGCCAGGCTATCTGCTCGGATTGGACGTGGTCGTGGCATGAGTGGTAGTCAAGAGGGGCAAGCAGAAGGGACCAGGCTTGGAGGCAGGATCAAGTTGATCAGGTGAGTGACATGCCTGATGCATGCCTTAGTACATGTAATGTACAATGAGGTGGATGCTTCGTGTAGCCCTTCTGCACATGATATCATGACAGTCACAAGGTAAGTATTAATGAAGATTTTCATACAACTTTTTATGAATTCTGAAGCTGCTATATTGTATGATTAAATTTCTTTCCTACAGGACTCTAAAGACCCAGGGGAGAGGTGGGCGTGGCAGGGGGAGAGGGAGGGGAACCCGAAACACTGTCGCCTTCCAACAACAGCAGCAACAGCAGCAGTTTTCGCCTCAGGGTGGTGGAAGGGTCCGTGGGAGAGGAAGGGGAAGGGGGAGAGGAGCCCGTGGTGGCTTCACCACACAGCAGCCGCAACTGTCTGTTCGGACAGGCGGGATGGTTCGTGGAAGGGGGAGGGGGCGGGGGACACCAAGGCGGGGAAGGGGAACTCTCCAGCAGTTTGGCCTGGACTCTGCCTCTCCCCCACCAGCAGCCACACCCTCCAGACTGCAGGTGTCAGTCATTCAGGAGCAAGAGGCAAGTGGCTAAAGTAGAGCCTCGTCCCCAGGCCCCCGCTTTTTTCAGCTATGCTTTACCTTTGTGCAACCGAATACAGTGGGGTCCGGGAATGAGGCTTGCTGAAGTAGGCCTCCAGTGAAGAGCTAGTGAGCAATATACAGTTTGAACTGTTTCTCTTCTTTCTGTACAGTTTGAACCGATGGGTGTGGAACTACCTCAAGACTTTGGAGCAGCTCATCATGTTAGTGTGTGAATAGACGTTTTGTTCTCCCATTAGTGTTCACTTTTATATCCTCCATTACATCATAAGCCCAGCCCATTAGCCCACCATATAATACAGTGACCAATATAGTATCATATTCAAATTGTATGCTTCTCTCCCACAGACAAGCAAATCCCTTCACAGGCGTTTTACTCCAAAGTCTGGCCAGAAAGTTGTGCAGCGAATGGTACTACCAAACGGCAGAGCTGTCAGCTATCAGAACTAACCCTCCCCCAGTACGTGCTCTCTTGGTTTCTTTATTCTGTATCTGTGTACTTTAGTGCTATCTGATGCTCTTTCGTGGGAGCCATGCTCAACAGTCCCACCTAGAATCCACCAACCTTTTTACTTTGATTTCTAGTCTGTTTAATAACTTTATTTTATATATTGACAAATGTACTTTGCCTAATGTTAAATGCAGTTCGAAGTTATTCCATGCAAGGGAGTTCGGCCGCTTTTCCCGAGCGTTTATTGCGCGCGCCTCGAAAACCCATTTTTCGCGAGGGGCGGGCGCGGGCCGGGCTACACAAGACTGCGTCAGGCCATAGGTAGGTCTATGGTCAGGCCACGAGACTTTGCACATAGCCACACCCCCTGCACGATGCAGAGAGGAAGATCATGGATAAAGTAAAAATCAGGCCTGCAGAGCAAGAGGATATTCCAGGCCTGCTGTGGATGATCCAGGTGGGCAGCTAGCATGATAGTCATGCAGGCTCTTCTTATAATCATTCTCTTTGTTTGCTGCCAGTTGCTTGGAGAGTATTTAAAGCAGCCACATGCCCTGAAAATTGGAGAGAAAGGTTCCACCACACATACCTATTTTGAACCTCAGACATTACTAGTTTCTGACATGTTTTCGAGAATTCTGCATGGCTATGACTATTTCTTCCTAAATGCAGTGCATAACTAGCCTCATTCCCAGGCCCACATGTGCAGTTTCACTTTAGCACAGCTCCAGCCATGCGCAGAGAGCCTGGGGACGAGGCTAGTGCATAACTGTGTATTTTACTGCAGAGTTACTGAGGGATGGATTTGGCCAGGAGAAGTATTTCCACTGCCTTGTGGCTGAGCTAACCTGCCCATCCGAGGAGTTCATCAAAGCGAAGCCGCCAGGTCTGTGGCAGACTGCTATGTGACTGCATGTAACTAGCTACCATTTCTGTTGCTACTACAACAAGCAGTAGCAGCTGTCTGTGCAGCTTTGCCCAAAGAGGGGGAACCCATGTGTGTTGGCTGTTCCTTCATCAATGGAGTGGAGATTTCTCATTTCTCTCCCGCTGCATATGACTCTCTGTTGCTATGTTCTCCAGCAGGTGTGAGTGCTTTGGCAGGAGAGGTGGAGCTACCCTCTCAGAAGATGCAGAAAAATGAGAAGTTTGTTGGCTATGCTCTATACTTCTTCACCTACTCCACTTGGGAGGGCAGGATGCTGTACATGGAGGACCTCTGTGTTAGGATGGAGTACAGAAGTGAGGATAAGGGTACCATTATCTGCCATAGGCCGCATATAAACATAGTGTTGAGCTCTCTCTCTCTCGTTTCTCTGTAGATCTGGGCATTGGTACAGCTTTGATGCGAGAATGTGCCAAGGTGTTGTGGCATGCATGCAATGTTTCTTTTCTGAATTAAAATACACATTACACCCCCCTTCTTATCTTTACACTTGGCAGTGTATTCAGAGAGCCTTTCTTTGTTATGCAAGAGCCAACTGAAAAGCCCCCCCTTCAATGGTTCTCTGTATAGGAATAAATTCACCTACATAGCTACCTTAATTTTCCTTCTTGCTAGGTTGCCATGGCAAAGGACTGTACTCGCATGCAGTGGCAAGTCTTTGACTGGAACACTGAGGCCCTGAAGCTGTACGAGAGAACGGGTGGCAAGTGCTTGAGAGAGTGGCTCACCATCAGAATGGACAAATTGGCTTTGGCTAAGTTTGCAGCTCCATGCATAGAGGAGATCAAGGATAGAGTAAAAATCAGGCCTGCAGAGCAAGAGGATATTCCAGGCCTGCTGTGGATGATCCAGGTGGGCAGCTAGCATGATAGTCATGCAGGCTCTTCTTATTATTCTCTTTGTTTGCTGCCAGTTGCTTGGAGAGTATGAAAAGGAGCCACATGCCCTGAAAATTGGAGAGAAAGGTTCCACCACATATACCTATTTTGAACCTCAGACATTACTATGGGTTTCTGCCGTGTTTTTGAGAATTCTGCATGGATCAAGTCTATCACTATTTCTTCCTAAATGCAGTGCATAACTAGCATCGTTCCCAGGCCCACATGTGCAGTTTCACTTTAGCGCAGCTCCAGCCATGCGCAGAGAGCCTGGGGACGAGGCTAGTGCATAACTGTGAATTTTACTGCAGAGTTACTGAGGGATGGATTTGGCCAGGAGAAGTATTTCCACTGCCTTGTGGCTGAGCTAACCTGCCCATCCGAGGAGTTCATCAAAGCGAAGCCGCCAGGTCTGTGGCAGACTGCTATGTGACTGCATGTAACTAGCTACCATTTCTGTTGCAACTACAACAAGAAGTCGCAGCTGTCTGTGCAGCTTTGCCCAAAGAGGGGGAACCCATGTGTGTTGGCTGTTCCTTCATCAATGGAGTGGAGATTTCTCATTTCTCTCCCGCTGCATATGACTCTCTGTTGCTGTGTTCTCCAGCAGGTGTGAGTGCTTTGGCAGGAGAGGTGGAGCTACCCTCTCAGAAGATGCAGAAAAATGAGAAGTTTGTTGGCTATGCTCTATACTTCTCCACCTACTCCGCTCTTGAGGGCAGGACGCTGTACATGGAGGACCTCTATGTTAGGATGGAGTGCAGAAGTGAGGATAAGGGTACCATTATCTGCCATAGGCTGCATATAAACATAGTGTTGAGCTCTCTCTCTCGTTTCTCTGTAGATCTGGGCATTGGTACAGCTTTGATGCGAGAATGTGCCAAGGTGTTGTAACATGCATGATGCTGTTGTAGTGTGTAATACAAATGTTTTCGTGCAGTTTGCAGGCAGCCAGCTTTAACTTTCGACATGTGTGGCATAGTAGGTGTTCTCACGCTATAGCTTAACTTTCGCTCTGAAGACTGGAGTATCTAGTTGAAACGTCAGCAATGTTTCTTTCCAAATTGAAGTTGATATTCAGAGAGCCTTTTTTTGTTATGCAAGAGCCAACTGAGAAGCCCTCTCTTCAATGATTGTCTGTATAGGAATAAATTCACCTACATAGCTACCTTAATTTTCCTCCTTGCTAGGTTGCCATGGCAAAGGACTGTACTCGCATGCAGTGGCAAGTCCTTGACTGGAACACTGAGGCCCTGAAGCTGTATGAGAGAATGGGCAGCAAGTGCTTGAGGGAGTGGCTGACCATCAGAATGGACAAATCGGCTTTGGCTAAGTTTGCAGCTGGAGAAGCAGACACTAGCACCAACTCCTAGCTGGTGTGAGTTGGCAACAATATACTTGTAGCTGCAGCTAATGGTTATCGAAATGGATTGTTTGTGTAAGATTTACAGAGTTATTTTATGAAGTGTTGTTTTCAGAGCACATGCAAAAATAAGATGATATAAAAGTGGTATAGACTAGCCTCAGGGTCTTAGGCTAAAGGTCATGCTGAATGAGGTAGTCGGCTAGCTTCTCTACAACTGAGTTACAATTTCCTGGTTGAATTCCTGAGCCATAGATTCCAATGAGAATGGTCTTCTTGGACTTGACGATGCAGATGCCTGCATCTGTCCCCTTTCGACCATAGATGGACCTCCCTGGTTCACAGCGAAGGAAGATGTAGTTCTGGCTTCCAGCCTTGATGCCATCCCTCCTCAATGCAGACTCATCTCCGATGATACTTGCCAGTAACTTTTGAATTTGCTCAGGGGAAATCTTTTGTGTGTGTGTGCGGGGGGTGGGGGGATTAGTAATGCTCATTATTGTCAGGCACTTCACTTCTTGGTGAGTGAGCACAGATTTTGAGTAGGGAGGGATAGCTATGGTGGGTAGAACGCTCTGGTCATTACCCATTTATCGAACTCACCCTCATCACTCCAACACCGCCATACGTACGCGGTATACCGCAGCGGCGATATTACCGTTCCTGACGTCAGCACTTTATGCACTGCTGCACTGCATGCACTCTGTCGCTGCAATGTCTGAAGGTAAGACAAAGCAAATTCTAACATCTTATATTCAGCTGGAGCTAGTGCTACAGTCAGCTCTGATGCTCTCTTCCTGCTAGTGACAAGGTCTAATCGCAAGATCCGCCCCCCAAAGCAGGACGAGGTGGTGGACATTGGAACAAAGTTTGGCTTCACCCTCGGCAGTGACTCGGACTCCAGTGACGCAGAGTTTGCACCAGAAAATGAGGAACCAGATTCAGATGGTATGGGTATGGAATTTTTTTGATAATGAGTGTACAAACACGGCCATTCTAGTTTTCTGCAGAATTTTACAGAAAGATACATAAGGGTCATTAAAGTTTTGCTGTTTTGTGAAAGTTAGGATACAGACAGCTGCGTTACGCTGCTACTAAATTTTCTGAAATGGAAAGTTTCATCATATTCTCATCACAGATGTCTGAATTCCTGATTTCCCGTTTTGCAGAATTTCCTGATTTCCAGAATTTCCAGTTTTCCGTTTTGTAGAATTTCTACTTTGCTGATCTGCTGCTACGTACGCCCCCATGCACCCTTGGGTGAGAGGGAGGGGCTCAAGGGGCCTGCGCTGCAACACCTATCTTTTTCAAAGCCCCAGAGGACTCCCTCTACTAGCAGTTGTGGTCTTCGCACCGATTACAAATCTGCAGGTAGGGCTTGTTGGGAACCAAGGTCAGCGTATATTACTTTGCAGTCTCCCTCTTCGTGTGGTATTGTAGATCTGCTGGTACATGTACATCTAGTTTGTTCGAGAGTAGCCCACAATGAGTGACTAGTTACAAGCTGTACACAGTAGAGAAGGACGGCAAAACTATCAAGCTGAAGCCGTTGCAGTTTACTACGCAAGTACTTTCTGGGCTATTTCCAGAGTCTGTTCTCCTATCAGAAGACGGGTACGTCGAAACCGCAGATAACGACGGCCGATTTCACGATGTGGACGACCTTCCCGTGTGGACGGTCAGTGGTGACTTAATGAGGCCGGCAGACTGGTCCAGGGAGCTCTGGCATCACCCCCTACTCATATCAACCTGCGTCAACATCAAAGGGATCCAAGAGAGGTCGAGGAGGAAAGGCTCGGTGGACCCCAACGCTCACTACCTCTATGTTTGGCCAACGCCAGAAGCCACCAGGTGTTTGTGCGCAAAAGCAAGCATCAGAAGAACCTGAAGACAGCACTGACGCTACCACCCAGCATCCAGTTATGTGGAGGAAGTACATCGAAATCTGCAAGTGGAGCGAGCACGATAAACAGTGGAAGAAATTCTCTAATTTCCCGATTGAAATGACCGAAGCAACAGCAACCGTCCCACGCCTCACGCAGATGGTTGCCAATGATGTGTTTGGCGGTGAGGAAGCTGTTTTGCTTGACATTGACTACCTGAAAATTCCAGACACACCAACCACCAGGGGTCAGAAACTCTTTGTGCAGGGATGAGTGACATTTGAGTGTACTTACGCACAGAAAAATGCAATTATAGCCTTAATTAATTGTGATAGCGCATAGTGAACGCGTAATTAGGCTCTCTGTGCATAAAGGAAAAAGCCCCATTGTACTCACTACTGTTTGTACAGTGTTACCCTGATTGTTTTTTGTTGTTGCTATTTTATAGGTTCACGTTTCTGGAAGACGTCGAAACGCATCCAAGCTGTCCGCAAGTGTGAGCTAAAGGCTAAGAGGGGGAAACAATATTTTGAGTCTAGTTCAGACAGTGATTTTGACATCCCAACTTCTGCCAAGCGTCAGAGGCTAGTCAAACCCTCCATGGAAGAACGGCTGGAAAAGCTGGAGGGTGAGATGCGACGTGAAAATGCAAACCTAAGGGAAACATTCAGTGAAAAGGAGAAACAGCTGAAATGTATACAGTCGTTTTGCTGAAGTTCGGCAGTGTTTTGAATGTCTGGTGTGCAAGTCTTCAGCAACATTCCCAGCCATTATTTCACCATGCTGCAACATTATAATAGGATGTGAGGGGTGTATTGAACAGTGGCTGGCAACAAGTGCACAGTGCCCTCACTGTCGGGATGCCATCACCTTAGACGAATGTTCCAAGCTCCCATTCATCCGAAATCTGAGAGACGCTCTTGGTGAGTCATCAGCTAGTGATTCTTCGAGTTCACCCATCATTGAGTTGGACTGATGGAAACGTGGTGCATGTTCACTGAAACTGACTGAAATGTTTTCAACTTACCTTGTGTTATGTTGCACTATTATATGCAAGCCAGCTCACTTCTCACATGTAATTCTTCATGAGTGAACGTGTTGAATTGCTGTCTCTGTAACTTCATTTTGTTCAAGTCCCCTAACCTAGCCTCGTTCCCAGGCTCCCCTCCCACACGCACGTGGGAGGGGAGCCTGAAAGGCTATTATTTCTGTTATAGCTGAGCTGTATAAATCTTGCATTTTGGTTGTAGATCCTGACAGTGTGTGGATATTCTTTGTGGTTTGTTGAATTACCAATGCTGAACTAAGTCATTTTGTACAGTGAGTCATTCACTTTTCACAGCAAACAATATAAGCCCTAAACCTGCAGATTGTAATCGGTGCGAAGACCACAACTGCTAGTAGAGGGAGTCCTCTGGGGCTTTGAAAAAGATAGGTGTTGCAGCGCAGGCCCCTTGAGCCCCTCCCTCTCACCCAAGGGTGCATGGGGGCGTACGTAGCAGCAGATCAGCAAAGTAGAAATTCTACAAAACGGAAAACTGGAAATTCTGGAAATCAGGAAATTCTGCAAAACGGGAAATCAGGAATTCAGACATCTGTGATGAGAATATGATGAAACTTTCCATTTCAGAAAATTTAGTAGCAGCGTAACGCAGCTGTCTGTATCCTAACTTTCACAAAACAGCAAAACTTTATGTATCTTTCTGTAAAATTCTGCAGAAAACTAGAATGGCCGTGTTTGTACACTCATTCCAGTACTCTTGCAAAAATACTAGTATAACATTAAGCCACGTACTAGGCTGCCCACAAATGTTTTACAGATGTAGAGAAATAGAAAACCTGAGTAACTAATCCGCCCTACCAATGGACTTTTCTCTGTATATATTATAGTATACTGGGAAATTACTAATGTCAAGGCTACTTAGTATACTAACAGTATACAATTTAGTTGTAATATTGTCCGTGTTTTTATCTGCACTACAATATCTGAGCACTCTGGTAGTACATTACGCACATGTAGGTGGGTGGAGCTCACGTGCACGTAAACTAATGAGTGGTTAACCCCTTTAAAAAGGGTGCAACATTTAGGGGGAGAGGCTGAGAGTACGTTTGTCTTTGCGACTCTGAGCTCGTTCTTCGGGTTACCGCTCAGAAATGGCTAGCCCTGGAAACGTTAACAAAGTTGATATGTCTCTAGGTGAGTACTAGTAAAGGTTCAGTGTGTGTTACTAGTCCCGTGAACCAAAGAGCCTCCCAAAGTAGTAGTTTCCAGCATGCACACTGGAGGATAGCTATCGGCTATCAGCTAGCTGTGCACTTCAAGCAATATTGCCTAGTCTCGTGAGCGGAGTAGTGTTTGGCTCACTTGACTAAAGAGTTGTATCTGTGACTAATGGTCTGCATTTATAAAATTTTACTGTCATAGAATTTAAATTTTGGTCCAGAAAGTTTTTGATCCACTGGACTGAATTTGCTAGTGGAGTATTGGTCCCAACCTTTTTTATGAAAAATTACGGTCCACCCAGTCTTCCCACCCCCCCTCCCCCTCCCCCGCCCAACAATAAGAACAAACAACGTAGTAATCCTCACAGAGGGATAACTTAAGCTTCATCCAAATAATTTGCTTGGCTGTCAACTTGGACGTCTCACTGTGGGCA
Organism: Phakellia ventilabrum; assembly: GCA_963921505.1. Taxonomy (NCBI): domain Eukaryota; kingdom Metazoa; phylum Porifera; class Demospongiae; order Axinellida; family Axinellidae; genus Phakellia; species Phakellia ventilabrum. The sequence continues at coordinate 256,703 of OY997397.1, forward strand.
CTTAGTGGGTAATTGTGTATCAGAACACTACCAGTTTTATCTCGAGTTAGCTGTACCGTGATCAATATCGTTGTTGTGATTTGTGCAGTACACTCGTGTACGGACCAACTCGGACCGGAAAAAATGACCAGGGGACTAATTCCTGGAATTTGGTCCCCTGGACCGAAAGTTTGATAGACCAATTTAATTATATAGTCTTGGTGGTTTCGGTTTTGCCAAGTCGTGGCCTCTTTCCCCAGATGACATCATTGCATTGAATAGGAAGGAGAAGAGCAAGGGGCGTGGTAGGGGGCGTGGTAGAGGACTGGCTGGAGGTGGGAGTGGTCAGGAAAAGCCCGGAGGACTACGGAAGAGGGCATGGCGGACTCAGGCACAGGTAAGCATGGGAGCTAGGAATACCTCATTTCCCTCCTACTTAAATTTCTTACCTCCTCCTAGCCTCGTTCCCAGGCCACACCCCCTCCCTAGCCTCGTTCCCAGGCCTCCCTACGTGTGTTACATAATGCAAGCGAGTGAATGAGCACACTGCAAGCGACAAAAGCTGGGGTGTAGGCCTGGGAACAAGGCTAACATCCTCCAACTAAAAAAAACCAATTAGTAAATACCAGCTAGCTTGGCAATTGTACTTTTCCGGGTTTAAATTGAGTCCGATGCTGGTTCCTATTCTGCAGCCTCGTCTCCAGACTCTCGTGCACAAGAGCCTGGTACTTTTTCTCAGGGGATTTAACTTACATAATTGTGCGTGGGTGGGACCTTTCAAAAGACTGTTGCTGTTCTCTATCTTTTGCTGGTGTCAGTGTTTCAGCGCTCAGTCTGTGGTACGAACAGGCTCCAAAGAGTAGCTACAAGAAGTGTAGATTTGCTGCCTTCCTGGGTTGTCTGAGAACTGCAGCTGTCCTCGCCCACGCAAAAAATCGCCCTTCTGCCTCTCTTCTAATCTACGCGTCACACACGTGAGATATGTAATGCCAGGTCCACAGCTAGCTAAAGTGCAACGCTCACGTGGGCCTGGGAGACAGGCTGCCTATTTCATTGGAGGCCTAAGACCCTCCATCATCTAGTCTCGTGCCCAGACGCCCGCCTCCCTCTAGGTCTGGGGACGAGACCCTCCATCATCTTCCCCTGTGCTCTTACACCTGCTAATCCACTTTCTTCCCAGACTGCAGGGGTGTCTGGTCTCCGCTCGAGAGCTCAGCAACGAGCACAGCAGATCCGACAGAAAGCCAGGAACACACTGCTCAGCCGGCGCAGAAATCTCAGCACCGAAGAATCTGCTACCACTTCAGCTAACACACAGAAGCAAAGAGGTGGCGCTGGTAGGGGGAGGGGGAGGGGGCGGGGGCGGGGGCGTGGTGCAAGGGGTGGAGTCAAGGCCAGGCTATCTGCTCGGATTGGACGTGGTCGTGGCATGAGTGGTAGTCAAGAGGGGCAAGCAGAAGGGACCAGGCTTGGAGGCAGGATCAAGTTGATCAGGTGAGTGACATGCCTGATGCATGCCTTAGTACATGTAATGTACAATGAGGTGGATGCTTCGTGTAGCCCTTCTGCACATGATATCATGACAGTCACAAGGTAAGTATTAATGAAGATTTTCATACAACTTTTTATGAATTCTGAAGCTGCTATATTGTATGATTAAATTTCTTTCCTACAGGACTCTAAAGACCCAGGGGAGAGGTGGGCGTGGCAGGGGGAGAGGGAGGGGAACCCGAAACACTGTCGCCTTCCAACAACAGCAGCAACAGCAGCAGTTTTCGCCTCAGGGTGGTGGAAGGGTCCGTGGGAGAGGAAGGGGAAGGGGGAGAGGAGCCCGTGGTGGCTTCACCACACAGCAGCCGCAACTGTCTGTTCGGACAGGCGGGATGGTTCGTGGAAGGGGGAGGGGGCGGGGGACACCAAGGCGGGGAAGGGGAACTCTCCAGCAGTTTGGCCTGGACTCTGCCTCTCCCCCACCAGCAGCCACACCCTCCAGACTGCAGGTGTCAGTCATTCAGGAGCAAGAGGCAAGTGGCTAAAGTAGAGCCTCGTCCCCAGGCCCCCGCTTTTTTCAGCTATGCTTTACCTTTGTGCAACCGAATACAGTGGGGTCCGGGAATGAGGCTTGCTGAAGTAGGCCTCCAGTGAAGAGCTAGTGAGTAATATACAGTTTGAATTGTTTCTCTTCTTTCTGTACAGTTTGAACCGATGGGTGTGGAACTACCTCAAGACTTTGGAGCAGCTCATCATGTTAGTGTGTGAATAGACGTTTTGTTCTCCCATTAGTGTTCACTTTTATATCCTCCATTACATCATAATGGTTAACAGCCCATTAGCCCACCATATAATACAGTGACCAATACAGTGTCATATTCAAATTGTATGCTTCTCTCCCACAGACAAGCAAATCCCTTCACAGGCGTTTTACTCCAAAGTCTGGCCAGAAAGTTGTGCAGCGAATGGTACTACCAAACGGCAGAGCTGTCAGCTATCAGAACTAACCCTCCCCCAGTACGTGCTCTCTTGGTTTCTTTATTCTGTATCTGTGTACTTTAGTGCTATCTGATGCTCTTTCGTGGGAGCCATGCTCAACAGTCCCACCTAGAATCCACCAACCTTTTTACTTTGATTTCTAGTCTGTTTAATAACTTTATTTTATATATTGACAAATGTACTTTGCCTAATGTTAAATGCAGTTCGAAGTTATTCCATGCAAGGGAGTTCGGCCGCTTTTCCCGAGCGTTTATTGCGCGCGCCTCGAAAACCCATTTTTCGCGAGGGGCGGGCGCGGGCCGGGCTACACAAGACCGCGTCAGGCCATAGGTACTAGGTAGCTAGGTCTATGGTCAGGCCACGAGACTTTGCACATAGCCACACCCCCTGCACGATGCAGAGAGGAAGATCATGGATAAAGTAAAAATCAGGCCTGCAGAGCAAGAGGATATTCCAGGCCTGCTGTGGATGATCCAGGTGGGCAGCTAGCATGATATTCATGCAGGCTCTTCTTATAATCATTCTCTTTGTTTGCTGCCAGTTGCTTGGAGAGTATTTAAAGCAGCCACATGCCCTGAAAATTGGAGGGAAAGGTTCCACCACATATACCTATTTTGAACCTCAGACATTACTAGTTTCTGACATGTTTTCGAGAATTCTGCATGGCTATCACTATTTCTTCCTAAATGCAGTGCATAACTAGCCTCATTCCCAGGCCCACATGTGCAGTTTCACTTTAGCGCAGCTCCAGCCATGCGCAGAGAGCCTGGGGACGAGGCTAGTGCATAACTGTGTATTTTACTGCAGAGTTACTGAGGGATGGATTTGGCCAGGAGAAGTATTTCCACTGCCTTGTGGCTGAGCTAACCTGCCCACCCGAGGAGTTCATCAAAGCGAAGCCACCAGGTCTGTGGCAGACTGCTATGTGACTGCATGTAGCTAGCTACCATTTCTGTTGCTACTACAACAAGAAGTAGCAGCTGTCTGTGCAGCTTTGCCCAAAGAGGGGGAACCCATGTGTGTTGGCTGTTCCTTCATCAATGGAGTGGAGATTTCTCATTTCTCTCCCTCTGCATATGACTCTCTGTTGCTATGTTCTCCAGCAGGTGTGAGTGCTTTGGCAGCAGAGGTGGAGCTACCCTCTCAGAAGATGCAGAAAAATGTTGGCTATGCTCTATACTTCTCCACCTACTCCACTTGGGAGGGCAGGATGCTGTACATGGAGGACCTCTTTGTTAGGATGGAGTACAGAAGTGAGGATAAGGGTACCATTATCTGCCATAGGCTGCATATAAACATAGTGTTGAGCTCTCTCTCTCGTTTCTCTGTAGATCTGGGCATTGGTACAGCTTTGATGCGAGAATGTGCCAAGGTGTTGTGACATGCATGCAATGTTTCTTTTCCGAATTAAAATACACATTACACCCCCTTCTTATCTTTACACTTGGCAGTGTATTCAGAGAGCCTTTCTTTGTTATGCAAGAGCCAACTGAAAAGCCCCCCCTTCAATGGTTCTCTGTATAGGAATAAATTCACCTACATAGCTACCTTAATTTTCCTTCTTGCTAGGTTGCCATGGCAAAGGACTGTACTCGCATGCAGTGGCAAGTCTTTGACTGGAACACTGAGGCCCTGAAGCTGTACGAGAGAACGGGTGGCAAGTGCTTGAGAGAGTGGCTCACCATCAGAATGGACAAATTGGCTTTGGCTAAGTTTGCAGCTCCATGCATAGAGGAGATCAAGGATAGAGTAAAAATCAGGCCTGCAGAGCAAGAGGATATTCCAGGCCTGCTGTGGATGATCCAGGTGGGCAGCTAGCATGATATTCATGTAGGCTCTTCTTATAATCATTCTCTTTGTTTGCTGCCAGTTGCTTGGAGAGTATGAAAAGGAGCTACATGCCCTGAAAATTGGAGAGAAAGGTTCCACCACATATACCTATTTTGAACCTCAGACATTACTATGGGTTTCTGCCGTGTTTTTGAGAAGTCTGCATGGATCAAGTCTATCACTATTTCTTCCTAAATGCAGTGCATAACTAGCCTCATTCCCAGGCCACATGCGCAGTTTCACTTTAGCACAGCTCCAGCCATGCGCAGAGAGCCTGGGGACGAGGCTAGTGCATAACTGTGAATTTTACTGCAGAGTTACTGAGGGATGGATTTGGCCAGGAGAAGTATTTCCACTGCCTTGTGGCTGAGCTAACCTGCCCATCCGAGGAGTTCATCAAAGCGAAGCCGCCAGGTCTGTGGCAGACTGCTATGTGACTGCATGTAGCTAGCTACCATTTCTGTTGCTACTACAACAAGAAGTAGCAGCTGTCTGTGCAGCTTTGCCCAAAGAGGGGGAACCCATGTGTGTTGGCTGTTCCTTCATCAATGGAGTGGAGAGTTCTCATTTCTCTCCCTCTGCATATGACTCTCTGTTGCTATGTTCTCCAGCAGGTATGAGTGCTTTGGCAGCAGAGGTGGAGCTACCCTCTCAGAAGATGCAGAAAAATGAGAAGTTTGTTGGCTATGCTCTATACTTCTCAACCTACTCCACTTGGGAGGGCAGGATGCTGTACATGGAGGACCTCTTTGTTAGGATGGAGTACAGAAGTGAGGATAAGGGTACCATTATCTGCCATAGGCTGCATATAAACATAGTGTTGAGCTCTCTCTCTCGTTTCTCTGTAGATCTGGGCATTGGTACAGCTTTGATGCGAGAATGTGCCAAGGTGTTGTGGCATGCATGGAATGTTTCTTTTCCGAATTATATTCAGAGAGCCTTTCTTTGTTATGCAAGAGCCAACTGAGAAGCCCCCTCTTCAGTGGTTCTCTGTATAGGAATAAATTCACCTACATAGCTACCTTAATTTTCCTCCTTGCTAGGTTGCCATGGCAAAGGACTGCGCCCACATGCAGTGGCAAGTCCTTGACTGGAACACTGAGGCCCTGAAGCTGTACGAGAGAATGGGCGCCAAGTGCTTGAGACAGTCGCTCACCATCAGAATGGACAAATCGGCTTTGGCTAAGTTTGCGGCTGGAGAAGCAGACACTAGCACCAACTCCTAGCTGGTGTGAGTTGGGAACAATATACTTGTAGCTGCAGCTAATGGTTATCGAAATGGATTGCTTGTGTGAAATTTACAGAGTTATTTTATGAAGTGTTGTTTTCAGAGCACATGCAAAATACGATGATATAAAAGTGGTATAGACTAGCCTCAAGGTCTTAGGCTACAGGCCGTGCTGAATGAGGTAGTCGGCTAGCTTCTCTACAACTGAGTTACAATTTCCTGGTTGAATTCCTGAGCCATAGATTCCAATGAGAATGGTCTTCACGGACTTGACGATGCAGATGCCTGCATCTGTCCCCTTTCGACCATATATGGACCTCCCTGGTTCACTGCGAAGGAAGATGTAGTTCTGGCTTCCAGCCTTGATGCCATCCCTCCTCAATGCAGACTCATCTCCAATGATACTTGCCAGTAACTTTTGAATTTGCTCAGGGGAAATCTTTTACGTTGTGTGTGTGTGTGTGGGGGGGGGGTTAGTAATGCTCACTACTGTCAGGCACTTCACTTCTTGGTGAGTGAGCACAGATTTTGAGTAATGGTTTTTGGTACCTGTAGGTCGGGTGAGGAGGCCCAGCAGCTGCCATTCAGTCCGTGGATGGCTGCCTTGGTCACCTGACCCGTCCTCACTAGGGCATCGTCGATGTAGGCCTGCCACCTGCAAATGAGTTACTTTCAAGTCAACTTCATTTTAATAACACAGTTTAGCTCCTTTTCCCCCGTCTGTAGCGTTTCAGGTACATACTTATTTGGGGCAGTAAAAGCTGAGATATCATAATACATATGGTGGGTGGGATCCGGAATGAAGCCATCAAGCCTCCATGCTGCAGCTAGCTCTTGTGTTAAACAGTGCAGGAGTAAACTATGGTAGTGGATATACTGCAAAAAGCGTGGACAAGGACCATTGCCAATAGCTAGTTACAAAAATGCAATGAGAAAGTAGTGGTAGTTCAGCCATGATACTCCAGAATTTTTTCGTTTACCTGGCGGCCTTGGACTGCTTAGACATATCTCCTGCGCTCTCACAAGGCCTGACTCGAGTCCGTATCCAAGCAAAAGAAGCCCCACCCTCACTTTTTGCAAAGCAAAAAATTGAAGGACACGCCTACTATGTATAATTAGAACGGCAGCAGCGTTCCTAATTAGTTTGCTGAGCAGATCAGATGAGTGAACCAAACAACGACACAATACAGGACGCCGTCCTGAGACACATAGATGATGAGTTGCTTGAAGGTGGGCTGCAGATCGGTATTTATGCATGCGAGGTTGCATGGGGACATGGTATACTCCATGAAGACCAGCTGATGGAGCTATGGTTACCTGTTCTCGTGTGGTCTAGTCACAAGACTATGCCTGTCCATCTCTGTAGAGGCTGATGAGGTCCTGACTTCAGTACACCTAGACCGCCAACAGATGCATCTGGCATGGAACAGAGCCATGGCCGTTGCGGTCCACAGTACACCCATACAGCAGTTTGGAATGGGGTTTGGATTGGGATGGTAAGCATTTCCAGTTGCAGATTGCTGGTTCAATCCTCTACGATGCTCAGTGCTGCGTTGCCATAGGACCACCATGACATAGGCCATGTACAACAAATGACTGGTTTATCAGCTCCACTCATCCCAATTTTTTTTTGCTCTAGCTACCCCAAGGTTTTTTATTCTACATATATTGCAAGCTCACTGGTAAGTTTAGTCACAGCTTCAGATGCATGTATCCTTCACTAGTAACGCTGGACTATCATCAAACAAGTACAAGTCAGTGGAAAAACGGATGCAGTATGCATGCACTCATAGATAAAAAATTAAACCACATCCCGCCCCGATTTTTTTATTTTAAATGTTGGATGATAAACAAGTATTTATTTTGTTTGGTCTTAGTCTCATCCTGGGCAATGTGTTCCCTTAGCTGTCTGTAATGGTGCATGGCCGTCTTGAATGTCTTCCCAGGTTATCGGGCTACTTGTTCAGAAGAGTGAGCAGAACAGCAGCATTCCTAGTGGGGTGTGGCTTCATCGTTGTACAGGTATGCTTGTACCTACAAGAAAATCTATTAATATCTCCTACTTAACCTGGTCCCGCCCCATGCTCCACCCCTAGGGAGCTTCAGCCTTGGGAATCATTAACATTAACTGGAATCAGCTCCGTCGAGTGGCCCAGCGGCGATTCAGCAGTCGGATATCCAGTCTTTCAGACAGCAACAGTACTGCACTGTCTCTACCAGATCGGGTGGGCTATGTACCGTTTGACTTTATTTTACTGTGTGAAAATGAAGCCTGGCTACCACTCCACAACAGTACCCAGGCCTCCCTCAAGGGGAGGTCTGGGTACGAAGCTACTACAACAGTGTGTTTTACACAAGGAAGCCATTTTACTGCCCCATATTACATATTGCTGCTCATTCTCCTACAGGTTGTGATGTTCTGCAGAACACACATGTACATGACCAGTGGCTTCACCACTGGAGCTGTGGTAGCCATCACTTTCTGAGGGTGTTGTATGTTGATCAGTTTGTAGTAGAGAATTCTCTTTATCTCTGTACGTATGTTCTTGATGGCTGCACGTGCTCGTCATAATCATATCCTTCTGCTCTATACCATAACCCCCAATCTTGCCAATATAATTCTGTAAGGCAAGGTGAATCATCTGTTTGTATGATAATTATACGATATTGTACTATATTGTACATTGCTGTAAAAGTTGTGGAGGAAATTCAGTTGCTGAGGGCTATAACTGCGGTCTCCCGTGAGGTTAGCTAGATGTGCTTGAATGTTACGACCTTTTTACTCGCCACAGCTTGGAGTTCAACCTTGATGTTGCACTTCAGTATGTGTGACAGCAGTTCCTCTGTGTAGCCAATGAAAAAGTGCATAGTGTCCGTGTTAGGTAGTGGACAAACAATCCCGGCTACTGTAATGTCGTTGTGTTTCCTTTTAATGAGCACCTCGGAGAGCCACGTCTTCTGCCAGGTGCCGTGAACAAAGTTACGTATGAACTCGTCCTCAGTGGTGGTGTCTATAGCTGCATGCTTCTGGCCCGCATCTTTTAGAGTAGCTGGAGGTTGAGGAAGGAGAGGGGAGGTGGGCACTGGCATTGACGTTATACGGACGTGGCTCTCAGTCTGGCAGAAGTGTATACATTTATACAGCTACATGTACTTAATTCATGCTCAGGGAAGGCCACTCCCCTTTTACATGTACTCATGCTCAGGGAAGGCCACTCCCCTTTTTTGGTGCACTGTAAACCATGTGCACTTGGGGTATAGGGTCTGGAAATAAGAGAAGCCCCACCTAAGAAAAAAAATTGCCTAATCCCCCAGGCCTTTGTGGGTTTTTCTTACAGTCTGGAAATGAGGATGTGAAGCAACATGGAAGGCTATGTTTTGATTGGAGGAAAATGGCGGAACGCAATCACAGAGCTGGCTCACTGCGTCACGCTTACCTGTGTTCCAAGAGTTCCAGCTCTTGGTTACCCCAGTGCGGTACGGGGGGTGGGCCTGCTCGTACGTCAGGGGTCGGTCTCCTTTGGGTGTGATCTTGTGGCGGCCGGCCTTGCAGCATGAGAGAGAGGTCTGCAGCCCCCTTGGGAGGATTGCCCGCCAAAGGAAGCTTGGTGGGTGTACTACTAGCAACTGCTGGGAGAAAGAGATTGTGTGTATGTGTATACTTACGAGGGATAGCTATGGTGGGTAGAACGCTCTGGTCATTACCCATTTATCGAACTCACCCTCTGCAGATTCATCACTCCAACACCGCCATACGTACGCGGTATACCGCAGCGGCGATATTACCGTTCCTGACGTCAGCACTTTATGCACTGCTGCACTGCATGCACTCTGTCGCTGCAATGTCTGAAGGTAAGACAAAGCAAATTCTAACATCTTATATTCAGCTGGAGCTAGTGCTACAGTCAGCTCTGATGCTCTCTTCCTGCTAGTGACAAGGTCTAATCGCAAGATCCGCCCCCCAAAGCAGGACGAGGTGGTGGACATTGGAACAAAGTTTGGCTTCACCCTCGGCAGTGACTCGGACTCCAGTGACGCAGAGTTTGCACCAGAAAATGAGGAACCAGATTCAGATGGTATGGGTATGGAATTTTTTTGATAGTCTCATTCCCATTCACTAATCATTAGCACACTATGCAGATTCCCGTGACTCATCTGAAGGTGGGGAGAGTGAGGGAGGGGAGGGAGACGGGAGAATGGAAGAAGGGGACAATAAATCCAACGAGGAAGAGCTGATGGATACCGATACTGTTGCCATGCCGACTGATAAACCAAGCGAGAGTGGGGAAACCAAGGACAGCAAAGATGAGTACAACCCACTCATAGTGCGGAGGTATGTACCACGTTCCATTCCAGTACTCTTGCAAAAATACTAGTATAACATTAAGCCACGTACTAGGCTGCCCACAAATGTTTTACAGATGTAGAGAAATAGAAAACCTGAGTAACTAATCCGCCCTACCAATGGACTTTTCTCTGTATATATTATAGTATACTGGGAAATTACTAATGTCAAGGCTACTTAGTATACTAACAGTATACAATTTAGTGAGAAGGTCCATTCGTATCCTGTCACCCACATCCTCACCTTCTGCAGGTCCCAGCGAGCCATCAAGCCCACGAAGGATATCGACCTCTACCTCCTGAGTGCTCAGTTTGGGGTGTGTCTGGAGGAGAGTGACGCAGACAGCAGCGACATGGAGTTTGCGGTAGAGGATACAGAGGATGAGGGTGTGTGTGTGTGTGTGGGTGTGGTGCCTGTGGAGGCTGTAGGTTGAGGGTGTGTGTGTGTGTGGTGCCTGTAGGGGCTGGAGGTTGAGGGTGTGTGCGTGGTGCCTGTAGGGGCTGGAGGTTGAGGGTGTGTGCGTGGTACCTGTAGGGGCTGGAGGTTGACGGTGTGTGTGGTGCCTGTAGGGGCTGGAGGTTGAGGGTGTGTGCGTGGTACCTGTAGGGGCTGGAGGTTGACGGTGTGTGTGGTGCCTGTAGGGGCTGGAGGTTGACGGTGTGTGCGTGTGGTGCCTGTGGAGGCTGGAGTTTGAGGGTGTATGCGTGTGTGGTGCCTGTAGGTTGAGCACCTTCTCTGTGGTCTGTCCTCCAGCAAGTGAGTCTTCCTCAGGTGAGGACGAAGAGGGGGAGGACGCCTCTCATGCTAAGAAGAAAGGTAAGAGCCTTCTCCCAGATCTGTGGTGGCTGCAAGCAAACATTTTCATTGTTGCCCTCTCATTTATACACTCTCACCTCTGACCTTTGACCTCCTGACCAACTTGAACAGATGCCTCTGAGGATGAGATGGACGCCAGTCGCAGTGTTAGTGAGCTCAGTCTCATGCAGGTAATGCTCAGTCTCATGCAGGTAACACTCAGTCTCATGCTGGTCACACTCAGTCTCATGCTGGTAACACTCAGTCTCATGCTGGTAATGCTGCCCCTCCCTCTATGTGCACCGTATCACTGGATCCCAGGAAGCACGACAACCAAAGAACATCGACATTCCCCTGTGCTGTGTCTGCCTCGAGGACAGGTACTATAGAGCTACAGTAGAACCTCTAACCTCTAGATTCCCCTGTTGAAATTATCGCGTATAAAGGGTTAAAGCACACTCCAAACAAAGAACGCCTCTCGTCCTTAATTCAGAGGAAACTTAATAATTGGGACAGTACAAGACAAATTTTTATATCCTAAAATGCCCATTAAATAGAGGTTCCACTGCGTCACACAGTCAGTAATCTACTGTAGAGAGATTTTTAGTGAATGACGTGAGCGAATTTGTGTGGATGTATGGCCTATTGTGTTTGATTTCTTCTGTAGCAGGGACGAGGGAGATATTGTGGAGTGTGATCGCTGTGGGATCTCTGTTCACGAAGGTTAGCTCATTATGTGTGTGGCACTACAGGGACTAACTCATTTACATGGGTCAGACATCAATTATGTCGAAATTTATAATCCGTCAAGAGCAGGTCTTCTGTCTGAGAGTAGCAGGTGGGTGACCTTTCTGTTGCACATGACCTGCAGGTTGCTATGGTGTACCAGAAGATGATGGAGTGGATGAGACCAGGTCTGATCTGTCGTCTTTCACCACCATTCCCTGGTTCTGTGATACCTGCAAAGCTGGGGTGGAGTCCAAGGCGTGTGTAAGAACACACTTGACCAAGGTTACCTTTCAGCCACTTTGAGATATTTCTGTCTCACCCTCAGTCTTGTGAGCTCTGCCCAAACCTGGGAGGGCTCTTCAAACAGGCAGTGAATGGGCGGTGAGTGAATAGCAGCTAAAATGTCTGATAATCATTTTTTCTCTTTTTTTCCCTTTCATGTCCTGATACCATCCTACTCCAGCTGGGTGCACATGGTCTGTGGTCTGTACACACCTGGAATCGAGTATGTGGAACCGAATGTACTGAGTGGGGTAACCCTGGACCAATTGCCCGCATCAAAGTGGGGAGCTAGAGTGAGTTGTATTCAGTTCCACTCTGTGACTACCAATTCCATTCCATTCTGTTGCTTTTCCAACCCATTCTAGAGCTGCCAGCTATGTGAAGATGAGCGGTTCAGTAAGACTGGTGTCTGCATCGGCTGTGACGCTGGCCTCTGCAAGAGCTACTTCCACGTCACTTGGTCTGTGGCTTGCCTCTCTTTGCTGTAGTTTCACCTGCGCATTCACTGGCTTCTGCCACGCCCACTCAGTGCCCAGCGGCATGGCCTCTTGTGTGAGGTGGATAGTGAGGATGAAGATGTGAGTGTGTGTGTGTGCCTGTGTGATGGTGTGTGTGTGACAGTGCCTATGTGATGGTGTGTGTGTGACAGTGCCTATGTGATGGTGTGTGTGTGGTATGTGACAAGTATGAGTTGATGTGCCCAACCTTCCTCTCCCTGGACAGAAGGCCATAGCAGATCCCTACTTCGCTCACTGCAAGGCTCACTCTGATAAAATCACTGCCAAGAGAAAGGTAAGGAAGGATGGCATAATCTCTGGTTGCTCTAATCCTCTGACTGGAGTTCTTACAAGTCCCACCTGTGTCTGCATGTGGGGGTGTGGTCAAAGGCATAAGCGCTACGGCAACAACATGAGCATGTTTTCATTACTGTTCTCCATAGCGACGAGACTACCTGACCTTCATGACTAAACAGAGGAAGTACGACTTTGACGACACTGATGACCGGGTAGGTAATTACATCATTGTTCCCATTGGCGTACTATGGCCAAGACTTCACATTACATCATTGTTCCCATTGGCGTACTATGGCCAAGACTTCACATTACATCATTGTTCCCATTGGCGTACTATGGCCAAGACTTCACATTACATCATTCCTCCAGATCCAGCACTACCTATCACAAGCAAAGCAGGAATATTTGTCTTTGTTCCAGAGGATGCAGCACTACTACAAACCTGGGGAGTTGTCTCTCAGAGAACCCAGATTCTTGCACTTTGCACCCAGTGGTATGCTCTATGACATCACTGGAAATACATCATCGTGATGTCATCCAATATATTCAATGCGTTATCTATGCAGCTCTTAGAAGGCTCACACAGAAAGCACAGCTGTTGGGATATGAAGTAAGTCACTGCCAGAAACCTCCCAGGTTCACTTCTGTAGCCTCGCTCCCAGTCCTTTCTGCCTCAGCTTTTATCTCACTGCGAGTGACAGGAGAGTGAACCTGGGAACAAGGTGTCTCTCTCCCTCTTCAGGTAGCTGGGATCTCCAGAGAAGTGAAGAAGAAAATTGCCCCAGGTCTCAACTGCGAGTTTGTCAACTACTTCAATGGTGAGTCACTGTCCCATTCCCATTTCAGCACATTCTTGTGTCAGTACCTGAGTATCCAAGTCCATAATATCGAGCTACATTATGTCACACACACACACACACACACACACACATGCACACACTCAGAACGGCAGTTCCGTCTGAAGTCCCTCCGTGAGCAGCAATCCTCACTGGGGGTTGCGGGGTCAGAGCTAAAGGAACAGGAGGGGACAGTGAAGCAGCAGCTGGCTGTGCTGGAGCGAGACCTCACCTCCCTTCGTGTCCAGGGCCACGAGCTCCACTGCCAGGCAACGGCATTCTACGTCAACCTCTCACGAATCTCAGGCCAGGTAAACCACATCAGCTCTCAATTTGGAACTGGCCAATCAAAACTGTTGCTTTGTTTTACTCCAGAGCATTTCCATGCCAGAGTTTCTGAAGGAAAACGAAGACAAAGAGGAAAGCCTGGAACAGCACAAGTACGTTTGGTGTAATGGTGCCGCCCCGAATAGTGCATGTGCTTTTATTGGAGTTACAAAGACTCCACTAATTGTATTGTAAGCACATTATACGTCTCATACTTTAACGTTTAAAACTGTCTTGTGACTGTAGATGTTCGGTCTGTGAGGGGTCACATGACCCTCACATGATGGCCCTGTGTGACACCTGCAATAAACACTACCACATCAGCTGTTTGGACCCGCCGCTCAGTAAAGTGCCCAAGAAGAGTAGCAGATGGGGATGGTAAGGGTGGGAGGGAGACAGCGGAATGGTGAGGGTGGAGGGGTTGGGAGGATGGTTACGTAGAGGGGGGCAGGGTCTATGGAGAAGGGGTGGTACACAAGATTGGGGGGACAAAGCAGCTGTATAGAGAGAAGACGTGATGTTGAACCAAAGCTGTTACTAGGCTTCATTCATCGTTCAAAGGCTAGGTGGTATCGCAATCAGTAATTGTTAGAAGGGGTTAAAAGTGTCCACTCCTCTCCTTTTCCTGCCCTCTCATTTTCTCTTCCATGTGTTGCAGGCAGTGCCACGAGTGTTGCTTCAGCAGCGGTGATGAGCTGGTGCCCACTCTGGCTGGATTTGATGAGCATGCCTCGCGGTGTGGACGGAGAATACAGCCTCCCAAGGCACTGCTGTACCCACAGGAACAGGCCAGTCATGTGACTTGCATGTGAATTTATTGTAATAGTCACATGCGTATAATATTTATCACATGCACACAGTCTCCTGTCCAGGTGACCTTTGGGCAAGGTAGTGTCTGGTGACCACAGTGAATAAATACTCTTGTCATAGAATCCATACTTGCTGTGATCGGATATTACTCAAACTAGTATTGTTGTCATGGCAACGTTGCTAAACCTGCCATCTGAATGGAGCTTGGGGCTAAATCGCAAAGCATTCATGATACTGGACACTCCTGCACATGGAGGTCGTGGAAATGAGACTGGCACCTTTGTATGGAGATCTGGGATTGAGACAGACACATATACTACTACATACAACACTTTTCCTACAGGTCAAACTTTCAAAGAAGCCAAAGAAGTCATCAAAGATCAAGAAACAGAAGGACTAGGCCAACACTGACTAGCTCTGTCCCCCAGCTACCCACTGCAAGTGTGGAGGCCTGGGACCATTGCATGTGATACAACCACACTGTGAATTAATGGCCAGCCATTGGAATGGGAGTGATCTCAACATTAATTCGGTAGCTTCTTCATGTAACTAATTCACTTCTCAGACAGTCTACGATACAAACGGGTCCAAAGAGTAGCTACTACACGTGCAGAGTTGCTACTTGTTGCCCGAGAACCATAGCTTTCTACTATCTCAGGCATTATTGAAACATGAAAATGGCCTACTCCGGGAGCTGCGTAGCTTTTTTCGCGTGTAGTAAAAAAAAAAGTGTTTCTTAAATGCAAATTAAAGAAGTCGCATGGCACTGGTGGAGACTGGGAATGCATGTTATTTTTTTCATTACATGTGGTGGAAAAATTACCCTGCAGAGTGGAGACGGAGAATGATACTTGGCCTCGCCGGGCTGGTCAACATTATAGCATTACAGTTCCTGAACAAGTTGTATGGATTTGAATTTAGCTGGTATGTATTCAGGAACACTTGTCCACGTTACGCTTTGCACCCAAGCATGCAATGATATGCGCGCTCTTGCATGAATAAATTTACGACGTTGCTAGAGAGCCAGTAAACTATATACGATTTATACAGGGATGTATGCGCATCATGTCATTTTATGACCACTAGTTTTTGAATGCGTTGTTTGCTCACACTTATTACACTGTCATGCACATGCACTTATTTTACGCACGCAGTACAGGTAGTAGTCATACACATGCACTTATCTCGGACTGTAGGTGTGCTTGCTCGTAGGGCGGAGTTGCGATGTCGGGTAGGTACTAGGTAGGGTGGAGTTGAGATGTCGGAGTCGAGTGGGTGCTTGAGTTGAGATGTCACTGAGTCGAGTGTAGGGCTTGATAAGACGGTGCCGGGCGGTTGCTGTGGAAACTCTCGCAGTCTTGACGGATGGCTGCCGGGAAGGGGGCAGAAGTAACTTACATCAGCGGATAAGACAGCCTTCTAATATGTTTGAAAGTCCGCACAGCCGTGACACTGAAGAAGCGAACAATTGCAGCCCGTTTTTTTTTACATAGCTACGAGTTTCGCGCGTAAAACTCGGCTCAATTTGCAACTCTGTCCAATGAGCAGTGAAAGTATTTTAAGCGCCGCCAGGAAAAACAACCGCCAATGCTTATGGGGCAGCCAGGCTGGGCCTGCCAGCGGTAGTCCAGCTGCCTCAGGCAGGCACGAAAGCCTGCATTTAATTCGATCCCGAACCGCTTGCGCGGCGCGGCTAGTCTCGTGTCCAGACGGCTAGTCTCGTGCCCAGACCAGACAACGTTCAGAGTAGGCGTGACCCAGAAGTCATGTGATTTCCTGCCCCAATTTTATCACGTGAATAAATTTAACCCTTTACAAGGTACATGTATATACTATTTTGCAAAAGGCATAGCTAGCTGAGATATAGCATGCTGAGATATGGTGGATGTACGCTTAAGACTGCACTGGCCAGTGCCTTTCTGCTCCTACTGCCGTGGTTCATTTACAGCAACTTGCAGTCAGCAAGATCTTTGCAGGTGACGTAGCTAGGCTGCATAATTTGGCATGATGCATGTGTACCATGATGGTACAGTCAAGGTTTCCTATTTCGCCATAGGTAGCCAGGATGTTGCTGGAGAGGGAGCACAAGCGCTGTCTGTATCACCAAGGGTTGGACAGCTCTACTCATCTGGAGGACAATGCTACATTCTCCCAGTTCTCCTGTGGCTCGAACCAGTACCCGGTCGGCCTCTGCTCAGTGAGCCCCCTCTATCTGCACCACGGAGAAAGGAGGTGGGCTGCGATGATGTAGGAGCTCTTGTGGTCTGCGCTAGCTGTTTGTAGAAAGTGTTCCTCTTCTTAGTTGATGATTAAACATTTGGAAGCCAATTGTAGCAGGGTTTGCTTCTGAAAGGTTTAGCAGACATGTCTAGCTCAAAGAAATTCTGTTTGCCTCACACAAGCATTGTGCAACACTACACACAATTTCAAATGGGACTGGGTATATGGCTATTCATGTGTTATGAGTACAGCATGCTGTATGTCTCCCATGCCAGGTTTGTTGTAAAAGTGAAAGAGCAGCTGGTTGGTAGGGTGAGCAGCGAGCTATCTGGGCTGTTATGGCCGCTCACCGCTACCAACATGGGATGGCCCCGTTGTTCCCAGTACTTCGATGAAGCTTATGCCTTTGCAGTGGAGGGGTCGCCGTCAGATGAGTGGTACTTCAGCCTTCATGTCTCCACCTTTCTCCCTCTGTATTCCCTCCTGGCAATGCGGAGACACCTCGGCCCCGCCCCTGGCCCCGCCTACTCTGTGGTACTGCTTCCCGCAGTGGAGGATTATTCCCTAAGTGTATGTTTCAGCACATACTCCAGTGACAGTGTAGTGCAGCATATCCCATATTGCTTTCAGTACTCAAGACATATGCAAGCGTTGCAAGCACTGCACATGCAAATGCCTATATACAGCAATAGCTATATGTAAGGTATAGTGCCACTCACACTCATACTAAAGGGGATGGCGACCGTGGCAACAGTTGAGCAGCTTGTCTCTTCTCACTTGCACAGACTATTGACTGGAACACGGACGCATTCCAGGAGCACTATAAGTTCAGCTTCCTGCAGCAAATAATGGAGGTCTGTTGTGGGTATTGATTCCACTAATTTCCATCCCATCCGTCTTGATTCTCATGCCCGGAGGATGTTCACACACACGAGCACAGGTGTGTGTGAATATCCGGGCACGAGACT
The DNA here is from genome assembly GCA_963921505.1 of Phakellia ventilabrum. Classification (NCBI taxonomy): domain Eukaryota; kingdom Metazoa; phylum Porifera; class Demospongiae; order Axinellida; family Axinellidae; genus Phakellia; species Phakellia ventilabrum. Next base: position 274,336 of record OY997397.1, read on the forward strand.
AATGCTGTAGGTCTTGGTTCCATCCCATCCTGTTGTAGGTCTTGGTTCCATCCCATCCTGTTGTAGGTCTTGGTTCCATCCCATCCTGTTGTAGGTCTTTATTTCAGCCACCATTCACCTTGCCCTGCTCTCACAGGAGGTTGGAACTTATGTCACTATTGCATGACGTTATGTATAGCTAATAGCAGAAGTTATGCTCGAAGATTTGCTCCATAGCTCAAAGGTGTAGTTAAGTGCGTGCCCCCAGGAATATTGGCTTGCGAGTATGGAGCTATATTGCAGAAAATTTAGCTTGAATGTAGTGGATTATCAGTAAGCTTACAAAATATTTCTGGAAGCTATCCGTATGGCAGTGGTTTTACTGCTCAGACTAGAAACTGCTCAAGATGACTCTTGGAGCTGCTCCTCTCTGCCGAAATACTGTACATTACATCATCAGAAGGTGTGGCGTACGTGATGTGTTCCAACCTCCCGTGGCCTGATCCCATTCCCATTCCAAATCATTACGCTCAAGACGTAGTCGTAGCCGTTCACTGAACTTTCCCCTCTTTCTCACCCGAGACATTTGCAGGCAGTATGAAGGTCATCCCTCTGGTTGGCAGCTCCATGAGGACGGATGCAACCACCTGCATTAGAACTGCCCACTTTGGGGTGAGCCTTGTACCGCTGCCTTCCCACCTGCTGAGCCAGTGGGTGCTGAGAATGGTTAAGCAGTGAAAAGTGCTTTTAGTGGCTAAAATTAGCCTAGAGGAGGTTGGCCATCAAAGTATGTTTTGTAGGCTTGTTCATGTTGTTAGTAGCTCACTGATAAGAATTGCTATTTGGTAGGCTTGTTGCCACTAACTATCAAAAGAAGTTAATGAAGCAGCACTCTTCTATAGACTGATTCAGCTACTGACTCTGCCATACCTGAGACCATTCATGTCTCCATTGAGCTACAGAGGGACATGTAAGTTGTTTATTCAGGCATGGCTATCCCTTTCTTCGGAAGAATAGCTATGTTAGAACCCAAGCCCTTCAGAAGACAGCACTGCTGCAGAGAAACGTTCGCCTTTCGCTAGCTGAGGGCCTCTACTTGTCATGTGACTAACCAATCAGTGATTACTGAAGGTCAACCATTGGCCAACCTCCTTCAGCTATCGCTACCAAACCACTGTAGTTTGGGTCTATGGTTATTGTGATGCATATCCCTCTAGGTGGGTGCCATCAACACTTCTGATGTGACACTACTGGAGAGCTTCTCTCAGTTGATGCAGTTTCGGCTCGGCCTCCCCACTCCTTCCCCTGACCAGCCAAGCGAGCCATTTGTTTGCCTCGCCAAGAGGTAAGAATCCTTCATCTTGGGAGCATATGATGCTCCCTAGTTCCTTTAGAAAACTTGTTCAGGCTTGGCCGGGTGAAACAGCTGCTATCTCCTGTATTCAGGTTGTCCAACCGTCGCATTCTAAATGAGGATGGTCTGTTGAATGCAGTATCCCAGTTTGTCAAGATACAGGTGGTGCAGTTTGATTCCCTTTCATACAGAGAACAGGTCAGCTGATAGTCATGTGACTATGGTGTGCGTATATGACACACAGTGCCCTTATTCCTGACTGCTATTTCTATTCCAGGTGGCCCAAATGCAGCAGTTTACAGTGTTGGTTGGTTTCCATGGCGGCGAACTGATAAACTCCCTCTACATGCCCCCAGGGGCAGTTACTATCCAGCTGGTGCCCTACGGAGCGCAATCTTTGAATACGGAGAAATATGCCAGCATATTGAGGGCCCACGGGCCTTATTTAGAATGGCACAACAAACATGAGCGCAACTCTCGGCCCAACCAGATAGATGACATGGATAACAGCCTGGCAGATACAGTTGTCAACGTGGAGGAGTTTGTGGAACTGTTGAAGCAGGCACTCCAGCTGGGACTCAATGCCAGACTCGTGCAGTTCCAGGGACTTTAGCTCCTCAATGTTCATGAATCAAGTTCTGCATGTCCTCATAGCATACAGGTATCAAATCTCATACCATACATGACATCATTGTACAATCACATTCAGGTTATTGTCTTTTGTTTTTCAATTCCTGCCGAGAGCCAATCAGAATGCCATTCTGCATTATTTTCTTGCTTGCAATAACAAAATTTTTCCTTGTTCTACATGATTGGACGGTAGCACTATATCTGCATTGTACATTATGAAATTGCCCCCCAACTTGAGAATGGGTACGACATTTTTTCACATACAGTATGGGAGTGAGGACTGGGAATGAGACTATATCCACCATGCATACTGTGCCTTAATAAGAATAAGAAACTGCCTCCACAAAAAAGCAGAAATTAAGGTGTTCACAAACACAATATCATATAATACACAAATGTACTTATAAAAAAGATTATCACAGTATGTGGCAGGCACTAATTACAGTTCATACTGAGGCATATTTTACATAACATGCATGTTAGAATATGCACTGTCACACCAACCTTATTCTTATTACAATATTTTGCAATGCTACCACTAATTGTGTCTTGTGAAGGTGCCACCATAACACACTAGGACAGTGCCTCGTACGAGTTCTGTTTCCTGTTCTTGAACCGACCAATGAGGTAGGCTACGAGTACCACCACTACCAAGCCGGCTAGCGCTGCACCCACGGCTATTGGGACGATCTTTGAACTAGAGATGTCTGCTGTGCAGCGACGGTCTACGTGTGTGAGTGTGGTGGATATGTGTGTGAGTGTGGTGGATATGTGTGAGTGTGGTGGATATGAGTATATGTGTGTGAGTGTGGTGGATATGTGTGCGTGTGTGTATATGAGAGTATGTGTGTGAGTGTGTGTGTGGATACACACGTTACAGGCCTCTGGGAAGATATCTCCGCAATACGTCTAACACACAAAGTGTGTGCCTGGCTGGTACATGTAGTAAGATTGGTATGTGTACGTATCGTGCCATTACTGTTACTAGGCTGAGCCTAGCGTCACTTTAGCACAGAAACAGCAGGCTGGTAGTGTAGACACACAGAAATTAGCTAGATAGAGAAAAGTAGCTATTCTACACCAATTTCAGAAAAATGGGAATGTGTTTTGGTTATTGGAGCGAGCAGTACTGTAACTTTCTTGACGCTTGAATGAATGCACAAAAGTATCCTGTGATGTATGCAACACTCAGAATATTAAGCCTGTACTGTCACAACCATGAGTGTATCACACAATAGTAACAGATTTACCCTCTGAATTGAACAGATAAACTTTCATTTTCAGCTTAGACTATAAAACCTTCAGCTGAGCAACTCACCATTGGTGAAATTCCGACCTTTGGGGAAAGCAAAGGCCTGGACTTGCCAGTCTGTGGTTGACAGGGTAACCATCATTTTAGTGGAAGTCTTGATAGCCAAGGAGGTGTTTTGCGGGCTGTCACATCGATATGAACGCTCAAACTCATTGGTGAACACAGTTGTGTTGTCAGTGGCCTTAAGAGTTTCATCTGGGAGAGAAAAGGATATACAGGAGCCAAATAAGCCTTGAGGAGTCAGTTTTTACGGATTTGGCTCAAACTACAAAAATCATATGCTCAAAAATTTATATAATTGGTGTGGCTCCACCATGTCTGCGATCCTTTAAAACTATTTCATGAAACTCTACTGTAGGTAAATCTACGAATCTCCTTTTCTACCCGGGACTGCCACATATGTACACGTGTTAGCATGGTTTGGATTGAAATTTGGAATAAATCATACGAGCAAAGTACCAAGGATGGGGTATTGCACAAGGCGAAGCCGAGTGCAATTTGACATCCTAGGTACATTACGAGTATAATTTATCCCAAATTTCACTCCAAATCATGCTATCACATGTTAATCTTATAGCTCCCTAACAACAGTGAATTATCACATAGCAACAGTGAAATATCAGAAAGAGTGAAATATCACATTGTTTGGAATAAGAGTTCACCACTGACTCTAGAATGCAACTTACTGAAATTATTCTGCAGTGTGTAGTTATTAAAGTCACGGTTGTCATGGACACTAAATAGAAACTGAACCTCATTCAGTTCCCAGTTGTCTTTGTCCTAGAGTGGAGACCAGAGCAGAGCAAACCTTCATGAGGAATGTGGCTACATGGTTTAGACCGCTAGTCGACTAGGTCATGGAGCCATAAGTTTCAAGTTACTTTCAGACTGACACCAGATTGTTTTGGCAAATATTTTATGTGAACTTTAAACAATACACACAATGGACTAGCTTACCTCCTTGAACAAAAAGAGCAGATTGTACTCAGTAGTATTATCACTGTTCTTCCAGTAAAGGTTCATTTGAGCATTAGCAACTATTTCAGTTTTGTTTGTGCAGTGACTGTTGTTACGGTTGACTGCAGCCTTCCCAGAGACATCCAGCACTAAGGTGTCATTATCACCCTAGGAAACAAAAAAGAGGTCACATGACTGTCACATGTTTACTAAGAACACATTGACTTAGTTACTAGGTGAATGTAGAGCATTGTGGGACCAAGTATGAGTGAGGTAACTGGCGGTAACCGGCAGCTCTCGTAGCTCCAGCCCTCTCCTGTAAACAAGCATGTTCTTATGATTTTGGACAAGAAAACCACATCAAAGTACATGTTTGCTTGTATTTTCTCCATTTAGTGCTCACTCTTACCCCCCATTACTATCTCCGGACTATATACTAACAAGCACAGGCCAATTATTCTCAGTATACACAGCTACACACTAGCAGTGCTGCATCAGGCTCCACTCCTCACTACAGTATACACGAGACAAACAAGGTACCGTGCAAATGGATTGGCAAAGCTACAGTAAAATTTTATGTGACTAAAAATTTCAAAGCAACATTTCTGTCAAACTGAGTTACTTACCGTGCCATTCACCACGGGGTACCTGACTAGCACAGAGATTTTTCCAACCATGCGGATGCAAATTGTGCCGTTGTTAGTCACATTGTAATCTGACTCTGGGATGACCGGTATATCTGGCGAGGGGGAGACACTAGGAACAACTGAGGTGGTCAAGGACGGGGACACGGTCATAGTAGGCGTTGGTGTTAGTGTCTGTGCAGATGCTGGAGGGTGGAAGAACAAAAACAGTTATAATGGTAGTCTCCATGGTGATTGGTGCAATGTGGGAGTGGCCAAGAGGAGACCTTGCTCACAGTCAGTGGCTGGTGGTGTTGTGGTAAGCAGGGGGAAGTTTATAGTCTCGTTCCCAGCCCTCTCTGCTCTGGCCTCGTTCCTGCTCCAGTTTCACCAAAATATCCGAACGTGAAGTATGCATAGCAACGAGAGTCTCGGCCCAAAACGTGATCCTCATATGACCACGTTGGCAACAACTAATTAATAATTACATTTTGACCCCGCCCCTAGTTGGTTAAACAGTAATTATCGGTGCAGCTACGATTATATAGTAGCTAGTTTAGGCATCCTTCTTGTCGGCCTAGGCCTTAAACTTTAGTACCAAATTTTGATGGTAAGTGTGCAGCAAAACTGATAATTAAAATATAACTATTAATAATTGCATTTTTTTAAATTTCTTGTTGCTATGCGTTCTTCACGTTCGGATATTTTGGTGAAACCGAGATAGAAAATTACAGGACCTTTTACTATTCCTGACTGGCTATAAAGTCATTTAAGTTGTAGAAAATCAGAATCGTACCATCACCAGTTCCTACAGGTACTCGCCTGCTACCTCTGTACTATTTGCTGTCATGCAACTGAGTTTGTTTATGCATACATTTATCAACCAATTCTTGCACATACACCACCAGGCCACTCATTTATGGGCTGCGATCAAGGCTAGTGCTGCATTGCATACATAAACTAATTTTAATGATTCATGTAGTTGGCAACATTGGTATGCCATTGGTCCATAGATACTATATCTATGATTGGTCTTGAAACCTCCCAATTAAGGCTGCAGAAACCCGTCCGGTGCCTATGACTCTTGCCACAAACATGGCCGCTCCATAATTTACTAGGCATACGTATTCCCAGCTACTTAGCAGCTGCCTTTTACCAAGCTGACTGGGAACGGTATTTAAATTACCTAGAAAAAACGAATAACTTCTAGGCCAGTGCAGCGCCTTTCCCGCTCTTTTAAACCCTATCAAACTAAGCGCAAGGCGACCACTTACCACAAGAAAGTCCGACCAAAAGGCCGATAAGTGTCAATATTCTGCCCATTTTAGAACGAAGAGGGATGTTGCTGCACAGCGGGCTGCCCAAAAAGTCGACCTTTCTTGCCGTCCAGTTACCGAGCCACAAAGATCAGGGAACGTGCTGAATGTCATGTGATGGAGTGACGCAATGCGAAGCAATAATTAAAACAATAATAGATTTTTACTCATAATAATAATAATACGGTATATTTATTATACACGTGATCGCAACTTCGTTGACAACCACGCGATACGTATGGATTAATGGATTATACAGTCCCGAGCCGGCCCGAGGGGCTACGCCCCTCGGGCTCGGGCTGTATAATCCATACAGCACGTGACTAGCCATGCTATCACTGCCTCTCATGCACAAAACATTAACAGCGGGCGCGGGGCGCGGGCGCGCGCGTAAACGTACGTCTCGCACGAGACTAGCCACGCCCCTCGAGGAGCATTCAAAACTCACGTGCTCCCTACGCGTATACTACGTTTCAATAGCTGATGACAAGTCATTTGAATTTGCGAGTAAAAAACACACCATGTTTATCAGTCTGACGGAGCATGACACTCCACCAAACTTACACAAATTGTAATAATCATTTGAAATGCACACATTAGCTCAAAGCTGATCGCTGTTGACATAAACTTTTATACAGCCTTGGTAGTCAGCAGCAACCATCATCTGTCCAACTTCTCTCAGACCCTCGTCCACTGATATTCCCGGAACTGGAGCAAATACTGCAGCTGTTACTTGTGAACATGTGTTACTATAACCTCAGGGGGGTGTTATAATAAAAATACAGCACACCTAGCAGGTACTGTATGAAAAATACAATCAATGTAAAATCTTAGCAACAACATGACAACAGGATTTATATATAGTTAGTTTCCCAACAACGTTGCTATGGAAACTCACCACTAAAGCTTTCATAGTACTCATTGCGGTCTCTCCGTGCTGAGGACAGCTTGCTGATGTCATGGTGAGTTTGCCAGATGTAAACTATCGTTGCTTTAATTTCGCGCAGAGCTGACTAGCCATATCACTGCCTCTCATGCACAAAACATTAACAGCGGGCGCGGGGCGCGCGTAAACGTACGTCTGGGCACGAGACTAGCCACGCCCCTCGAGGAGCATTCAAAACTCACGTGCTCCCTACGCGTATACGCGTTTCAATAGCTGATGACAAGTCATTTGAATTTGAATAAAAAACACACCATGTTTATCAGTCTGACGGAGCATGACACTCCACCAAACTTACACAAATTGTAATAATCATTTGAAATGCACACATTAGCTCAAAGCTGATCGCTGTTGACATAAACTTTTATACAGCCTTGGTAGTCAGCAGCAACCATCATCTGTCCAACTTCTCTCAGACCCTCGTCCACTGATATTCCCGGAACTGGAGCAAATACTGCAGCTGTTACTTGTGATGAGTGAACTGGTGCGTGTGTGTGCGTGTGTGTGTGTGTGTACATGCGTGCATGTGAGGGAGAGAGAAAGTGTAACAATATTGATCCCCAGCTGTTGTCGCTATTGTAACTTCTAGCTTCATCTTCCCAACAACGTTGCTATGGAAACTCACCACTAAAGCTTTCATAGTACTCATTGCGGTCTCTCCGTGCTGAGGACAGCTTGCTGATGTCATGGTGAGTTTGCCAGATGTAAATGTAATTGTCTTCAGAGCCACAGATGATAAACTGCCCATCACGACTAACGGAAGGAAGGGAGAGGGACAGACAGAGAGAAGAGAGAGTGGGAATGGGCGCATGGAGTCATTCAATATCATACCAGATGTTAACTACATTGCCTATCATAATTACGTAAGTTGAATCATGTGAGAAACAATGCCAGGCTCTTCCCTGTTTTCCGATTTTTCAGGATGAAGGGACCAATCAAAGGACAGCTGCCTTTCGCCAGTGACACAACTTCAGCGTTCAGTCTGTGGCACCAACGGGTCCTAAAGATTAGCTACAAAAAGTATAGCCTCGCTCCCAGGCCTCCCTTCTCTGTGTGTGCTACGTAATGGGTGGAGGCCTGGGAACGAGGCTACAAAACCAATAATTTGCTGCCTTTCTTTGGTATCTGAGGACTATAACTGTTTGCCTATGTACAATTAAGTCCTTTCTACCCTAAAGGTCACTTGTGCAAGAAAAGATACGGACAATACTAAGACTACGGTATGTTCTTGGTATAGCCATACGTTAGAGAGTTGTACCGCTTGTCTTGCCCACCTCCCTCACCTGAAGGTCGCTCTGATTTGACTGCTGGTGTTGATGCAGCCTTTGTACTTGCAGGAGAGGGTGTGGTCTTTCAGATTGTACAGTCGCACTCGAGAGTCGTTGGACGTCACAAGAAGCTGGAAGAGATGAATGAAAAAATCCTCCTCTCGTTTGGATCATAATCATGGTTCCCTCTCTGTTGCTCCTAGGTTTGGTGCCTGCGGTGCCTGAGTGAACTAAGACACTCTCTTACGCTCCCCTCCCCTCCATCCAGTATATGCTACTCCAACTCAAGCATACAGTGCACAGCTACATTCTGTGGGCCCAGAACCAGAGTGGTCTAACCCCCAACATTCTGTGGGCCCAGAACCAGAGTGGTCTAACCCACAACATTCTGTGGGCTCAGAACCAGAGTGGTCTAACCCACAACATTCTGTGGGCTCAGAACCAGAGTGGTCTAACCCCCAACATTCTGTGGGCCCAGAACCAGAGTGGTCTAACCCACAAGTATTGAATAATGCCCCTCTAAACTTAAGAATACTCTTAAAATGTGTTTTAGGAGCCGCTGAAATTTGGCCATATGCTAATAGGGTATGCAATTTTTTTTACTCCCGTAATTTATGCAATTTCTAATACTTAATAAATTGTGGGTTGCTCCTGGCAGAGATGGGGAACGTAGTCGTTCTTTGCCAGCCCAAACGATACGAGTTCAAAGAAAGGCCATGCTCCTTTAAATGTCCAACTGACGTGTACCTTGTCTTCCCCGGGAAGGGGCTCCACTGCACTGATCTTCCGACCTCTGTTCTTCCCGTGCCGTGACCGCACATGGATCTGCGTGTGGTACTTCAAGTGCTGGAGTGGAATCAGAATTCATTCTCACATGATATGTATGATGTCATTATTACATCATTAAGTACTTACCTCTGTATCATAGAATATGCACCTCCCATCATAAGTTCCCACTACTGCAAATTTACCATTCATACAGAAATTTGCAGCTGTAATTAAGTGTGAGCCTGTGCATATTAAAAAACAACAATCAAATATCACATATCTCACATGAGCATCACATGACCACTCACCCACGCCCTCAATCTCATTCCACAGTGCCACTCTCTTATCGGGAATGTTCCACAGCCGTAGCTTACCATCTAATGAACCACTTAGGAAGTACCGATCATCCTGGGAAGAAGAACAGACTTCTACACTCCACACATGTGCGCACACACACACACACACACACACTTACCCGTGGGTGGAAAGCTATTGCCGTCACAAAGTCCACATGTTGGAAGCAACAAAGACACTCCTTCCTCGAGATGTGCCATAGCCTGCAGAGATCGCAAGACAATACACGTGACTGTTGGAAACTTTATGGCACCATAACCAGATTGACTTGTGCGGTAGCTGCCCTGCATATTATATGCTCCAGTTACAAAAACTGGTCTCGCAGTGGTGGAGCAGGTACGTAAATATATTGAAAAATGGGTGTGGTCATAGAGACGTCTCTTATTATACGAAAGTACAATGAATGGCCAATCAGATGCGCTTTTCTTTACTTCCTGACGAACATACGTCTGTTCGTCAGGAAGTAACTAATTGGGAGGCAAAAACTGGTCTTGCAGCCATGGAGGCAAAAACTGGGGCTTACTCTCCAATTTTCCACCACAGCTGCGTGAGGAAGGCCTGGGTATGAGGCCTCCATCCACAGACAGCTACGTGAGGAAGGCCTGGGTATGAGGCCACCATCCACCGCTGTTCCTAGTGACTTACTACACTAGACGAAGACCTGGACAACACAACAACTGTGTCCCTCAGGTCATTCTGCGGCTTACCTTACAGTCTTGTCCATTGAGGATGATAGCAAGAAGAAGTTCTGAGAGAAGAGAGAGAGAGTGAGAAATGAGGCATGGTCAATAAATGATTTAGTACCCAGTAGTGATTTTGTAAGACAGTAGCTACTGAGTGAGTTGAGCTACTAAGAGAGTAGCTATTGAGGCCATCTGACAGTATACAGAGCGACCGTAAGGAGCTGCTGTGTTTGTCTGATAAGCTTTCGATTTCAAGCAATCAAGCAATCGATTTACCATCTACACTGGCCTTCTACAGTACTCACCTTGGACCACGTGATGTCTAGAACATCTGCCGTGTGGCCGTAGTAGGAGCAGAGGGGGTGATCCACGAAGGGCTTACCACCTTCATCATCCTAGAGAGAGAGAGGGGGGGGGAGGGTAAGTGAGGGGGGGAGGGAGAGAGGGGTGGGGGGAGGGTGAGGGGTGGGAGAGGGAGAGAGGGAGATCAGCACAGGAGAAAAGGGTCCATTTCCCCCAGCCTGGTCAGGGAGGAGCACTTACTGGATCTGAGCTCTTGCTGCTGGTGGTGCTGGTGACACTGACTCTCTCACTCAGGCTGTCCCCACTGGAGTGCACCCCTGGGGAGGGAAGGAGGGGTGGGAGGGAGGGAGGGGAGGGAGGGAGGGAGGGAGGGAGGGAGGGAGGGAGGGAGGGAGGGAGGGAGGGAAGGAGGGAGGGAGAGGGAGGGAGGGAGGGAGGGGAGGGAGGACATTATGTGGAGGGGGCTGCGTGGTCGCAACAGCAGGGAGTATCGTACCAAGGTGGTTCCACAGCTCTTACACACACACACACACACACACACACCTATGTATGTGTTGTGTGAAACCTACCCATCCTCTGATACTTGGCTTGCAGCTCGTGGAAGAACTGGTAGGCCGTTCTCAATACCCACACTCTCTGAGAAGAACGAGTAGAACATATGATTGGCTGACAAGAGGCAGGAGAGCTCCACGTTGGCACGGGAGCACACCGTTCCCTCGCTACCCGATGACCTGCTGCAATAAGAGAGACCAGCTTACTCACCACAACACTGTCTTGTCCAGCAGTTGCCTGCAAGAGACAAAGTTCAAGTTGAAGAATATCTTTGTTAATGACATAATTGGTACTTAATGACACTACGCTACATGTTAATCGTTACACGTCAGGACATTAGCAGTACACACCAGCAGTCGTCCACAAATGGAGAACTCCATCACCCACACTGCACCCTGAGGGCGGAAAAACAGATGAAGAGAGGAAGTGAAATGTTATCTCTGATGTCAGGAGCGCATACTGGCGTCATTATGCACTCCTGGTGACGTCATCAGCTGCCAATTTCTAAGATTTCAAAACAAAGTGCTACGTGTAGGTACACATGTAATGAGACATTTTGTTTCAGAAGATAAGCATCAACGAGCTTCACAAATTTAAATATCTGCCCTCTCTACTATGAAATTTGGCTGAGAGACTCGGGTGCAAACGTGACCCGCATGACTACGTTAGCAACAACTAATTAACAAATACATGTACATTCCCACTCCACTCTGAGCTGGTTAGATGATGACTATCCGGGAAGCTGTATATTGTAGCAAGCTTAGGTATCCTTCTTGTCGGCTTAGGCCTCGAGTGCCATCACTTCGAGTATCAAACTTCAACAGCAGACTGCATGCACGCAGCGAACCTGATAGTAAAGTAACTATTAATAATTGCATTATATTTCTCGTTGCCAGCGCACTTCACGTTCGAATACTATAGTGAAACTGACTACAGCATATGATGTTACATCCAAAACTGCTGACAACACAAATCAAAAGGGCAATCGCTTCTCTTTGGCCCGAAGGCCCATGACCTCATTTTACAGGAGTTTAAGTAGTGGAAATAAACAAATCTTTTGCCCCAAAACAGACAGACTCATTACAAGCGTGGTACGTACCAGGTGCTGCCCAGTGAGGTCCTGTCTGAGCCTCACTTTCTCAAACTCCAGTTTACCCTTGAAGTGCGAGGAGGGCTTGTACTGGAATGGGGACAAGGACACACACTTAGCTTATATACAATACGGTCTCATTCCCAGACCACTGCCATGCCATATGGGAGTTTGCTAAAAGGAGTGTAGCAAACACAAAACACTTTATGCAACTGTACCCAGGACTTCGTTGCCAAGGTAACCATACAGCTACACATTCAAATTCGCAGAAACTATCCTACAAGTCTATGACAATAATAGAAAGAACCTTCTTAAGCTAAGCAAACCTTCAGTTCTTGTTCCCTGTCTTTATCTTGTGCCTGTAAAGTGGGTACAGTCTCATCGTCTGAAGGAGCAGACCCCTCTACAGATAGCTGTCGGTCTGTGTGTGTGTGTGTGTGTGTGTGTGTTGAAGCTCTTATCAGAATTAGTGAGGGCACGTAGACTGCATAGCCCCTTCCCCACCCCCACTCCCAGCTGCAAACTACCTACATGTAGCCCCACCCCCTCCCCTAGCTGCAGATTATCTAGCCCTTCCCCCAGTTGCAAACTACTCCCCCTCCCCCACATCTCACCTTCCTTCCTTTTTCTCCACTTCAGTTTGAACCTGCGAGTCAGAGAAGATGCATGGAATTACCGACCACTAGCTACAGCTAAAGTCACCATCCGAGGCTAGTCGGCTTACTTGGGTTTCCTGCGATGCTCTCCTTCATCATCATACATTGACCTGGGAGGGAGGGAGGGAGGGAGGGAGGGGAGGGAGGGATGGAGGAAGCGAGGGAGGGAGGGAGGGAGGGAGGGGAGGGATGGAGGGGAGGGAGAGAGGGATGGAGGGGAGGGATAGAGGGAGGGGAGGGGAAAAGGAGAGAGGGAGGGAGCTCACTCACTACTGAATGCTAATGGATTATAGTTTCACGGCCAATAACTCATATACTTGTTACACATCATAGCGAAAAAGGTTCTTGAAGGAATTTACTAAAATCCTGAGTACTGAGACATGAAGGCGCTAGTAAGCCCACCCACCTGGCAGCCAGCTCACTGGTCCGCTTGATGAGGTGCTCAGAGAGGGGGTTGACGAAGCCTCGAGGAATGCGCTTGTCAGCCTCACTGAGGGGAATTACCTCACCTGTGTCCAGGTTCTTTACGATTGTCTGTGCCAGGATTTGCTGTAAACAGTGAGTGTGTGTGTGTGTGGGGGGGGGGGGGGGGAGGGGTACTGTTTATTATGTAATGGTGATAGTGTTGTTTTGGCACTGTGTAATTTGACCTATTTCAATATATCATGTGATGTCACAGATGTCACTATGTCAATGATCATAATTATACAGTAGACTTCCTATGACGACAAACTATGGGATTTTAAGGTACTGGGAGACTACGTGCAGTTTTGGTTAATTGAGGAGTGAGATCACAGGATGACTTCAAAAACAGTTCAAGGGAGTGGGTGTAGAGGTCACTGTCATAATGTTGTCACTTCCAGTAATTACAACTCTTTAGAGTTGATTGTCCACACGCTCCTAAGTGCTTAATTAGGTTAGGCTGCCTGAAACAAAGGCTAATAGTTTAACAATGTCAACTCCTATTACACAACAACAGCCCAAGAATTTGCCCCCCCCCCCCCTGGAGAGCTATTATTCCAATTTGGTGTTTTCCAGGAAAGAATGTCAATCCTGGCATACCTAGTGCTTCCTGCCAAATTGATACAGGCTGACTCCAACCCTACAAATTCGTCCAACCCACGTATTTCTTTTATTCTCTAAGCTTGTTAATAATTGAAGAGGCACGCCGACTCGTGTGCACTTAACAGAACATGTACGGAGCTCTCTGAGCTAATAGTGAGCACCTGACAGTGCCAAATGGCATATGCATTTTCTGCACGGTTGACTTAAGTGACACATATATGTACATGCATGTATTGTAAGAGTATCAGGAGTAGCTGCTAGGAGATACTAGGTTCAATCTCCAGCTGGTAACTCAATCTTTTGCTCTATTTCTTCTTCTCAGCAAATTTAACAAAATCCCTAACTCAGGGCAACAAGAATACAGACCCTGCACACCTACTGCAGCTACCTGAGGTTAGGTCCTTCCTTTCAAGAAACAAACTCCTAACTCCAGTAGCAGGAATGCTGATCCTACACACGTACTCCTAGAGCCTTAAATTGTCTGCAACAGTGCAGGTACCGTGGAAGAAAGGACCTAAAACCTAAAACCAGATCATTGCCTCTTTTAAGATTATTTTCTTTTCCTGAGTGGTTGGAATTCTCTCAACTACTGGACCCTCACTAATGTGTCCAATGGAGTAAGTGATACTGTAACTAAAAGGCAATTACAGGAATTTGCAGAATATTTGCAACACAGCCAGGCTCAGAGAGTTCCTTATACAGAACCTTTGCCTGCTGAGGGTGGGATTCCAGGAACAGAAGTGAAGCCTTACAGTGTACAAAAGCAAAACAAACGATGGGAGTTAGGGTAAATGGTTATTTAGTCTTTGAAGTCACTACCTCTGTTATTGGAATTCTGTCTGCTGCTATCTGCTACAGGACTTCAAAGCTTAATGAATTATTCACCCATGCCGACCCATGCATCCATTTCTCTAGTGTGTTTACTTAGGAACCCCTGAGTCAACTCTGCAGAGATTCTGCAAATTCCTAGTTCCTGTAAGTGTGCTACCCCACAAACACTAACTAGACACTATGCATAGTATAATGAAGTCAAGGTCTTGAGGCCATTATAGCAAAGCTTAGCCAACTAGGAGTGACTGATCTCAGTCCAGCCATCACTTCCTAGTACCTACATCTACACACTCCCCGAAATCAGGGTCACAGGGTCAAATATCAGTGGCAGTTTCACAGCCGTGGTTGGCGCCATTATTGTTTATTAACTTCCGTGAAAATGTGTCTTTCAGTAGCCAGTGGTAAGGCGGTATGAATGATGACAGTTGGATAATAGTTTGAGATCTGTACACGTATAGCTAGCAAGCTAGGCTATCTTAGCCCTCCTTGCCAGCTTGCTCAACACTCTCCAAGTGGGGGGACTGGGGATGAACAAAAGGCCTTTGGAAAACAGAAAAGGGGGAGTTTTTACAGGACAAGGTTTCAAAACAACATTCCTTTCACCATGATTGTTTTGTTGTGGATATTAAGTGGAAACATTGCTATAAGTGGGCAACCAGGCGTTATTTGGCCACCATGTGCTATTCATTGTAGCCAGTGGCATGGCTAAAAACATTCATTGCTGCTGCACGCTAGACAGCAGAAGCATGGCAGTCACATGCCTCAACACATGTAGCAGCAATGCCCTGCAATGCAATCTCCATGGAGACAGCAAGTATTCCAGGGGTGTAGACTAGTATCCAAGGGGTATACAACTAGTATCACAAAAATTCAAGAAGTACAATAGAATATAACTCACATTATCCGATGGTGAGTGTGAGATTCTGGGTTCTGCGCCCTTTGACCTCTCTCCGCCTTTCTGTACACTCTCACCTGCACTGTTCCCTCCATCCACCTCCTCCCTCTCACCACTGTCCCCGTCCCCACCCTCCTCCCCCTCCAGCCGCACACCGGCATCCACACCCTCCTCCCCATCACCCCCAATGAGAATGTCTCCCTCCAAGCTCTCGTCATCAGAGGGAATAATTACGGGGGCAGGGGGGTTAGTGGCCCTCCGAGCCCTGGCAAGGAGGGTGTCAGTTGCAGTGGTGACAATTTCACTCTCACAGGCCATCATGTCTTCCGTGAGCTCTAGGCTGGTGTTGGGCTCAATCATGATGGTCGGCGTGGAGGCACGCTGAAGGTCTTCCACCCTCTCCGTGTAGGGTTTCAGCCCCCTAGACTCCGGCGGAGACTCCGTTTGGGAGCTAGCATCGTCTCTCTCGCTTCTGATGAGGTTTTCCCCACTCTTGTTCCTGGGAAGGGCTTCAGGAGAGCTGGGTGGCTGCTGAGAGGCCTCCAGTTTGTGCTCTGTGGGTGGTGTTTTGATCTCGGGTTTGTGCTCCCAGGTTGGGGAAGTTGGTTCGGCTTTCAGGCTGTCATGGTGCTTCATGGATCCTCTGCTAAAATCAACACTTCCAACGGTGGCCGATCTCTGGATCGGTACGGCGGATGCTTGCTGCAGTAGAGAAAGAAACAAACAATAACAATTTTGCAAGTACTAAAAAGCTAATGTCCACTTTGAAGTTTATTACATTTAGTGCCCCCCACCCCCACTAAACCTCTTCTACTAAACAAGTAGGGAAGTTTAGTGGACCCCCCACTAAACCTAAACATGAAGGCGGAGTTTAGTGGAGGGGGGGCCACTAAACCTTCCCTTCCCCCCATTCTGCAAGCATGAGCCCTAGAAGGGTGCAGGCTATGGTTGCTAAATATTTAGTTTGGGAATGAACTTCAAGGTGGTTTGACAATGGGTCCACTTAGAATGAATTGCAGCTGGACTCTGGAATTGGTGTTTCCATAGTGTCTTACATCGAGGTCCTCCAGTGAGGCCTGCTTCTCAAACAGCTTCTTCTTTCTCTTCCTCCTTGGTGGAGCTACTGGCACCTGCTCCTCCAGACTGCCAGGCTGCAGACCTAGGAGAGAGAAGGCCATCGGCCAGGGGATAGCTTCATTATAGCTAGCCTAGCTTATTTGGACCATGAATAACTGGAGACAGGGCTACCACATTTTTATCTAGATTACATAACAATAGATAGGTAAATACTGATTGCATCCCATATACTACCACATATCTCTGATATATGATATTCAGGGCTTCATTTAGGGTGGGGGTGGGCATTTGTCCCTCCCCCCTTGGAAACTTTGTGCCCCCCTCCCCCTTGGGGATTTCAACCCTTCAAAAGTGAATACTGCTCACTATACGCACGCCCCCCAACCCCCCAAAATGTCTTCTGACGTGTTTTTGCCCCCCTTAGGGGTTTTCCTAAATGAACCCCAGGATGTTGCTATATACCCACCTATAGCTGCTGTTGCCACTGTTCCTTGCTCGGTCCTGGAGGAGAGTCCCGCCTTTGATGTCACTTCTTCTTGTGCTGCTCCACCTCCATCCTGTTCCTGTAGACTCTCTGGTTCGCTTCCTTTCTCTCCACCTCCTATCGAGTCAAGCTGGATCTTCTCACTGTCTAGCGTTGCCAAAATGATGTTGTCCTTTCCCTTTTCGACTTTTTGGTCGTCACCGTTCTTTTCATTCTTGCTACTACTGTCACTGTTGCCTTCTCTTTGGATTTCATTGCTGCTTTCTTTCTCCTCCTCATCCCCAGGCCCCTCCCCTTCTTGTATTGGACTAGGTGCTGTCTCCTGGTACCTGAAAAGAACCAAAATAGGGCATGTGTGCATTAATTAGAATAAAGACCTGCCCACACAAAAAAATCTTTATTCTCTGAAACTCAAAGGGTACTAGGTGGCAAGGCAACACAGACCAAAGTGTATTGATATTTTTTTCTTTATGAGGAGGAGTCGCCCCAAAGACATCTAAAGTGAACGGCCTACGTGTTATTTACTCGATATGATTAATTTTGTGTCTGCTATCCTTACTTCGACTGTTCCTTCTTTTCACTACCAAGCCCCTCGTCTGCACTCACATACTCCTCAGAGTCACTACTAACACAAGACATTTTCTCTTCGAATTACACTACCGGTATGCGCTACGTAATATTATTGCAAAATTCACTTATTGCCGGAAGCCATTCAATAATTATTTATTTACGTGCCATATATTCAGGGCGAATAAACTTGTAGAGAAAGCAGGCAGTTGTTTAATATGAGGTGTTGCGTTCTGGTTGCTAGATTCTTGCAGCTGAACGACAGATTTTCTTATAAGCTTACACTGCCGTGAGTGTTTGCTTGTGGTTGACCCCGCCTTGCTTGAAGGTGAGTGGCGGCATATATATATCACACTACTTAATTTTGTGAACTGAAAGTGGTTGATTACAGGCTACATGCAGTATACACACGCCTCTACTGCGTTGAGATAGCGTGAGAATAATACATTACCTTCGATTTAGATATTAGATTGTTCATGTTCTGTAGTTAGGGTTAGGCTGGTCCGTCAATTCATAGATATAGCTATATTATCTATGGTCAATTACAGCCGAACTGCTATTTTAAATTAGCTGTCCATTTGTCTGCAGGGTTCCTAGCTAGCCGAGGAGTGCTCTGAGAGTTGACTCATCCACCCCTACACTTTGCAGGAATGGTAAGCTGTGGGTGGCCATGACAGTTGGGAGAATGGGGATGAAAGTATTCGATTTGTGTGGGCATAGTCAGAATTCTGGAGGTGTATAATGCCTTTGTGAAACATTCTTCAAAGTCGGTTCCTCAGGCTACAATGGTGAAGTATGTATTAAGTTGCAGCTGCCATTTTCACATCAGCCCATAAGTCCGATAACATTTTGGATAACAGAGTACATTATACTCTGCCCCCCCCCCACAGTGAAATTTAAATTGGAGGGGGAAGGTTAGGACACTGTCGCTGATTGGTGTTGGGTTGATTAAGGCAGCTACAATTATAAAACTAGCTAGAACTCAATGCAATGGCTAGTCTCGTATCCAGGGTTTCCCTCACCCAGATTTTATCTCGCAGCCGTGGAGAAAAAACAATTTTTTCTCCACGGATGCGAGATAAATCTGGCCAATGAAAGCCTGAATACGAAGCTAGTGGTATGAGGCTAGTGTGTAATTCCTTGCAAGGAGGATGTCTGCAAAGGTCACGGTATTCACCTGTTGTGTGAGCTAGGTCCTTGAGGTGGTATGGTGCGGTCTACTACCTCCTTCAAGAGTGCACTCTCATTCCCGTCTCAGCCTTCTGTTCTTCACTTGCAGTATAGATACTGCAAGGCTGGAAGGGCAAGAGCTACGTATTATAAATACTGAATTTCATTTCATTGGCATTAGTATACTGAGCCATCTGTACTGTTTGCTCTCCTTCTCCCTGCCTCCCCTCTGGACCCCCCCCCCCTCAGTATGGGTTCATCTACAACACCCTGAAGTCTCTGGTAGTGGAAATCCAGGGAGAAGAGGGCTGGAGAGCCATCTGGTGAGTGCTGTCATAGTGTTTCTGTCCAGCTTACAGTGCCTTGTGGCTGAAGTAGGGCTTTGTTCATAGTGTTGCTATGGATGCTGCATGCCATAATGCTTCAATAACCAACTCCAGTTAAAAAGGCTAGGAGTGGAGACTAGAAAGTACAGTATCATGTTTCAGGTAGCCAATTGTATGCTTTTGTCTTTTGCCCAGGGGCTGTTCCCCTTTTCCTGCTCAATTCACTCCCACCATGCTTTGATGGGCACCGTATTAGTATATTCATGACTCTAATACTTAACTACAGGAAAAACATGAGCTTCTCTTCCTAATTCATTATGTAGAGTCATCACATATCTTTTACTTCCTCATTGTTCTGTTGTTGATCAGGTGCTATGTACTTTATTATTGCCATGGAATTGGCACCACATATCCAACACTCAATTAACCCCTTTGCTTTGGGTGCGACTTTGATGAGGTGATAGGAGGCGAAAATTATTTCCATTAGTGTCAGTTTGATATTGGCAGCTGACAAACAAACTATTGGAATTAATCAGAGAAGAATTTATCTCCTGAGGTAGCAAATTCCAATGATATTTTGGAGAGCTTAGTCATTTATGTAGCACTTCTCATTTATCTTTGTTAGCAACAGTTGCCGTAAGAATATTCATCAAAGGCTTTCCAACTACCGCTTGTTGACTGCTGTGCTGTAAACATTGGCCAGGGGTTTGCAATATTTAGTTATATGTACAGATTGGAGATTTGAGGTATGCCCTAACCATTCTATGTAGCCACATCAAAGAATTACAGAACAGGCACTGTCTAGCTTTTTGGGAGAGAAAATAATTATCCCATATCATCTTGTATTCCCACTCAGCGAGAAGGCTCAGGTAGACCCGGAGTTCATCAATGGCTTCCTCGATCACACCTACTACGATGAGAGCATCCTCTTCAGTGTCTGCAATGCAGCTTCCCAACTTCTCGGTGAGTTACCATGGAGATGATGGACATCCTCTTTATATTGGAGCTCAGCATCCACTAAACATTCTATAACTTAATTAGCTTGTTACTATTGCCCCCATTACCTGTTGTAGCTTCCTTCTTAGAAACTGGACTAGAAGTCCTTGAAAATTACAAAAATTGTACCCAATAAAACGTTGGCACACTACACTTCCTTGCTACATTGTACATGGAATAGGAACACGGTTTCTCCACAATCGACCAGTCACAGCCATAGCGCTTAGTTTCTGTTTACGTGTTACTCAGGTAGAAGTGGCTTTACCTTACCACCACTCCCCCCCCCCCCCCCCCCCCCACCCCCCATGAATAGAGGCAGCATAAATTAATCTCAGTGTGCAGCCACAAGTAGGCACTAAATGGAGCAAACACACGAGAACATGTGGTTGAGAACATGTGGTTTTCTTGTATGAAACACAAGATCATGCTTGAGGTGCAAGTGCTTTTGCCCCCATTACATCATAATAGATGAGGTCTATTCCCTGCGCGCGTGCACGTGCATGGTATTCTTCACAGGACCTAGGAATCGTGGCTCACGGTAGATGAGTTAACGCTTATAGTGTTCCGGCCCTCCCTCACATACGTATATTTCATGTGTAGGTGGCTACCTTAATTGTGCATGTGCCCCATTCCATTGAATCCATGATTCGAGTATTTTACTCAGAAATGAAAACAATCCTTTAATGTGTGTGTCTGCCATCGGTAGTAGGATTGCATATATTGTTACAGAAGGTAGTCTCGTTCCCAGACCTCTATTTGCCTGAGGGCACATAGAGGTCTGAGCGAAAGACTATGCAGAAAGCAGCCAACTACATAAAAAAGGGTGGGCTTATAATCAGGTGTGGGCTTATACTCTAGTGTGGGTTAATTAATATACCTTAAGCACTACCTGTACTTTCAATAGGAATTCCATTGGAAGACATTTTGGAAAGGTTTGGTGTTCATTTCTTCGAGACCATCAAAGTCTCTGGCCATCAGAATCTGATAAAAGCCCTCGGGCATAACCTGTACGGCTTCCTGATGAATCTGGACGCACTACACGACCATCTCATGAGTACATACAAGGAGATGTGGGCGCCCTCGTTCCGCTGCGAGAAGCTGGGTACGAGCGGTCTGGTTCTACACTACTACTCCAAAAGAGAGGGACTCGCTGCCATAGTGATAGGCATTGTGATGGCAGCTGCCCGACAGTTTTTTAAACTTGATGTGGCGGTCAAACTGCAGAAGCATGAAGAGATGCCAGAAGGACTGCGCCATCACTACGTCTTCAACATCGAGGTCCAAGAAACAACCAAGAAAGATGAGCACTATTTGAAACGTAAGTGTGCCAAAGTCTCACGTTTCTAGGCCGTTCTGATGCGTCTGTGTTCCGTGTCAACTACATTTACAGTGCTTGTTTTGGTTGTAACATATTGCTGCCATGAATGCACACAAACATCAGATAAAATATTTCCTTTCATGATGGGCTGATTGCCTCAAAGACTGACACCATTAGAGCCATTAGCAGCACTTCCATAAGTACTGGAGGCCGTGAATTGCTCACTGTATCATCGTCAGAGATGAGGCTTTATGAGAACCGTGACAGAGTTTGGCCTCCCTCATGGATCTCTGAAGCTGTGCCTTGCCTTCATCCGGTGTGTGACTAGCGATGTCATCATTGCAGGTGTCGCCTCGGTGACGCTGTTCTCCTTGTGTGCTTTGCTGCCTCCTTCGATGCCTTCGCCCAGACCCGCACTGTCTCTGTAGGCTAGGTGTATCCGTGTAGGCACAAGCTAAAAGTAGGTTGAGCCATCACAGCACAAGGTCAGTGTGGTGGACGAATTGAAGTAACTGTGGTTTGTGAAAAATGGACGTGTCCAAGCTTCCAGCTTTAAGGACGCTAATTCGTATCTATGTGGGATTTCTATAAAAGCTAGGCATGTCCAGAGCTTCCAGCTTCAATGGACACTATGTAGGGATAGCTTGACTTTGCCCCAATTATGCACGTACTTGGGAAGAAACCAGCTAACTCATTGCACGTACATACACACATATGTACATACACACACACACACACACACACACACAGGTCTAGTAGGAGAACATCAGGAGATTGAGGGACTCCCAACAATACTCAGTGAAGCAGAGCTAACTATAGAATACCCCCCTGCCGGGCCCCTCTCCCTCGCTAACTCCGGGGAAGGCAAAAGGTAGGGAGCAGTCAGTCATGTTGTGTACATGATCATGTTGTTGCCATGGGAACCTAGTACCTACGGGTATCTGCTGTCAGAGAGGTTTCTAGTATCCTCAGTCAGAGAGCACATTATCCTAATCTCCTATCCACCTCTGATATAATGGGGGTAAAGTGAGCACTAAATGGAGAAAATACAAGAACATGCTTGTTTACATCATAATGGCTATTCCAGATCCATAGTACCCTATCATAACTGCTATAGAAAGTGAGCTCAGACATACATGTAATTATGTGCTGAGATTGTTATACTTCCTTCTTTCAATTTTTAGGCCCAGCACTGGCCAAATGTTTGCTCTTCCGTTAGAGATTCCGCCAATAACGGAGCAAGTGGACGCCCCCTCTTCCCCTGGGCCATGCTCGGAGTCGTCGAGTCTCCCCTCACCTACCCGCCCATGTGCAGACAGCCCTGATCTTCGCCACCTTCGACACATACTTCCTAGTCTTACTTCGCTTCGAATGCCTGGCTCCGCTCTCCCTCCACTCTCGCGCATGAGCTCTCGTAGAGGGAGCACTGCGTTATTTATCGGTGACAGCGACTGGCCAATCACACCCCAGCTCTTCCAGAGCTGCTTCCCGTTTCACATCATCTTTGACCGAGACCTCGTGATCCGACACATGGGCGTGTCCTTGCATCGTCTCTTCCCCCTGGCCATCTCCTCAGAGGCCAAGCTCTCCAAGTACTTTAACATGTTGAGACCTATGGGGAAACTCAACTTCGAAAACATCCAAGCGTCCATCAACAACGTGTTTATACTGCAAACGAAACCATTAGCGATGCTTGCATCAGGACGGCACCGCTGTAATCGAGAAGCCCTCACATTCCGTGGACAGATGGTACCAACCTCTTCCGGTGATGGCACCCTGATCCTCTTTCTGGCATCTCCTCGGATCGATAGCATTGAAGACTTAGAGCAGCAGGGGCTCTATCTCAGCGACATTCCTATCCACGATGTCACCAGAGACCTCATCCTTCTCAACCGACACATCCAGGTAGAGATGAAGATCGCGAAGGAGTTGGAGGAAACAAAGAAAGAGCTCGAGATTCAGAAGGCCCAGGTGGAGAAGGAGAAGGAGAGAGCAGACAAGCTCCTTCATTCGATGCTTCCCTGTTCTATTGCTCTGGAGCTGAAGAACGGGGCAAAGGTCAGCGCAACCGAGCACCCGATGGTTACTATCCTCTTCAGCGACATCAAAGGGTTCACTACTGTCTGCAGCCGTTGCCAGCCTATGGAGGTGGTGGGCATGCTCAACCGGCTCTACACTCGCTTTGATAACCTCATTGAGAAACACAACGTCTACAAGGTAATTTACGTGTGGTCGACGTTCTGCCTATGTGCCAGCATGTTTACATGAGAGAATGAAACTGCTCAATGAATCTATAATATCAGAATTGATAGAGAATTGTAATGCATAATTACATAACTATATCACTTTCAGCCTGCCATCAAAATTTCAAAAGCAATGATGTTCAAGGCCTGTAATTGTTAACGTAGTCATTTGAGGATCATGCTTACTACCTGGCCTCTCAAAAAATACCAGGTATATTGGTGAAACTGCAGATGGCTCCACATTTCGAATCAGTATGTGACAGCCACTCCCCTTCTCCCTCCTCCGCCCTACCCAGGTGGAGACCATCGGTGATGCCTACATGGTGGCCGCTGGTCTTCTGGACACCTCCAAAGAGCACGCCGAGGCCATTACCAACATGGCCTTCGACATGAGAGATGAGGCGGGCAAGGTCATGAAGCCCACGAGCAATGAACCACTGGAGGTATGCAGAAGTCATATCAGCGTGTGTATTGTGGTCGTTTTGACAGTCCATCTACTATTGGTTTTTGTTGATCAGCCTAGCCCTGCATACATACATACATACACACATACATACATACATACATACATACATACATACATCATGCATACATATAATCATACATCCATACGTACATGCACGCAACAGTGAAGTCTCTGAGTCTTCTGCCAATAGTCTAAAATGCGGAGGGCTGATACCCAGGGGTGGGCTTATACCTGAGGATGGGGTTACCTTTAGGAGGGCTGATACTCAGGGGTGGGCTTATACCTGAGGATGGGGTTACCTTTAGGAGGGCTGATACTCAGGGGTGGGCTTATACCTGAGGATGGGGTTACCTTTAGGAGGGCTGATACCCAGGGGGAGGCTTGTAATATCATGGCTATTCCCCTCAGATACGTATTGGTATCCACTCTGGTCCTGTGGTGGCAGGGGTGGTGGGGAAGAAGATGCCACGGTACTGTCTGTTTGGGGACACAGTCAACACCGCCAATAGAATGGAGTCCCACGGTTCTCCAGACTATGTCCACATCAGTGAGGCCACATACGGGTAAGTTCTTTGTTAATTAAGCATTTGTCTCAGCAGGTCGCATCCCACTCATTTTTTTCCCCGCTGAGTAGTATGCTAATTAATTTTAGCAGCAACTCCTTCTCTTTGTACCCACCCTCCTAACACACCTAGCTTTTTGAGGACCAAGCCCTACCAATTCTACAGTCGTGGCCTCATCTTCATAAAGGGTCTTGGAGACAGGCAGACCTATTTTGTTGAGCCTGCCGATGGCAACGTTGAAGCCACTATGGACTACTGTCAGGTCGACGACTATGAGAATGGCTACAGCAGTGAGAACTTCAGTAGATCCCCTTCGTTCGTGAAGACTCAGATCCGAAGGATCAGCACTCATACCAGAGGAATGGGGACTATATGGCCTGCGCCCCCGGCAGTATCCAGTGATTCTACCCCTCCAAAGCGGCTAACAGCGAAAGAGAGTAGTGGCAACAGTGTACGTGATAAGTCGGCTTCACCGCTGCCCGATAAGACAGAGCCAGACAGAAAAGAGTCGGCCATTTTTATGGTGAATATTGAAACTAATGGGTTTCCAGAGGATGAAGCAAGCGAGAGAGCAAGCCAGGGGACTGCCTCTGAAGAGACCAGCAGAACTGACCCCGAGGCAATCTCCAGACGGAAGAAGTCCAGTAGAGGTAGTATAAAGAAGAGAGTGGAGAAGTGTCGGGTTAGCTAGTGCATGTGGTTGTTTTGTTGTAGTCGGCTTGTCATCGTGTGCTGTTGTAGTCTGTCTTGTCATCGTGTGCTGTTGTAGTCTGTCTTGTCATCGTGTGCTGTTGTAGTCTGTCTTGTCATCGTGTGCTGTTGTAGTCTGTCTTGTCATCGTGTGCTGTTGTAGTCTGTCTTGTTACCTTGTTAGTCATCTCCTTGTTTTGTTGTTATACATGTAACTCTCACGTGTACACAAAATTAATATAATATTTTTGTTTCATGTGCAATATATTTTTTGTGGTCATAATATTTGCTCACAACAGAATATACTAGTACGATGCTGGTAATCATCGAGGGGCGAGCCTGATCGAGCGTGGTGCATCCACTCAAATGAATGATACACATTCAGGCTAAAGCTTTACCCACCGGTAGGTAGCTAGTAGTCTCGGGTACCCGAGACCAGGTAGCTAGGTTCATAGCGCTATCTGTAGCTACCTAACATTTATCCCCAGTGCTTGTACTATAGCGGGAACGCTCTAGCCATCCTGATGTGCAGTCGTGCGCTCGTTCTAGGAACAATTCCATTTAACGCACATCACCGACAGGTTTAAAAGACTAAATTTTGCCAACATCTGACGGGAAGTCAAGGTGGCGCGTTCGTTTCAGACTGGGGTCGGAACGTGGCCTCCCCATTAATCGGGTCGCGGGTTCGAATGCCACCCGCGTACATATCTGATTCTTGACTTTCTAAGCCTATAGCCAATATGCCGGTAACTTTCTTCTCCGGAAGAACTCCGAAGCTAAAAGGATGACTGGGTACGTTACAGCAGCGGCTCCTGTAATTCCCAGCCATCGCCTATCCAGCGCTCCGGGTGTCTAACACTCCAGGAGGGATGGGAGGCTCCCTAGGCTTTTGCTTCTTTTTTTTTTCTTCTCAAGTTTTTTTTCTCTCCAAGATTTTTTTCTCCTTCTTTTCCTCCAAGTTAAGTGGTTCTCTTTATAGAAATACCACAAAAATAATTTTTAAAATTTAATTTGAATTTTATAGCTAACATTTATAACTATTTTTATAGATATGCTATATATTGCTGCTAGGCTTTTTTCCCTCCAACTTACATTGTAATTTGTTTCTCTTTATAGAAATACCACAAATAGTCATCTATCTATCAATACTAAGCCTGGGAAGAACTGTTTGACCGACCAGGAGCTATAGGCTTCTTTTTTCTTCTCTAAAGTCTGACAGGCTGATGGCTACTGAATTATTCAGTAGCTACCGACAGCCAAGTCATTAGGAAATGCACACTTGCAGTATAAGCCCTTGTAGTGGATTTGATGAGCTCATGATACGTTTATCCTTACACACACATGCAGTGACTGAATGGAGATGCAGTTTGTATGAATAATACAACAGGACAAGCTGTATGTCGTGTATCTTAACTTCTCAGCCAAGAACTCACACCCAGGCCATTTATTATGAAAGAGCTGGTGGAGGAATGTGCGGTCCTAGAATGTGCTTTAGAGCTGCTAAAAATTCAGAAGTTTGGTCATGTTTTTTACTCCGTTTTTGTGCGACTACTCGCTCAGGCTCGCCCCAAAAACACCAGGTCCTTCATAAAATTTATATAAGGGTGATCATAACAGTAACTGATTCAATTAACCTCTCGGCAATACATGCCCCCCCCCCCCACATGCAGGTTCTGGTTCCATGCAGACTTCATGGTCTGATTCTGGTTCCATGCAGACTTCACGGTAGATGGTGCAACTGCTAAGATAGACTCCCTCACACCTCTTTTTCTGGGCGGGGTCTAGCTAGCTCAAAAGACTAACTAACTATTACAGGTGATAAGTTCTTGTCACAGAGCTTATAACTATTTTTCCACAATGAGGTTATGGATTTGTCTATAGACATTTCAATCTTGGATAATACACAATACATAATCACTAACTACTAATACAATATGAAATACTGCAACTCCAGTATATGTGCAGCATTAGGGGGTTGGAAACTACAGCACGGCTCTTAGGTTACACTACACTACTACAACAATGTAATATCACAGTTCACGTTCCGGAGGTCAGTCTGGACTCATGGAAGGAAAGCAAGTAGCGAATCGGAACCCTGGAATTGAAATCAGACTTCAAACTGCGGCGTCTTCGTGTGCCCTGCCTGACACCAACCAGCGCAGAAGTGCTACTAATGTGGTCACTGATCTGCAGTTGGATGCCTGCGACGTTAATGGTGGGGGCAAGGTTCACGTACTCCAAACTCCGCAGCACTGCTTCAAAGTCGGATGGTGGAGCCGGGCCGATTAATTCAATTGTTCGAGTGGTGACATTAAAGTCCGTACTGAAGATGGTAGCCATGGCAACAGATGTGTCGGCAGTAATCAACTCCAGACAGTCTACGACACACATAGAGAACATGGGCGGGGCCTGGGATGTGGACAGGACGGCCCCCGCTATGCTGCCCGCAAAATTCATGTCAACAACTTCTCCAGCAATCGGTCTGCCTCCGAGGATGAAGACAGCAGTCGAGTCCTCACCACTGGGGCCCTCAATGTCACAGTCCAGAGGAAGATCTGGAGACAGAGGGGATAGCAACCTCGATCTGAAAAGAGTTTTACTGCATCCTCTTTTGAGAGGTGTATACTGACCAGGCCCTACTGGCAGACCATAGTGAGTACAGCTCTACTAAAGACCTCAATACTAGCTACTTTCACCATGAGGTAGGAAACGCTAAATGATGTACAGTGAATTAGGTCTAGTAGCCAATAATTTTATTGTTTAAAAGTCTGTAGCTGTGCAAATTATGCCCATACTCTGCCTGACGTGCTAGCATAATTTCTTGTTATCAAAATTATGCTGCACAAGAAATTACAAGCAACAAGCATGTTATGTTTTCATGCAAAAAAATACATCAAACCACATATTCTCTTGTATTTTCTGCCTACCCCCCACTGTCTATTGGGCAGGCCTCCACACCAAACTACTTTAGCAGGCTTCGAAATGGCTTACTGCTGTGTAAATAACTTACCAAACACTTCACCGATGAACGGCCGTTCCTTGTAGACTACAGCAGAGCTCTCGACCCTACGGCCATCAACCACACACACAATGTCACGGGCAGCGTACTCAATCACAATGAAGTGATAGCCATCATCATTTATGGCAACTGGGAGATCAAAAGCGACCCGAATCTGACCCTCCAGACCACCAATTCCCGTTCTCTTCAGAGTGACAATCAACTTGTTTCTAGACCAGTCGTAGTAGACAGAAATATACCGTTCAGTTGCATCTGGGCTGCCATAATAGGCAATGTACCCTGAGCCCTCAATACGAATCACAAAGCTGAGAAAGAACTCTGATATGTTTCCCACGAGCCCAGTGAAGTTTGCAGTGACTTCGCCGTACCCCAGCTGTGAGGGCAAACTGGAGAATATCCTGTTTCTGAACTCGTCTTCCGTCAAGCTAGCGTTTCCCCCGGCAACGCTGCTAGCTAGGAGATCGATGAAGGACTCTAAACCACACACCTGCTGCATCTTGCTGATAATATTGTACTCGTCTACACACACCCTACCGGTAAAAGGTGAGTCTATAAGATCAGTGTCGCCGATGACCGTGATCCTTGCCAGCTCGATGTCGCTGGAGATATCTGGATCTGTCACAGTGATATTGGGGAATGGATTTATGGGAATGGCAGTACGGATCGTGATACTGCCGAGTCCTCCTATTTCCGGTTGGACATCATTCTCATCCAGAACATTGATGATGACTGTGGTGGTTCCAGTACGGGCTGGGGGCTGGCTATCAACGGCAAATACCTGGAATTCAATAACTGGTTCCGTTTCACGATCCAACAACTCAACAAGTGACAAGAACCCGGTTCCTGGATCAATAGTAACCCCGAATCCGGACTCAATGCCATAAGCCGTGACGGTTCCTCCACTCTCGACTGTGGCACGTACTTGTAGAAAGTCCTGGTGGAGTTGACCTTCCGACAGAGACACATTGTAGGGAGACTCCTCAAACAGGGGTACACTCGCTAGAGAGACGTTTACTTGCTCCGAGTTACTAAAGAGGCCTCCTTCATCGAAGACAGAGAAGTTGACAAATCGAAGCGCAGAAGGATTTTCGATGCTATTACCTGCAACGTATTGGATGTTTCTCAGAGCATCGGCAATGGACACATTGGAGCCATTGTTTGTTAGCAGGTACACGCTAGAGTCCGGAGGTGTTTCCTCAAAGAGGTAGCCATCTATGGGAGGGTTGAAGGCCAAACTTTCATCCGAGCCTTCAGGTATGTCGCGAACCATAACAATAGCTCCCACAGCATCTTCATCAATATCAGGGTCGGTGACGATAATCTCGCCGACAATCAGGGCCGTCTCACTTGCTAGACTTCCGACTACGGCCACGCTCTCAAAGTCAATGACAGGAGCTTCGTTCTCATTCTCTATGGCTACAAAGACGGTAGTGAGCCCTGTATTCAATCCATCGTTAGCCTCCACTTCAAATGTGTACGCTGAGACAGTCTCGAAATTCAGGATGGCTGTGGTGACCAACTCGGCATCTGCCACAAAGCCACTCCGACCTGCGATCTCCTGTGCATTCCCGACCTGCTGAACAACAAACGGGAAACCACTAGCAGAGAGCCTGAAGGTAAAGTCTGGCACGTTGGTGTCTGTGTCTGTGAGGTTCAGCCTGCCGATGGCCAAAGGAACTGGGGAATTCTCCAGTACAGAAAAGTTGTACATCGCTTGGCCAAACATCGGGCTGTTGTCATTGCGGTCTCGTACTTCAATAGTAATAACAGCTTCAGCACAGTCGTCCACACTAATATCGCAGGCCTCAATCTGCACTGTCCTGTCAATAAGAGTTGGTTCCGTAGCGTTGTTGATGTAGACTATGCTGTTTAGGATGTCAATCAGGTTTGCAAGAAGGTCTGGGCCAAAAACTAGAAATGGTGCCGTCTGCACACCGTTGCTCAGGACGTCGTTATCTACATCAGTGCTGAGTGTTAGCCTCAGGCTATCGAGATTTACGTTATCGCCATCTGTAATGAAAGCGTCTGGTGCAATCAGCAATGGCGGGTCTCCGTCCTCAAAAACCCGAGTGGAAGAAATTAGTCTGATTACGGGGGGAGTGTTAACCGGTTCAAATTCAATCTGGATCTGCGCAGTCTGGCTGACGAGATCTCCATCTGACACCTGAATGGAGACAGTCCGAGTTGGATCAGACACAGGTCGCCCGAGGCTATCCAGGGAAGGACTGTCAGTCGAATTAAACGAAACACTTCTGAGAATGCTCCGGTATTCGTCCAACAGTGCCACACCAGATAAAGTCAGCACTCCAGTCATTTGGTTGTAGGAGCCTGAAATGCCAGGACTGAGCTCGGAATCAAATGTGAGGGTATCAGTTGGAAGATTTGGAGATGTGAGAGCGATAGTTGCCATGGCTAAGGTGTCGCTATCGACGTCTCGGAGCTCCGCATTAGGAGTAAGAACAGTGCCAACAGTCGAGTCTTCTCGGTACACCCTGGACCCCATGAGGTCACCAAAGTTTTCACTCAGGGAAAACTCAGGAGCGTCGTTGACTGCAGTCAAGTCAATGGTCGTGAATGCTATCGGAGTGTTGGTGCGTCCCTCGGTGTCCGTTACAGTGAAAGAGATACGCCTCTGGGAGTCGGTTGTGGGTCGGTCGTTATTGTTGTTGTATGTGAGAGTCTGTAGAACTGGTTCAAAGTCAGCACGAATTCCTGGGCCTATAACATCCACCCTCTGTCCGTTGGGGTCGATGGCTACTAGAATGAAGGTTCCATTCTCAGCAGTGAGTATCTCATCACTGTCAAACGCATTCAGCAGCTCGACCACGACCCTATCAAACGTTGGAGTCACAAAGCCCCCCACATCACGATCAATCCTAACATCAGGAGCAACAATTGGAACTGGACCCATGTCTTCAGTGAACCCAGTGTTGAAGTCTATACCGGTCAGCGCGAGACCGTTGAGATCAATCTCAGGTAAGGCGTCATCTTGCTCCACCAGTCTGATCAACCCAGAGGTTGTCGTAGTCGCTAGACCCGCCTCTCTGAGCGTGAAAGTTAGCTGACGGTCTGGTTCAAAGGTCGGAGGCCCATAAGTATTGATGTAAATAATACCTCTCAGGACACTCACGACGTCTTCGAGAGGAATAGTAATTGAGGAGATGAAGCTCCCAACTGTGATGGTGTCTGGAGTCTGAGTGATGGGAATCGTGCTGGAAGGAAGGCTGTCAGGAAGGGTAGCTGGAAGACGAATCTCCTCAAAGCCGCAGCTACAGAAATCTAGAATCTGAGAGCTAGAGAGGGCAGCGTCGTGGTAGTAGAGACCATGCACGTCTGCACCCAGGCGGCCGCTGGTGACTGGGTGTGGCCTTGACTGTCCGATAAAGACATCGACGGATGGATTAGGAGACAGCACAGGGCCGCTGAGGGAGATGGGTCCATTCCGTGTGAGGAGGGTGCAGTTGACGTAGATATCGATTTCGGCAGGGTTGCTTCGGACTACTAGCACGAAATGTCTCGTCTCCCCACGTTCAGAAGGATCAAGACTGTCATCAAAAATTTCGGTCAAAAATGGATCGGTATCGGTTAGACGGTAAACAGCAGTAGCTCTTGTTCTTGCTGGTCCGTAGATATAGTAGAAACGAATATCTCTTCGACGAACCCAGAGGGCAAACTCCCTTTCAACCTCAGCGGGTGGCAGAAGAGGGTCAGTCTGATCTGGTACCAAGAAAATATACCCCTCATTCCTTATAGTGGCCACAAAAGAGACGGAGAAATCCCCAGACCCGAAGTCTGGAGGAAGGAGACTCCTTGTGATCCTGCCATAACCGTCATCTCTCATTTCAGCTGCTCTGTTGAGCTGAATAGCAAAACAGTTACCATCCCCGATAGTGATCTCATTGAACCCACCAATGGCATCCACGTTATCAGTTGTGAAAGTAGCACGCTCGAGCAGATCTATTGCATTTGACAGTAGACCAGCATCGGAGAGACGCATATCCTGACACTCCGCCAGGCATCTGTCATATGACCGAAACTGGTCGTTGGTATTTCGAGTCAGGGTGACTGTCATGCCTATGATGGCACTACTAAAGATGTCCGCATCAGTTATCCTGATTGCTGGTCCAATGGAGGACAACCTAGGCTCGTCTTCCACCACATAGATGGCAGTGGCTAGCTGGTCCACCACTGCGGCGTTATCGTTACGGTCTATGAGACGGAAGAGGACCGTGGTGTAGCTGGTCTGTGGTGGAGAACCAGAGTCCTCGGCAGACACATTGAGGAAGTATTCGATTTGTAGTTCAGCATCCAGGAGCGCGATGTAGCTGATCTCACCGTTGGCACTGTTAATTTCGAATTGATCACCTCCGTTCACTAAACCGTACCTGGCGATGATGTTATTGGGTGTGGTAGCATCGTTGTCAACAGCTTCGACCTGGAAGACGGACTGGGGGGCCAGCCCCTCGGCCTGTTCTGGAGCCACATAGGGCTCTCCAACAAAACTCGGTGCGATGTCGTTTATGTCAGTGAGTTGGATCTGAACTGTGGCTACGGCAGAGCGGACTGGGTTACCACTATCGGAGGCAGTCACATGGACGGTGTGAGTGAAGTACTGGTCTGCGTCCAATCCATTCGGAGCAAAGAGCCGCCCAGTCTCAGTGTCAATATCAAAGAGTCCATCGAAGGTGGTCACTACAGCTGTGTCGCCAATTGGAGTAGACTCCACCCTTGAGATAGAGTAAGTTATTTCTCCAGCTAAACCGGCGTCGGCATCAGTGGCGGATAGGTTTGCGATTATGAGCAGACTGTTCGACTCCTCCAAAGTCTGGACGAGAGAGTCGGTGTTGAACACAGGAACACCATCATTGGGAGGTGAGATTTCTACATCTACACAGACTCGCTCACTGAATATCTTGAAATCGCTGATTTGCAGGCAAATAATTCTCGGTGGATCCACTGTGATATCAGGAGCACGGTTATTGTATCGAATTGCTGCTATTGTTTCGAAGACCCTCGCTCTGTCAGCGCCTTCACCACGGAATGACACATTGTAGAAAATCTCCTCACTCTCAGGAACGCTGAACGGGCCGATTGAGAACGTCCCTTCTGGGAGCTGTCTGGCAAACTCTATGATCTCATTCTCAATGCCGTCTTGAGGATTGGTAATGAAGATCAACAGCCGATCAAAGAGATCGTCATCTGAGTCATCCAGGCTGATCGAGTCCGGATTAATAATGGGGGTAGGCTCACCTCTGATAGAGACGTTATTCACAGGCTCAATATCCAGAACTGGCTGGTCGTTTACTAGCATTATCTGGACAGTGGTAGTGGCAGGAGCGGACGTTGCTCCGGTCAATGGCGTCCCACTGGCCGTCACTAGACCCAGATCCGTTGCTTGGAAGGTTACGGTGCGGTCTAGCGGCACGGGCTCGTCAGCCGTGTTGCAGTACTCCACTCGCGGCAGCTGCTGCTGATAGTTGAGAGTGGAGGAGTCCTCCAGGGCAAAGATGATGAAAGAACTATCAATGGAAAACGTGTTGCTTGGCTGTGGATCGGGGACCTGCAGCCGCTCCGCATCAAAGTCTGCATTGGTGGATGACAGCCTGATTCGAACCAGCTGGATTCCTCTTGGGGAGTCGACCTCGATGATCTCCATGTCGGGACTAGTCAAAGGAATACAGGGACCATCTTCAACAAAGGTGGTCACAAAATTCATGACCCCCGGACCTCCAAGGAAAAGTTCCGGAGGGTTATTGAAGAGCGTGATCGAGATGAAAACGAAGGCCTGTTCGCTGATTCCGCCATTGGCGTCTTGGATTTCAACGGCCACCATCCGCGACCGCAGTTCATCGGGGTTGCGCTCAGTGTTGACGTACTCAACAGTCCGCAGTATTTCCAGCCAAGTGTCGAAGTCATACGTACCGACAACAGTGAGTACACCAGTAGAGGAGTCGAAATTCTGTGTCACCGTGATTCCATTTGGGAGACTAGCCACGTCAACTTCAAGAGTTTCGACATCACCATCTGGTCTCTGGGTGAACATGAAGCGTGCTTCAGTAGCCATGGTGCTATCGGGGTCGGTAATGCTCTGGGCAGTACCAGAGACTAGCTTCACTCTGCCTTCACTCTCGTCAAAACTGACGCTGGTGTCCAGCGAGGCAGAGGTGGTATCGAGGTCTAGCACGGGCTGGTCGTTTGTCTGTACCAGGGTGACCCGCGTCTCTGCAAGAGGTTCGTTGATGTGCTCTGCACCGGTATCGTACACGGTAAAGGTAATCCTTCTCACCACCTCTTCCGGTTCTTCTTGAACGTCTCGATACATCACCAACCTCACGGCATCCAAGAACTGGTCTGGGAAACGCTCCTCGGCCGGGTTTGAGGACTGGATGAGGACCCGGGAACCGGAATCGAACACCTGGATGTTGAACCCAGGGGGGATTATAGTGTGGAAGAGAAATTCATTCGGTGGGTTTGGGTCCAGCAGGTTTATCTCAATTCTGTTGATGGTGAAGAATCCACTGTCTCGATCGTAGAGAGCTGTTTCCTCGGTGATAATGAGAGTACCGTCTGTCTCTGTGGGAGACCGTTCGTTGAAAGTCGTTTCCAGGTCAATGCCGGCAGTAGCTAAGCCATTCAGGTCTAGGATAGGGCGCTGGTCGTTGATCAAAATCGGTGACAGGATGACCACTCCTGGTTCATCTGAAGGACCAATTGCATCAGAAACGAGTATCAACACGCCCCTGTCCAGTGGGTGTGGCTCTTCAATCCGGTTCACGTAAATGACCGTCTCGATTGCCTCCTGTAATGCAGAAAGTGATTGACTCGGTTCATTTCCAGTATATTCAAACTCTACGCGACGTGTTCTCTGGTTCACTACTGCAGTCACATTTGGTGTCGGGGCAGATATTTCAAAGGACTCTCCGCAGTTGACAGTGCAGCAGATGTTGCTCTGGTTGGTAGCGGCCAAGCAGAAATACATTTCTGACAGAAATCCGCTCAGCCTGTTGCCAAGGATGAAAGAGCCCGCACCAAAGCTGGCAGTATCGAGATCAGCATTTTCAGCTCTTCCGACTTCAGTGCAGTCAAAGTAGAGGATAAAACTGTTGCCTTCATGCACTAAAGAGACCTGATGCCACTCCCCGTCATGGGTTGGGAGTGAGACGGTAGTGAGGGGGTTCTGCAGTGGAGGAGATGTGGATAAAGATAGAGCTCCGGTGTTCGATACCGAGACCCCCAGGAGGTTCGTTCCGCCTGTCACTTCAAAGATGGCTCCGGAAACAGAAGGAGAAGCCAGTCGCACCCAGATACTGACGGTGAAGTTCTCCTCAAAAACCATCCCTTGGAAAATCCTCGAGTTTCTAGTAAAGCCCACGCCGGGCGATTCCAGTATTCCATCGTCAAGTCTTGCGGCGGCCTGAATAGTGATCTGATCGGGACTCAGCAGGTAGTCACAGCCGCTAACGCCACAGAGGTTGTAGGGGTTGCTGTCATAGAGAATAGAGTAGTTGGCATGGTCACAGACACCGCCAGCGAGGGGGTAGGGCTCGCTAGCTGAAGGGAAGGAGTGCAGGGACACCGTGATCGTGGTCAGAGGATACTGGGAGATATCATCTTCATCGACAACCGTGAGTTGGTCGGCAATGAAAGCTCTGCCGTCGTTCTCAAGGAAGGTAACCGTGGACTGGACTGGCTCAACTCGTGGTCGGACATCATTCACATCAAGCAGCTGTATAAATACACTGGCCATGCCGGTCTGACCGGCAGTGTCGTTCGCAATGACAGAGAAAGCATGCATGCCTTGAGTTTCTCGATCCAGGGGGACGTCGGTGGACATCAGAGCTCCGGAAATCTGGCTTATCTGGAACTGGGTTTGAGCCGGGGAGAGGATGAGTCTGACATCTTCCGGTGGCGTATCGGGATCGGTGAAGTTGACGTGTAGAATCACTCTGTTTGGGCCAAAGTCTTCACTGATGGCCTCTGTGTAGATGGTGGGGGCAAAAACCGGTGGTAGGTCATCAATATTGACTATAGTGATCGAGATGAAGCCGACCTCACTGCACAGCTGGGGGGTGCCTCCATCACAGGCCTGGTAGGAGAACGTGAAGTTGGTGTTTGACTCAAAGTCCACCAGTTCTTGGTCCACGACTCTAAAGTTACCGTCACTGTCAAATTCAAACACCTCTGCCCCATCCCCAGAGTGGTTATACGTTATTTGGCCCGTCAAGCCGGTATCAAAGTCAATCGCTACAGCTGTAGCTACTATGTCTCCGTTGGTGGCACTCTCAGGCAGCATAATGTCGGTGAGGTTGAGGGGAGAGAGGACAGGGGGGTTGTCATTTTGATCGATCAGGGAGACGACCACGGTGGCCACATCATCAATTATCCCCGTCATGTTCACCCGCCCAACTCCAACAGTCAGCTCAAACTGGATTGCGTCTTCGAAATCAAAGTATTCTGACGGGGCAAGCAGGGTCCCGTTCTCACCAAAGTTCCTGATAGAGAAGCCCGTGTCGTAGGGCGAGACAAACAGAATGGTATACTCATACAGGTCATTAAAAGGATTGTTGTCTCTGTCCTGAGCCCTCAACAGGCCCACCTCACCTTCGAAATCATTCTCTGCGATTCTGAAAGAGTAGGTGTCAAGTGGGAAGAGGGGCACAGCGCTCACCACGAAGAAGGTATAAGTGACGGGGACCACATTACGAGGAATTCCACTGTCACAGATGTTGACCTGGAGCACAATCGTATCAAAAGTTGCTGCAGACAGGAAAATGTCCTCGTTCAGTTCGATTACCCCCGTGGTCGAGTTGATCCTGAAGCCATTTGAGTTGTCTCCAATCTTGAAAATCAGTCGGGCATTGTCTCCTTCATCGGCATCCGTAGCCATTGCATCTAGAACGACCTCCCCCACACGTGCTCCATCCAAGATTTCCGCGTCAAACGGAGGTTGAGCAATTGGTGGATTGTCGTTTATATCGACGAGAATGATGACAATCATCGCTACTGCCTCCCTGGACGGTACTCCGCCATCTTGGACCGTTACAGTGATGGGTATACTGGCAGAGCCTCCGGTAGCCGGGTCCCTGTCAAGAGGGTCCACGTTCCGCAGAATACCGAGGGCATCGATGGTAAATCTCGAATCGCTGACTTGGTAGGTGAGGGCACTGTTATTGCCAACATCTGGGTCCGAGAACACTAGCACCTGCTCGAAGAGCATTTCCTCCAGGAAGCTGTAGTTGGCAGCTCCCAGATACTCTGGCGTATTGTCATTGATGTCGATCAGAGAGATGGTGAGGTTCTGTGTGGACGAGAGCATTCCGTCATCAGAGACTTGGATCAGTATCGTGTAAGACGGCTGAATCTCTCTGTCTAGAGCCATGGTGGTTTGTACCAACCCTGTCGTGGAGTTAATCCGAAATCTTCCGTCAGCGTCAGAGAGAAGGGAGAAAGTGAACTCGTTGAACGGTGGAGAGTCGATATCATTTGCTATCACCATGACGACATCAGCATCAGCCTGCTCTTCGATGACCTCAGCCGTGTCAGGTGAGACGATCTCAGGGGCGTGGTCATTCACATTAATAATAGCAATAATCACGAGAGTAGAGTTCCACAAAACAGGAGAGCCATTATCTGTGACGTTCACTTCAAAGACGTACTCTGACCTCTGCTCAAAATCAAGATCTCGGCAGACTTGGATGCAGCCAACTTCATCCCGGTTCACAATCTGGAATGGAGTGGAAATCGTACAGCTATCTTCAACTATGGAGAAGTTCAGCACCGCATTCTGGCCTGTGTCGGCATCTGTAGCATTGATACAGGCAATTTCAAACTCAAACGGCACAGTTTCTTCAACTGCAAACGCGGTTGGCGGGAGAATGACGGGGGCATTGTCGTTCACATCCATAATATTGACTGCCACGGGGCAGACGCTGCACAGCTGGGGGGAGCCACTGTCGCACACGGTGACGTTAATAGCATAGTTATTAGTCCTCTCAAAATCAAAAGCCGTGCAGATGGAGAGGTAGCCAGAGTCAGGATCGATTCTGAAGGGCTCCTCAAATGAGCACAGCGGGTCTCCTGCCCCACTACCGCTGCCCATGATGTCGCCAACAAAGAACTGTAGCCCATCTCGGCCGTTCAGCCCCGAGTCAATGTCGTCTGAAAGCACCCTCCTAAACTCCACTCTGACTTCGGTGTTCTCCGGCAGCATGATGGCTACGGGGCCGAGACATTCCGGGGCGTTATCGTTGATGTCTCGGAGGTTGACGGTGAGGGTGAAGTTGGATCTTTGGGTTACGTCATCGTCTGCACTAGGTGGATTGACGGCCTGTATAGTGAGGATGTAGCTCCGTATGGAGGTTGGGGGGTCAAAATCAGTCGCTTCTTCATCCGATACGACAACCAGGTTTCCTAGGATGCTGAAGGGTGAGCTAATTGGCTGTAAAATGATGTACTCCACAGCAGAGTTGTTCTCAGTGTCAGCGTCGGTGGTGCTGAGGGAGTAGACCGCAGTTCCAATGGGGGAGTGCTCGTTGATGGTTTCAGCATCTGCCGCGGGATTGAACGCTGGCGGCTGGTCATTGCGGTCGACAACGTTGATGGTAACGGTAGTCTCAACAGTGTTGTTCAAACCTCCAGGATCAGCAGAAGGGTTGAAGGCCCTCAAGTTGAGAATGTACGTTCTACTAGGGCCCTCGAAGTCCAGCTCCTCTGCACCAGTATAGTACACTTCGCTGTTGAGTCTGATGTCAAACGGAGATGAAGCACCAACAAAGTCGTAGAAAACCACTGAGTTTGGAGGCGAGTCCTCATCAGTGGAGCTGATAACTAAGACGGCTTCTCCAGCTGGGAGGTTCTCATTGACGTCCACAATGTACGGATCTTGGTCAAAGACTGGTGCGTTGTCGTTCAAGTCCGTCACACTGACGGTAATAGACGCATTGGAACAGAGGACCGGTTCTCCCCTGTCACAGACAGTGACGGAGAAGGTGTAGGAGGAGCGGTCTTCAAAATCCAGTGACTGGCAGGTTGAGATGCAGCCAGTAGTGAGGCCGACTCTGAAGGGGAGGTCGGGCTCACAGATGGTGGGGAAGACAGGTGGACTGCTCAGGAAGAATTCCAGTTCTGAGTTTTCTTCCATGTCTGCGTCCGTGGCGTCAATGCACCCGACCACAGAGACATCTGGTTCATTTTCTTGGATCTCAAATGCCAGTGGGGGCAGGATTACAGGGCTGTTGTCGTTGACGTCCGTAATCGTGACGGTGACGTTAGTGAAGGCTGTGAATGTGTCATCTGAGGGATTGGCCGGTTCGTTGGTGGCTCTCACCGCAATGACATGCACACGTGGACCTGTCTCAAAGTCTATCAGAGCTGGCTGTGCAGCGAAGACCTCGACGGTGGTGGCAGTGGGGTTCCTAAGGGCAAAAGGAGATCCGGCAGTGACGATCTCAAAAGTCACCTCGGAATTAACAGGAGAGTCTCTGTCAGTTGCTACGAGCTGGACCACGAAGACCATAGCCAGAGAAGAATCCGTTTCACTGATCTCCGCTGTGTATACCGGAGGTACAAACTCCGGAGGGTTGTCGTTTCTGTCGGTCACGTTCACCGTGACTGGAGCAGTGTCGCACAACGGCACGACAGCGCCGTCACAGACCTGTACTGTGAAGGTGTAGCTCTGGCGAAATTCGTAGTCCAGAGACATACATGTCTGGAGAGTACCGTCTTCTCTGTCGATCTGGAAAGGTAGGCCCGCTGAACAATCACTGCTGCCGTCAAGGCTGATGGAGTATCGCAAGAGACCGTTAAGTGTGCCTGAATCTTCGTCGGTCGCAGTTATCTCACCCACGGTTGCATTCTCGGGACTGTTTTCTGAGAGAGTGAAGAAGTACTCAGCTAGCCCCAGTTCTGGTGGATGGTCATTTGAGTCGACCACTCCCACAGTATATCTCTGGACGTCTGAGTACGTCATAGGAACGCCCACATCAAGAAAACCATTATCCACGACACGAACATCAAATTGATACTGTGTGTTGCCTGTCTCGAAGTCTACATGGACGCAGAAAGTTAGTTCTCCAGTGTTGGTGTCGATTTGAATGGGCAGATACTCTTCGTCGTCAGGTGGAACATCAATAATACAGCCATCACCCACTGGAGGGTCACGGAAGACAATGATGAAGTATGTCGTTGTCCCATTGATGTCTGGGTCGGAAATATTGATTCGACCGAAGGGTACAGAGGATGGCGTCATCTCTTCCGTGACTGCAAATTCAAACGGAGGCACAAACAAGGGTGCATTATCGTCAATATCGTATATCGGTATGTTGATGAAGACCACAGTGCTGAAGACCGTGCCGTCAACATCGGGGCTATCCGAAATTGAAATTTGCAAGATGTAGAGGTTTTGAACCTCACGATCGATTCGACCGCTGATGGAAAGCACTCCTGTGCGGTTGTCAATGGTAAAAGGCACGCCAGAAGTGACAAGAGCGAAGTTCAGTTGCCCGCTGACCCCTCCATCTTCATCAGAGGTATCAGCCCCAAAATCATACACTTCGATTCCGTCACAGCTGTTTCCAACGCCAAGACCACAGTGCTCTTCGAAGTATCCGGGGTGGTTGATGGTGTCCTGGACCACAGCCGGAGGGAACTCATTGATAAGGATGACGGAAATGTTAGCGGTCTCCCGGCTAACAAGTGGGCTCCCGTCTTCTCCCTGATTGGTGGCGACAATCTCAAGAACAAAGACCTCCGCTCTCTCGATGGCGGTCAGCAGGGCGGAGTCACCGACCTGGATGGTCCGCCCGACGAGGCTGAAGGGTGTGCCAGCGAGGTTTGAGATGGCGTAACTGATAGCACGGTTTACTTCAGAATCTGCGTCGGTGGTATCAAAAGACAAAACTTCGTATCCATCTAAGACAGTCTCACGGACATCGGCGATGTAAGGCACGCCCACAAACACAGGAGGATTGTCGTTTCTGTCCAGAATAGTGAACGAGACTTCAGCTGTTGCAGACAAGGAGGGCATGTTGTGAGGCGGAGTATCGCGAGCTTGAACCGTGAAACTGAACATTCGATCTGTTTCAAAGTCAATCTCGCCGGATACAATCACATCACCGTTAGGCTGCACACTGAAGGGGAGGCCACTCGGGTCAGAAAATAGCGAATATATGAGACCCTGGTTCATGGAATCGTCATCTACAGCCACCAGCGTCAATACGGTCGTACCAGTGGCCGTGTTCTCAGCGACTGCCCGTTGGTAGGGAGCGTCTGCGAACATAGGAGTATCTTCGTTGACGTCCAGAATGTTGACCGTGATGCTGGCGGTGTCAGGATTGGGAGTGAAGAGGGGTCGAGTGCTGAAGGCTTCAACGACCATCACATAGACTGTAGTCGTTTCAGAGTCGAGGACAGCATTGACAAAAAACTCTCCACTTTGAGAGTCGATCCGGAATGGGAATGGAGTTCCAATCGGACTGGGACTAATACCAATAATCCGGTACTGTATGTCAGCGGAGCAGACAGTACCTTCAAAGCCACCTACTTCATCGGCTTGGACCTGACCAATCATCGTATTTACATTGGTACCCTCAAAAACGTCAAACGGTTCAAGTGTCTGTATCATGAGACTAGGCTCTGGAGTAACCACATTGATGTTAATGACCGTATGGCCAGACAGAAATATCTCACCTCGGTCGGTAATGATCACCACAATGAAATAAAAGTCCTCTGTGGTCCTGTTCAGAGCAACGGTAGTCGTAACAACTCCCTCGCTGTCGATCATGAAGTTCTCCACCCCGATGCCTAAAAGAAGATAGTTCAGTTCCGCATTAGTGCCTTCGTCTGCGTCAGTGGCGATGATCCTCGCCACCTCACTTCCGGGACAGCCCTCAAACACATCCACAGTGTAAGAAGGCGCTGTTTGAGGGTGGTTGTCATTGACGTCTGTTACTCCAACAATGATTAAACCAGTCGTAGTTGTGTCGATATCTGCTCCAATTATGTGAGCTGAGATCGTGAGGTCGTAGCGGGCAATTGTCTCACGATCCAGGTAATCAATTAGGAATATCTCCCCCAGGTTGTTGATTCTGAAGACGTTGCCGATGTTTCCGCTGACAATGCGGAATTCCACCTCCCCTGGGGCAGGGACGGTGTCGTCTGGCCTCTGGACCTGCACGGTGTATAATACCAGTGGCCTGTTGGGTCGCTCATCCTCGTATACAAAGAACGTTATTTCTGGTGGAGGAGGATCGGTGATAAACACAAGGACATCTTGATTCTGGATCCTGATCCTTGTGATCGCTGAAGGATTGACGCTCTCTCCATCAAAAGCAGTCACGTTGAGGATTCTAATCTGATTGAGGTTGCCCCCCATAATTAGCAAGTATTCATATCCGAGATAACCCAGTAAGGCCTCGTAGCGTTCCGTGGAGGGGTCAGCGAGGTACTGGAACCGGTACGCCTTCCTGCCAGTCTCAGGACAGAAGATGGTGACCGTCAAGTTCGAGCAGAGATCAACTGGAGCACTGCAGGCCTCAAAGAGAGAGTTATCGCACACCAGATTGGAAACGGTGTTGCTTTCTCCGTTGCTGATGCAGCCCCTGGGATCAAGAGTGGTGGGCGTGGCCGGGATGCAGGGATAGCGAATGACATCATACTGCAGTGTAGAGGAGAGGACAAACTCGACCTGGAGGTAGGCCAACTCAGGGCTGTCAACGTCCATCAGCACGTAGCCTGCGTTCGACTGTTCCTCAATGACAACTCCGTGAGCAGTCGTCCCGTCATCGATCCCAGCCTCGCCGCCAGCCGCCTCCCCCACAACCGTCATGACGGTGATGTTCTGCACTAGAGCCTCGTCCAGGATGCTCACAATATTTCTCACATTCCCGCCTTGAAAGTACACGGTAGAGTAGTCACGTCCGGAGATACCCAAGTCAAGATCGATGAACGGGGGAGCGTTAAACTGTCGGACAATGATGGTAGCAATGGCTTCATTGCTGATGCTCCTCCGAGCATCCATCACCACCACAGAGAGAAAACAAGA
Source organism: Phakellia ventilabrum (assembly GCA_963921505.1). Taxonomy (NCBI): domain Eukaryota; kingdom Metazoa; phylum Porifera; class Demospongiae; order Axinellida; family Axinellidae; genus Phakellia; species Phakellia ventilabrum. Next base: position 317,874 of record OY997397.1, read on the forward strand.
AGTCGGAACAGCAGTATCGGCAGAAGCAGAGAACGTTACCCCGCTAAGAACACTTTGAAACACGATGGCGTCTCGGCAGTCAAAAAAGCTGGTTGTCACCTGGTACAAGATCTCATCCCCGAGGTCGAATGTACTCACCCCGATATCACCAAAAGCCGTATCAAAGCTGATACTATTGGGGTCGCATGTCCCCCTGGGGCCCGTCATGGTGATGTTCACCTCACAGATGCTGTCACGGTCCGGGTCACTGACGGAGACATCCGGGAAGACAGCCACGGGGGGCTGTGTAATAATAAATTCCACTTCGGTACTGGTTCCCGGGAGGTTACCGTTCAGGTTAACTAGAGGTGGATTAAGCTCCCCAGTGAAGATGATCCGTGCAACGACAGCTCCACTGTCCAGTTCACCATCAGAAACAGTGACGGTAATTTCCCTTCGGTTCTCAGTGGGCGGGATACGCGAGTTCACGTAGGCTATCTGGTTAAGGACAGCGGTGTAGTCAGCTACAGATGCAGTGCCTGTGATGCGCAACTCTCCAGCCAGGTAGTTTGAGTCTAGCCCACTGGAGATGACAGTCCGAAGTTCCTCGAAGAATTGGTCACTTGTCGGAGAGACCATGTTTCCGGCAGAATCAATCTCTCGCAGGACGGCCACCATTCCTTCCAGGCTGGTGTCATCTGGATCAGTGATACTGCCTCCACTGGGGCCAGTGATGAGCACAGAGCCCGTACCCAGCACAAACTCCAGCATGCTGTCTGAGGAGAGAGGATCCGAAACGTCCAGATCGACGAACGGGGCATCATTCACGGCAACGACAGTCAAAATGGCGAAGGAGGCGGTAGATGGTAGAGGGTCTTCAGTAATGGTGAAGGTGATCACTCTGTCTCCTGCAGTCGGAGCGTCAAGGCCGGTGTTACGATACCTAATCCGAGGGAGCTCACCGGCAATGGTGCTGCGATCCCCCTGCAGGGACAGAGAGCAGTCAATGGAGGTGTAACTCTGGGTGAGGGAGGTTGGCTGGGGATCCATAAACTCCAGGATGTCTTCGCTGGGGACACAGCCCAAAGAGATCTGAACGGCTATGTCGTAGGTGGCCGATTCTTGTTCATCAGGATCAACAATCAGGACGCTGCCTGTGAGGGGGACCCTAGCTGTTCCCTCGGTCAATTGGGTGGTGACGTTACGGGTGTTGGGATAATCGAGGTAAAGCACTGGAGTGTTGTCGTTAATACGCTCAATCACAATATTGATCTCCCCAATAGCCTCTGGGCACAACGTCTCTGTTGGATCTATCAGAGTGAATCGAACCCTGACTAAGCTAAAGGACGGCTCGTCTCCGGCATCCTCAAACTGCACACTTCTGAGAACCTGCTGAAAGTCAGCCGGAGTAGCAGGTCCCGTGAGTCGAAGTGTCCGGGTAATGTTGCTGAAATCCTGGGTAATGCCCGGCAGGATGGAAGTGGCTATTAGCGTGCACTGGCTACATGTCTCAAGGATCGCTACCTCTGCAGACTGGATTGCTGCGTCCCGGTCGATATCAACCACGGTCACTCCACCGTCCAGCAAGACGGATCCACTGTGCTCTATGTAGATCAGAGGACTAGCGGTCGTGATGCTAATGACTGGGCAGTTGTCACTCACCAACTGGACATCAATGAAAGTGTATGAGGGATCACTATCAAGCTGAGCATCAGAAATGACAAAAGAGAGCCTTCTTCTATGGTCGCTCGGTTCATCGTCAGCAACGGCAAACCGTATCATTCGCAGGAAAGACTGCCATTGATTGACGCTGAACTGACCATTGAATGAGTAGGATACACAAGCCTCACCAATGGTGGTGATGTCAACACTATCCATCGGAAAGAGAGTCTCGTTCATGTACTGGAGCACGTCGTTGGAGACAGCAGGCAAGTCACAGCTGCCATCTTCTTTGGTGATGTTCACACGGAGGTCTCTCAAGAGCAGGTCGTTGTCTGGATCCACTATCACTGAAGTATTGGAGGCAACGACTACAGATGGCCTACTCTCGACATAGAGTGTCTCAAAATCCCGTAGTCCTGGTCCCCCGAGCTGGATTTGCGGAGCATCATTTACGGCAATAATCTCAGCTGTTGCTAGTCCCGTTTCCAGAGAAAACGAACTGTCGGTTGGAACAGTGGTGTCGACTCCTCTAGACCCAATGGCTACACCGTTAGTGCCGTCCCAAGCCTTGAAGAAGATCTCAGCAGTGCCTGTCTCATCCGGAAAAGGGATAAAGCGTATCAGAGAAGTAGGGCCGAGGACGACAGCAGAAGTCTCGGAGACGTTTCCAAAGGCTTCATAGGTGATGTTTGCCCGTGGGAGGGGGATCACTACCTCATCCTGACTGACTGTCGTAAAGATATAGCTCGCATTGCCACTGGCTAGATTGATAAATTGCTGTAAGGTTTCTTCGTCTACAATGTCAAGGGAGAATGCTGTATTGTTAATGAAAACACTGGTGACATCAATTGGACTGCCGACTCGGGTGTCCAAGAGAGCGCTTGAAATCTCGTCAAGAGGTGGTAAGAGGCCTTCTAATTGTCTCTTCTTCCGACCAGATTCTGGATGAATACACAGGCAGCCGCTTCTACCGTCAATGTGATCACAGAAGAAGAATGTGTAGCTATCATCTGCAGCAATACCACAGGTAGACAAGGAGTCTCCTTCTTGGCGACACTGGCAGCGATCGATGTCCCGTAATGCCCCACAAGTATCCTCCAGTCTCAAATATTGCCTTACGCAAGGATCTGTGTCAGCTAAAGCACCAAAGAAAGCTTCTGCGGGACTCCCATGCCCAACAACAGCAATGCCGATAAAACCACCTCGGTCCGAGTCCTGTACCACATCGGAGAAGACAGCTCGTATAAACTCTCCTTTGTTCAGCTCCTCCGGCAGGTCTTCCGGCACCGGCTGAAACTCAACTGATACGTTCCGGAGAGTCGGACGGTCGTTTGTCTCCAACAGGGGCAGAGTCACTGTGCTGGATACTAAACCAAGGCAGGTCTGGAGCAGCTGGGTGGCATCCTCTTCAGTCAGGTCCACCTCTGAGATGTTCATTACTAGTGGTAGGAAGGCATCATCTGTGAGTTCATCGCACACACCAAACTCTATCACCCGTTGAAGGGGAAGTCCCGGCTCATCAGCGAGATTACTGTACGTAACAGCACTGAGGAGGTCGGAGACGACATCAGCAGTTGCCGTGCCAACCACTACAAGGGTGTTGTCCACAAACACGCTCTTAAAATTAGGCGGGAGAATCGGAATGGTCACCTCTTCCTCCACATCCTGTCTGTTAGTGATTCTTACCAAGCTGTAGAGGAGAGGGAAGCTGTCACTGTCAGCGTCAGAAACAATTACATTTGCAAACAGAATTGGAGGCCCCTGTTCAATATACTCCGCCCCTGGGATGAGCGAGGCATTCACCACGGGACGGTTGTCGTTCTGGTCGCTAATGACAATGGACACGTTTGCGCTGCCAAATCCCGGGGGAAGTCCACCGTCCTGGGCAAACACGGCAAAGAAGAAACTTTCATCTCCTGCCTCGAAATCAAAGACACGGTTCGTTGTGACCATCCCTGTCTGGGGGTCGATGTTAAAATCACTCTGGGAGGGATCCAAGGAGTACACAATATTTCCATTCACTCCCTCATCAATATCAGTGAATGTGACATTGAGGACAGGCGTGAAACGGGGCAGCTCCTCTGACACTCTTCCACTAAACACAGTGCTGGTGGGCTCTGGGGCGTTATCATTGATGTCCTCCACTGAGATTGTGACGTTGAAGGTGGCAGAGAAGATCCCGTCGCTCACTAGAACGATGAGAAAGAAGGAGGATGTCCCCCGGTCCCGATCGAGGCGCCGCTCGAGTGAGATGATCCCTGTAGTCGCATCAATGGAGAAATAGCCACCTTCGTTTCCGGAAGAGATGTTGTAAGTGAGAACTGTGTTCGTGGCTCCATCAGGATCCACGATGGAGAAGTCGAGGGGAGCGAACTGGACAGTTGCGTCGTCACCAAGGGTAGCGTCACAGCTGCCGCGGAGATCTTGAGGGAGGGCTATGCAGGTGTCTGTGGGTAGGTGTGAGGGGGGAGGGAGCATTAAAATAAAGCTAGGCCATCAGAGTTGATGAGCACTTAATAGAATAGCTATTACGATATCTCAATCTAAGCTTAGATGACATCGTTATGACACGACATACCTCCAAGGATGCAATCGGGGTCTCCGAGTCTGATGAACACTCTTCCGCCCACGGAAAGGGGATCACTGGTGAGAGGGGGTGTGGCCGGGGAGGGGAGGGGCCCATAGAAAACCAGACACTGTCCGTTGTAGCCCACCAGGGAGAAGATGACGTCATTGCTAAAAGTGGTCGACAGTGTACCGGCACTAAACCCTCCGTCCACCTGTGAAACAGCAAAGGTACACATAAGCCGCATTCCCATACCTCATTCCACTACTACCAGCATTCCACGCTTCATAGTTTCTCAATTCTCAAATCGTATATAATACTGCCGACTACAGAATTCATTTTTCCTTTCTCCCCACCCTGAGGGCAAACCGTCACACCCACCAGGCTGCAGTTGGCGAAGTCCTGAAGTGGGCGGTACGTCACATTGGTCTGGATGGGCTCCCCGCTGACGAGGGTACACTGGAACTGTCCCTCCCCCACCTCTCCGTTGAGTGCCTGGACGTAGGTCTGGGACTGGAAGGTGACGAGACGATCCACCACGCGCAGCTGCACCTCAAGGAAGGAGGTACGCAGGACCAGGTACCTGGAGAGAGGGAGCTCTTTTTTACCACTAGTGCTGTGTGTTCTTGAGTAGACTACTGCGGAGGGGGAGCAGTTTGGGTCGTACTTGTGACTGCATAAAATTCAATTTCTACTCTCGATTATCCAGGGCTTCATTTAGGGGGGGCACCCCCTCGGAAACTTTGTGCCCCCGCTTGGGAATTCAACCCTTCAAAATTGAATACTGTTCACCCCTCCTCCCCCCCCCCTCCAAAATGTCTTCCGGTGTCCCTTGGGGTTTTTCCTAAATGAACCCCTGTTATCACATTAGAATTATGCTAAAAAATCTGCAGGGTCAAACAAACACTGGAAATAGTTGCAGTTATTTGCCAGCATTTAATTTTGACAGAGTTCTAACATCACTGCAGTAATATACGTACATGGGGCTTGACGTTAGCATATGCACTATTATACAGTACCGATGCTGCTAACTTTGGTTACTGTATCTTATCTCTGGTAACTCGGGGCCAGCTGCCAGCTGTCTGCAGTTGGCAATGGTGGGGTTTCACCATCTTTGATTCCTCGTATAGCTAATACTCTTCCTACCGCGTACTAACCTCTGAAAAGTGTCATCAAGCGGAGGCAGACTGTATGCCCCCAGGAGGTCACTGCGAGTGTCGTCTGCAACTGGGACAGTGATGTCCTCTCGCTGGATGGAAAGAGGCCATGATTTAGACATTTAGTAAAACTGCACAGGCCGAACACCTGCTGTTCACAAATGAGATGTCAGAATAATTTTGACAAACAAGAAACAAGTTCTCACTTCGAATTCCAACTCCTGTGTGGCCCAGATGGTTTGCATCCAGAGAGGATCAGCCGTGGTCATTACGCAGTCACCCTCGGCCGTATCCAGATAGCTCACCTCAGCCAAGTGGACAGTGTCATTGGCGTAGATGGTGAGGTATTGGCAGAGGAGGATGTTGAGGGAAGGGTCGGTGAGAGCAGGCTCTCGGACCTCACGAAGGTAGCGGCCAGGGATAACTAAGCAAAGGGGTGGAGAAATGGGGTGTGGTCATACATTTCAGTTTCAATGTCAATATGCATATTATGCACTACCTTAGGCATAGCTTCTAGCCCCTCCCCCTTATCAAGATTGCAGGCTGCTGGCCCCTCCCTCTTGCCAAAATTGCAGGCTGCTGGCCCCTCCCTCTTGCCAAGATTGCAGGCTACTAGCCCCTCCCTCTTACCAAGATTGCAGGCTACTAGCCCCTCCCCCTCTCTCAACTGCCAGGCTCTCTCCTTCTGCACCCCTACCGGAGGAAAGGCACTTACTATCAGTGGTCCACTGCACTCTCACGAAGGTCTGCAGTGGAGCGGGCACCATGGTGTCTTCAGCAATGAACAGAAAGTAATTGGAGGGATCGGGAATTGGTGGGTGTTCGTTTACGTCTAATACCTCAATCCGAACAAAAGCAGCGACGTCATTCTCAGAGCCAGACAGGGGGGAATCCCTAGCAATCACGCTGAAGAGGTAGACGGACTGCACCTCGCGGTCCAGAACCGCTCCCTTGGTGATGACTCCCGTCGTCTCATTGATTACGAACAAACCAGCAGGGGCATCCCCACCAAGAGAGTAGCGGACCTCGCTGTTACCATTTGGGTTGCCAAAAGGGTCTCGTCCCAAGTCTCCATCAGTGGCAGCCACCTGTAGGATGCTGGTTCCCAAGATGCTGTTCTCGATGATGTCACCTTCGAAGAGAGGCTCGGCAAAGGTAGGGGCTATGTCGTTTGCATCCACCACTGCAATCGTGATATCAGCCGAAATGGAACTCCGCTCGGTGAAGTTAGCGTCTGTGTTAAGATCAGTCAGGACAATGGTGAAGTTGAATTGGGTCGGCCCAATATCTGCATCAAGTGGAGATAGAACACTCAATTGGCCATTGGCAGCATTTAGGAGGAACATGGTGGGAGGGGTGTCAGCAAATCGCAGCTGAAGGTTTGAATTGGGGTCTGGATCATTGAAAAGGATGGTATGGAAGACATCCGTCTCCTCCGTGAGCTCAGACACTTGGATGAAGTCGAGGAGGTCAATGAAGAAGGGAGCTTCATCGTTCACATTCCTGATGGCAACGACAACGTCCACCACAGCGGACATTGGCTCGCTCGAGAAGTCATTGTCATTGGCCTCAACTCGTAGCACGATGGAACTGAAATCCTCGAAGTCGATCACCTCAATCTGCGTTACCTCCCCTGTGAATGGATCAATGGAGAATGACCCTGCCCCAGGGCCAGGAAGGATGGCATAGGTGATGTTGCTCACAAAACCAGGGATTATAGAATCGGGAGCTTCATCTGCGTCCGTAGCCATCACCGTCACAAGAGGGAGGCCACTTGGAAGGGCGTTTTCTTCGATTTCGGCCTGGTAGTTTACCTGGGAGAACATGGGAGGGTCCTCGTTCACGCCCAGAATTACAACTGTCACGTTCTTTGAGATGCTCGCTACTGAATCAGAGGCTGTAATGGTGACGTCAAAGTCTGGACCGACAAATCGGTTTTCTCTGTCTATGTTGTTCTGCACGACTAGCTCACCAGTCTCTGAGTCGATATCGATGAGTTCCACTCCAGCGATAATGTTTCCGCTCAGTGTGTATAGGATTGCATCAAGACCATCTGGGTCAACTGCGGTTACCCGCGGGGGACTCAAGTTCTCCCCGATTCTCTCGTTTTCGAAAACCATGAAAACCAAGGGACAGAAGGAGAAAACAGGATCGATATCTGGAAGGTTTATCACACTCACAAACACCGTAGCATTTACGACAAAGCTGCCGGAGCTGACCTGAATGGTCAGGGAATACGTTGTCGCTCTCAGGTCAAAGTCTATCTCTCCGATCACACGAAGCTCACGCATCAGAGGCGAGGAAACACTATTGCGAATTTCAAAGTCCGAAGTGCCAAAGGCTGGCTCAGCAGAGAGGATTCGAAAGTCCAGGTCCAGTCCGTCACCTACAGGAGGAAGATCAGCATCTTGGATCTCAACTGTACCGACTAACGCTAGCCTCGGGGCGTTCTCTTCCACAGTGAAGTTGTATACGCTACTCGGCACAAATATAGGAATATTATCGTCTACAGCTTGGATCTGAATGATGGAGTATACTGGCAAGCTCTCTGCACCTCCTTCATCCGTTACCACAAACTGGACCATTCTATCACCTCTGTCCGGTATCTCCAACATCGCGTTGTCATAGGTGATGGAGTTGATGATGGCACTATAGACGGCAATGTCTGCGACCCCTTCCAGCCTCAGCTCGGGGAAGCTGTAGTTAAATAAAGTGAAAGCGCTTGTTAGGAGACTCGCGTCTAGTGCTAGGCTCTCTCTCAAGTCAGTGGCTCCCGATAGGATCACCACTAGTGAGCGCATCCGTGCGTTGTCATCATCAAATATGTCCGCACTAGAAGCCAGTGGAACCGGCCCACCCTCCTCCACATAGAGAGTGGTGAAGTTGAATTCCGATGTGGAAGTGTCAAGGTCGAGACTTGGTGGTTGGTTTACCGTTTCGAATAAAATGGTCGCCACTGCAACATTACTGGTCAGATCTCCGTCTGATACGCTGCACTCAACCTCTCGAGGAGTAGTGTCGGGGTTGTTGGTGACACTGGTGTACTGAATGAGCGAAACAGCTAGTCCATAGAGGGAAACGTCTGCCACACCGGTGATGGCTACCGTGTGTCCCGGTAAAGATGAATCTAGCGTGAGGCCGGAGGGAATGGGCCCTCCCAGAATCAGAGACTCGCTGGCTCCATCGAGAGGGTTTGAGAGCGTGCAGGTGAGCGACACCAGGCGGGTATCGTCATCATCAGTAATTGATAGATCAGCTGCCCTGGTGATGTTGACTGGGGGCCCTCCCTCTTCGAAATTTGTTGTAAACCCTGACCCAATGGTTCTCGTGTCCAGGTCGATCTCGGGTGCGTCATTGACGGCTTCAAAAGTGATGTAAGCCTCGCTCTCAGCACTGAATTGCACGCCATCCAAAACTGAGAAAAGAATGGTCCGAGAAGCATCACCGAAGAGACACAGGTAGAGGTCACTTCGGCAAGGGCTAATTTCGTCCTCCGTATTCAAGTATAAAACGCTCTGCAGCAGAGCGTAGACGTCGTCCAAGTTGGTTGGGTCTTGAGACTGCAGGATGATCTCACTTCCAGTGTCGGAGACAGTTAGAAACGTTGGTGTGGAGGGTGTCACTAGGACTGAGAGGACCTCTGCTGCAAGATTACCGGAATTCGCCACTCGGATTCGGATTCTGGTAATCTCCAATTGAACGGCATCGGGATCTGATATGAAAGGGTCGGTTGGAATCAAGACAGGTACGCCTGCTTCTTCAGTAAATACTACCGGAGAGAGAACGTTGTTGGACAGAGGGTCCGTGATGTTCAGGTCTAGAACTGGTGCATCGTTGTTAATGGGTAGCACACACACCGACACCAGGGCTGTGGCAAAGTTTCCGGCAGGATCAGTGGCCACTGCCGTGAAGTTATGCTGAGTGGCAATATCGTAGTCGGTTGAAAAGAGAATTGTCAGTTCACCATTCTCGCCATCGACCTCAAACATGGCGGTACCATCGAGGGAGAAGGAAAAGGATGGGCTGTCTCGATCGGTAGCACTCAACTGGCCCGGACCAATCACGACCGGAAAGGAATTCCCTTCTGCCACGGTGAATTTGAAAGCCGGGAGCAAGAACTCTGGCGGAAAATCGTCCTCGTTCCGGATCGACACAATCACAGTCGTGGTTCCATTCTGTGTGGGTATGCCTGCATCAGCTGCCTCGAGAACCAGCGTACAAGTGGGAGTGGCCTCAAAGTCCAGACCGGGGCTGACCGTCGAGAGGGAGGGAGGACCAAGAAAGACGGCAAAGAGCCCCACACAGCCAACCATTGGGTTGGAGGAGAGAATCTGCAGGCTAGATAGCTGGGCGTTCACCTCAGAGTCTGCATCCCTTATAACAAAGTCTGATATGAAGGTTACAACGTTTTCTGAAACAGTGAAGCGGTAGGTGGAGTTTTCAAACACAGGAGGGTTGTCGTTTGCATCTGTGATATTGATCTGAAGGTTGAAGCTGCAGCATCTTTGTGGAACGCCCAGATCGCAAGCCTGCACTTCCAGCAGATGCGACTGCAGTCCCTCGAAATCCACCTCCCCGGCCAATCGAATCTCGCCAGATGTTGTCACGGAAAAAAGCGACACATCTCCGTCGGTAATAGCATAGGTTATGTCGCCGTCACGTCCGATGTCATTATCGGTGGCCTCCAGTTGGTGAATGGGAGAGCCGGGAGTGGTGTCTTCAGGAACGAGGGCAAATTGGAACTGTGGATCGCAGACCGGGTCAAAATCGTTTATGTTGATGATGGTGATATTGGCGTGGGCGGTATCATTGGGTGCCCCGCCCCCAGGGATCACGTCAAAATCAACAAACCGGTTGAGCGGGATGGGCTCGTCCTGGCCATTGAAGTACCTGATTCGGTTTATGGCTGCAACGTAGTCGTCTATGGACGCCTCCTGGCTGAATGTGATTCGCTTCAGGACCGTATTGATCTCTATGGCAAAGGGGAATCCCCCAAAATCAGACAGCGTGATCTCCTCCGCCTCCTCGCGGATCCCCCCGGGAAGGTTGTCCCTGATGCTGATGACCACCGATTCGAGCGTGTCCAGAGATGTATCAATTACGCGCACCAGACCAACAACAGGAATGGGATTGAGCTGTCCCTCTGTGAACGACGTGGTGTAGTTCTGGTTTGGGACATCGAGTTGGATAATGACACGAGGAGTGGCGGGCAGGAAATCAAGCAAGATGCTCGTTTCGGTATCACTAAAGCTCTGTCCATCGCTTACCTGTATCAAAATAACTCTGTCTCGGAGATTAGGCAGCTCTTCGGGCTGGAGTACGTTGATGTACGTTAGAGAGCGAAGAACCTCCTGATAGTCAGCTATAGAGCCAACTCCAGAGAGCATCAGGTCTGTCCCACTACAGGCAGTTGGAAAGCAGGTGACTCCGACTGGTAGCAGGGCGGTGTTGAGAGAGATACTCTCACTGCCGACGTCGAATACCTCTGCTAGGGAGACAGAGGCTTCCACGAGGGTGACACTATCCTCATCGATGATGGTGAGGTCCTCTGCTATCAGTAGCTCCGGACTCGCCTCCATGTACTGGACAAAACCGTCACCGCCCACATCCACAGAGGGGGCGTCATTGAATGTTTCCACGTTGATCACCGTTTGCGCCCTGGGAAAGTTTTCCCTCAGGCCGTCAAAAACTACAAATTCGATCATACGTGGTACTGCGACTGGCTCATTGGCGCTGTTGTTGTAGCGAATGCTCACAAGAACTGTGAAAAAGTCATTCTCGCTAGCAATTTCGGGATCCGGTGCAGTGATGACAATGGTTGTGGTCCCAACCCCAGTCACCTCCAGTGTGGAAGGGGGATTCTGAATGAGACTCAGGAACTCCTCCGTGGGCAGCTGTGGGTTGAGCAGGGTAACGCTGACCCTCTCGATCGAGAACACGGTGTCAGAGTCCGAGAAGAAGGCTCTGGTGGAGATGATGGCTACCTCCTGGTCTGTTCCCTCTGTGAACGTGACAGAGAACCCAATACCCTCCACCTGGTCGCCGTTGGCATCAAAGACCGGGTCAAATTGGTTGGAGCGTCCCCTGATCTCCACCACCACTGCCGTACCAAAACCTACTTCATCACGAATCTGAGAGGGAGGGGAGGAGGGGGAAGGGCAGGGAGGGGAAGGAGGAGGAGGGGGAGGGGCAGGGAGGGGAAGGAGGAAGAGGGGAGGGGCAGGGAGGGGAAGGAGGAGGAGGGGGAGGGGCAGGGAGGGGAAGGAGGAGGTTAAGTTAATTTTCGATGGCATCATGCATATTCACAACTTTAATTATACCGACATACCTGCAATGTAACGAGCCGACTCTCTCCCTCCTGTTCCAGGGGGATGAACCCGTTGTCCGAGTACAGGAGTGTCTGCAAATAGGCAGTGTACTCGTCTGGAGTGAGCGGGCCACTGAATGAGAGCAGCCGGGTCGCAGGCTGGTAGAATGTAGTGAATCCCGAGACCGTTCCGTCTGAAAATACCTCATTGTTGCAGGAGCCGATGCAGTTGTAGTCGGCTGTACTCAGCCTATCGGTGAACAGCATCTGCCGGATCTGCCCCCCCAGACAGAACTCGATGTTATTGCCTCGGGCAGAACCTCCGAGCCGACCGTCTATGGAGTCAATGATGTCTTGGGATTTGGTCAGGAGGGGTGCCGGAAGTTGATAGAATGTTCCGTCCTGGAGTCGATCCAGGACAACCTGGTTGTTGAAAGAGTTGAAGTAGTTCCCCCTTGTCGGTCGAAAGACATAACCATCCACGGTAAAGGTGACGTCGGGGAAGTCCATGTTGAGGCTGATGAAGTGCCACTGGCTGTCTCGTAACCCGTTGGGAAAGATAGCGTCGTCATAGTAGAAACTGAATGCCACTTGGGTCCGAAACCCGTCGTCCACATCGGCAGGATCCAGTTCCGAGAGCCGGTCTCGGAAGTAGTACAAGATAGCTCTATCAGATCCGGAGTCGAAGAGACTGAAGTAGCGAGCGGTTCCAAGTTCGTAGGAAAAAATATATGCAGACTGGCTGTTTGCATTGATAGTAATCCACATTGAGACGCTAAAGTCATCCGTGACTTGTAGTGTCCTGGTTTTCACCCCGCTCTCCATGTCCAACCAGTTATTGGGAATCCCATTCAGATTGTTGAACAGGTACGCCACCTCGTCTACTTCGCGGCCCTGGTCATCGACCACCGTGATTCTGGTTGGTCCCTGGCTGCTGGCGGTGGTGGTACCGGCGAACCAGTCCTCTTGAGTGGCAAAGGAGAACCCGCAGAGCTGGACAATGTCCCTGCAGACCGGGTCTGCGCACTCACACAGGCCATACTCATTGGGGAAGGTCTCCTCCTGTAGGCGTATGACAGTATTACATCACTCGGAAATTTTGTAATTGTTAGGTTAGTAATAAGATTACATCCTAATTACTTCACCTAAAAATGATAAGAACTAAGAAAAGTAACTGAACTGTACTAACAGTAGCCTCTGACTAACATGATTTAACAATTTAATTACAGGTGGGCAGGACGGCTCAAAAGGCAGCTGCATTTCTCCTCCTCCAAAGGGATACGTATCAATATCCAACCTACCATTCCATTCCTGCGAACTGTGATAGTCGCAGTGCCACCAACGAGAAATGTGCTGTCATCGACCACCCTGTGAGGTCCTTCTGTGCCTTCACTGAGGTAGGCCTCCGTCTGGGCCTCATCCTGGTTCAGGATGATCAGAGACTCTGGTGGTGAGAGGACCGGACGGTTGTCGGCAATGTTGATAACATTGACAATGACATTGGCTGTGTCGATGTGGACGCCATCAAAAACCTGAGAGGATAGAGGAAATATAAACTTTAAAAAACACCCTTAGCTGGCATACCAGACGGCTATCCTACTAGCTATTGTTTGAGGGGAAAATTTGAATCAGCTAATATACAGGCGTCTAGTCAGCCTCATTCCCAGTCTCTATTCCCAAGTTTGTCAACTTTCTTTACTGCATATGTGAAAAAAGCTGGGATAGAGACTGGGAATGGAGACTGGGAATGGAGACTGGGAACAAGGTTAGTAGTGACACTGTTGCTTGGAATTAGGCAACCTTGCATGGGCATCTTTGCTCACAGCAGAGAACTTGCAGCTGTGGCTTCAATCACCTCACCTGTACTTGGAACTGATACTGGTCCACCGCCTCAAAGTCCAGCCGGGTGCGTACGATGATTTCACCAGTTTCGCCGTTGATCAAGAAAGTGAATCCTGTCGTAGAGTCGACAAACTCATACTCCCTGATTCCCACGGTGTCCGGATCGTCCGCTGTCACCGTACCAACCAAAGCGCTTGTTAGCTCTTCGACAACTTGAAACTCGTACTGGTCGGCAGAGAAAACTGGTGGACTATCGTTTTCATCTGTTAGGGTGACAACCAATTCGGCCTCGCTGGAGAAACTCGTTATTGGGTCAATGTCATTGGCAACTATGGTGATAGTGAACTCTGAAGTGAGTTCAAAATCTAGAGCACTGCTGTTCAATACCACGACAACACCAGAGAACGTGTCGATCTGGAAGACGCCATTGGTTTCTGCAATGCTGTAAACCACTGCAAGTCCGTCTGGATCTGATGCGCTAACACTCTGGGTCACTGTCGCCCCAATTCCAGCATTTTCTGGAATGCTGGCGGTATAGGTGGTTTCGCCCAGCGGAAACACGAACACTGGTCTCTCCCTGTTGATCTCACGTAGCTCGATATTGATAATAGCAGGGTTGCCTGCACCGACATCGTCGTAAGCGACAATGGTAATGTTTCTGGGACGTTGTGAAAGTGCATCGACCGTCAAGTTGGAGATATAAGTCAAGGCAGCCAGAACTCGACTGAAGTCGGCTACTGAGGTGAGGTTCTCTCCAAATCGGAAGGTATACTGCTGGGGATCTGATAGCTCTACAATTACATTGGGAACAGACTCAGATAATTCGATGCGTTCCACTGCTGGGTCCTCGGAGGCACCAGCCAGCTGCACTTCAATCCTGCAGAGATGCAGCACAGTAAGCAGAATTGTGGGCGTGTTATGGGCAGGTACGAAAACTGTAAAATCAGCAGTGCCCTATTGTTACCCTCATGCCCGGGCCTCCCCTCACAGGATTTTACAGCCATGGAAAAAGGCACTGCCGTGGAAAAAAAAAAGTGTTTTGTTTCCATGGCTGTGAAAGAAAATGAGAGGCCTGGATACGTGGATACCCTCTTTTTAACACTATCTATTGTTAATGCACTTGTACTAGGATATAGTAAAAATCATTCGCTCTAAAGCGAGAACCTCTTATACCAAGCTGCTTTGCATGACCATCACGATCGTTTACGAGATAGAAATTATACAGTATCATTACAGGGCCGTCGGAAGCGGGGCGGCTGGGCCGCCCCACTTTTCGTACCAAATTTTTTTTTTCCGTGTGGCCATTGAACTTTGAACTCGCGTATTTCTGTCTGAGCATAAACCGTAGGTTTATATTATCTATGGTCTGAGTAGCTCTCGAACTCGAGAAAGATGGCTGTGTGCTTGATCTCTGCCTGTATTGAGAGAGAGAGTGTAGAGCTACATGATGTCAGTGCACAACCTTCAATGTAGCGAGACGCTACGAGAGCAATTTCTTGGCAGCTGAGCTGAATAATCGACAAATTTTTCCGCGCTTCGCGCTGCGCGGCCTCTGGCATCGCGACCGATGGCCGCTCCACCCCTAGAGAGCTTCCGACGGCCCTGCATTACGGTATTGATGACGGTAGACTGATACCGCGACTATATGCTAATTACTGTATTGTCAACTGCAGATCGTAAATGGACATACATGTATTTGCGCATTACTTTTCACCGCAGTAGCTACCTGTTTATTTCTCCATCTGGATCTGTGACGAGGGTCGTCGGGTCGACGCTGCTGGTATCGACCAGCGGCACTTGGAACACTCCGCCGCCAACTGCGACCAAGACCGTTCCCCCCGGTGCTCCGTTCTGGAAAAGATTCAGCTCCGGTCTTCCGCCTTGCGCCAAACTCCTTCCGGCTAAAGCTGCCACGAGGGTGACCGTGAGGAGCAGCCGACCAGCCCCGGATAATTTAGGGGATAATGAGGGATTCTTCTTCTTTACCATGGTGATGGGCGGCGCCGCGCAGTGTCTCCAGCCGCCTATAAACCTATAGCAGAAAGGATTTTAAAAATTATACATAGCTATTGCGTTAGTATACTAGCTATCAACGGCTGGGTACAAAAGATGAGCACACAGCACAGGGGTGGGAGACCTATTACCAGTACGTTAAATGGCGTGCGACTTAGGAGGCGGGGCTCAATACATTTGCAATTCAAAATATCCCCAAACAGCGATTATTTTAGATCCTTGCAAAAAACACGTCCCTCGTTTATTCTTTTTTGCTCTGTTTATTTGGAGGCTACAAAAAAGGTACCTCGCTGTTAAAAGAAAACGCTTTGAAGTTTTCAAAGCTGTATGCAGACCCTCCCCTTTCTTTCCTTAAAGCTCGCATATTCCGCATACCGGTGAGACAGTTCTCCTCCAGCTGTACGCTCTGCAACTACTGTCTTGAAATACAGCTGTTTCCTTTTTCTTCAGTCTAGCTGGTAGAGACTCCTTAGTTTGCAGCAGTAAACTGGAAGTTAATGGACCTGCAGAATAATGCAGTATACTTGAGTACGCTCCGCCTACAGGATGGCAATTCGTACACAGCACGTAGTGTACGCTCTCTGGGCGGTATTTGCTTACGATAAACATAGCTGTTTATCGGGATATTGTGTCTACTCTTTCATACAGCTCTCGCTGCTCAGGTAAGGCCTCCAGCGCGAAGCCGCCAAATTCCTACGAATGAATGCGGTTATTAGCTGTTTGTGCATCTTGCGAGGGAATAAGCTGCACATGAATATTTGTATCGGCTGACCGCCAGCCCCACCCCCCAAAGCTGCAACTATTGCGCACGTGCCTAGGCACGAGACTAGTGCGCTACTCTGGCGGGAAATCGAATGCAAAAATGGAAGCTTTCTTGAAAGGCCAAAGTCGTTCCAAGAGTCATAGCAGCGACAAGCCCTCGGGCTCCAAGGCAGTAGGACAGAAATCCGAAAGAAAATCCTTGCCATGGGTGGAAAAATAGTGAGTGCGTGCACTTTCTTCTAATAAGAGCACACCTGAAACAGCACTATTGCAATTTTTTAGCCGCCCCCGCTCGGTGGAGGAGGTGGCTCACCAGGATGAGGTGGTTGCCGTGCTCAAAAAGTGTCTACAAGGAGCCGACGTGAGTTACGCTAGCAACTCCAACTCTAATTTTGCATTGTTATGACGTCATGTAGAACGCACTATTGTGATCAAATAGCTTCCCAACCTGCTGTTCTATGGGCCTCCTGGTACTGGAAAGACGTCAGCTATTTTGGCAGCTGCTCGGCAGCTCTTTGGGTCAGTAAGACTGACGTATCTTCTGAAAATAGCTAGCCGGCATTCTTTTCTGTGTGTTATTGTTTACCCTCTGTATCCAGCGTCGAACTGTTTAGAACACGGACACTGGAACTGAATGCTTCAGATGAAAGAGGAATCCAGGTATGCTGAGAGACAATTATATCACTATGTCCCATATGTATGGGTGTCCTGCTAGTATGTCCTGCTAGTCACTGCTAAAGAAGCGATGAGCTCGTATCCAGACCTCCAAGTATAGAATCTTTCCGACACAGCTGTGAGACAGCTGTAAAATCTGTGGCCTGGATAGATCACCAGCACATGGTGGTTTCGTTTTCCAATAGGTTGTCCGTGACAAAGTGAAGACCTTTGCGCAGCAGGCGGTGTCGGCAACTCGACCTGAGTAAGTTAGTATTGCTTCATCCTCAGGCTCTCCCCTTGAGGAAAACAAGGTAGAACCTTGTATAGATGCCAGGCTCAACCTCATTTTTGGGAGAGTCTGCTAACAGTAGCATCCACAGAGGAACAGTGAGGTAATAACTACTGACCTCCACCTGGTAACCACACACACACGCACACACACACACACACACACACACAGTGGCAGCCCCTGCCCCCCCTTCAAGATCGTGATCCTGGACGAGGCGGACTCCATGACGTCCAGTGCCCAGGCTGCCCTCCGGAGAACGATGGAGAAGCAGTCCAAGACCACACGATTCTGCCTCATCTGCAACTACATTAGCAGGTTGGCATAGATTGTTTTTTTACGCACCAAATTTTAGAAGGAATATTTTTTTCTCCAACAGCACACTATATTAGCTCACTCAGAGACTCATGGCTCTTGATCATTCACTGTATTACATCATGCATGTAGCGTCGCCATGGAGATGTGTTCAGGCTATGCTACAACATCTCAGTAGGAACATGAACTCTCAGTTCTCTTTTCTGTGATGTGGTTGTAACAATGTAATTAAGACCACAATAGAGTATTCTGCTAGTGTTACAAATTCAGTGAGGAGCTTCAGATTGATGCCACTGTCCCTCCCCTTCAGAATCATCGAGCCGCTGACCTCCCGTTGTTCCAAGTTCCGTTTCAAGCCTCTAGCGAACAGCGTACAGAGAGAGAGGCTTACATACATAGCTGAGCAAGAAAAAGTCAGCTGCCAGCCTCAGGCAAGTACACTGACTCATTGTCACCATGAATGACCAAACTTGGTAGTGACCAAACGTTGGATATATGTTGCCCATCACCTTAATGAAGACACTGCTTGTGGCCCTATACTGCTAAAAAACCTTTAAAATAAGGACCCTTTGTAAGCAGGACGTTGCCCTGGATCCAAGATGTCCGTCCGGAACAGAGACAGGTTCTAATGTACATGACCTTATACTCTGCTCTGTAGGTGATTGAGGCAATTATTGCAGTGTCAGAAGGAGACCTTCGGAAGGTAAGGACAGGAGGCTATGTAGCTGCAATCTCCACACACTGTGTACATGTATGTTACTGTGGCATTGCCCCTGGTCTAGGCCATCACGTACCTTCAGAGCGCCACTCGACTGAAAGGTTCAGAAGAGATTACAGAGGACGACATCAGCGAGATAGCCGGGGTGAGACAGTAGCGCTGTCGTAGAATACCTTTGCTGGCGGTACGGGACAGGAGACAATGCCTCAGGGGTCCTAAATCTGTCAGTGTCAGATTATTTTGATTTCTGGGACCTCACGGAATGTCCTACGCTATTATTGTGTAATGTTGCCTTAACAACCACTCTTCTCACCAGATTCTCCCGGGACCGCTGGTAGAGTCTCTGCTCAAAGCCTGTTATTCTGACTCTCACGACAGGCTGGAGACATGCGTTAAGGTCTGGGTTGGTGCCATTTGCATGTAACAAACTGTCTTTTCTGAGTGAGTGAGTGAGTGAGTGACTCAGCAGTGCTTATTCCCTGTTGTAGGACTTGATCGCTGAGGGGTATTCCGCCACACAGACCATCAATCAGGTAGGCATTGCTTCACACCGCCAACCTTTGCAGCTGTTGCATTAATCACCTTCCTATCTCCCCCCTCCCTTCTCCCCTCTCTCTCTCCCTACCCCCTCCCCACCCCCTTTTTCTCCCTCACTGTTCCGTCGCCTTGCCCCCTTTCTCTCCCTCTCTTGTTCCCCTCCCCTCCCCTCCCCTCAGCTCCACGACAAAATTGTGGCAATGGAAAGCATTACCGACCGACAGAAATCTGTGATGGCAGAGAGAATGGGGGTGAGTGACAGCAACGGCCGAATAGACTCAGCATGCTTTATAATTCACATTACATCATGCAGCTGGTGGAAAGGCGGCTGATGGATGGTGCTGACGAGTTTCTCCAGATCATGGACCTCTGCAGTGTCATAATGGACCAGCTTTGCCACGCCCACACGGGATAACCACACCCACTAACCTAGGAACAGCTACACCCACCCATGCATGTGCCACTTCATTGATCACTCCAAAAATAAAATACAGTTATACAATAATTTATACGGTGCAGCGTGGTTAAATGTGCATGACGCACTCTTGATATCACTGAAAGGGGGGAGGGGGGGGGGGGGGGGGGGAGGTGGGGGGGGGGAGGCCAAACTATAAGTGAAATAAGTTAATCTTCAAGAAGTTCAGCTCTACGTGGCGAGGGCGATCGTGAGGCAGATGTCGATCGAGAGGAGGAGGCTCCATCTTCGGAGTCTACCGGACTGGAGTTGCTGAATGCTCGTTTGATCTTCTCTTTCTGGTCATGGAAGAACTCGTGCTGAGGGAGGGAGGGAAAAAGCAAATATGCAAAACTGTTTGTATCCCATCAGTGCATAATGACGTTCCTTTTATCTGTACACAGTTTGTACAATGTCTGTACACACTGCCTACACACTACCTGCACACATATGACTTCTGCACAGCAGTTTTTCATTGTGAGCAAGTATGTATGCCAACAGTGCTGGCTATCACTTCTGCACACAGAACTATGCAACTCACAATTCTGCCATCCCGGCCGAAGAGCCCCATAAACCCACCAATCAGGTCCTTGGATTTCTCTTCCCAGGACTCTAGCTTGTCCTCCATGCGATGAC
The DNA here is from genome assembly GCA_963921505.1 of Phakellia ventilabrum. Taxonomy (NCBI): domain Eukaryota; kingdom Metazoa; phylum Porifera; class Demospongiae; order Axinellida; family Axinellidae; genus Phakellia; species Phakellia ventilabrum. Next base: position 337,765 of record OY997397.1, read on the forward strand.
GAAATCTACTTACCTTCTCCCGCAGTCGTACCTCTTTTTCCTGGAGAGGGAGAAAGAGGGGGGGGGGGGGGGAGGTGGACCATCTTGAGTGCTTAAATTATGCTTCAACTGAAAAACAAAACCCATAATTACCTTTATAAATCCTACGTTGAGATCCTTGGCGGTGTACCCTCGGGCTAGGTTCCTCTTGACATACATGTCATAGTCCCTCACAATACGAGCTATGATGTCAGAGGTGGATATACCCCTCGTCCTCTGGGTGGGGACAAATTTTCCCATCTCTTTAATCGGCTTGTAAATGTCTTCGGCGTCACCACAGCTGTAGGGGATGTCGTCGTGGGCAACAAAGTCGATCTGGAGGGAGAGAAGAATGACTGCTTTTGGAATGTTGGTTGAATGAACAAACCACTTCTAAACTGGTCTGGCACAGGTATAAGTACTTTTAATCAGAAAGTCCAGCTGCCCAGACCACTCTCCTAATAATTAGAGTAATACATACAACAAATTTAGTAAAAGCAAAACAGATATAATTAGCTAGCATACTCTAGCTTTGTAAACTGCTAATATTATTAGTCACCAAAATTTAGTTAGCTAGTTAACTAAATTTTAGTTAGCTAACTAAAATGTAAACCACGTGAAGCCGACTAGCAACACTACAGCCAGACACACTTGGTGCTGTTCCATGAACTCCGAAGTTATGAGCCAGGGTGCGTCTTCCACTACCTCGTCCACGTAGCGACAGTGCCTCAAGGCATCGTAGCGCTCCTTCTCGTTCATCACTGTCCGACCCTTCAAGCGGTGGGTCAGCTCATCACTAGTGACTGTGGTGTGTGCGAGCGTGGCCATGAGAAAAAAACACCAGAGTAATAGTGAAATTTTTACATTCAGCTGGTATCTGGGAGGAAAGTAGCCATTTATGGCAATGGCCCACTGACCATGTGTGCATGCACATGTGCGCATGTAGCTATAGTATAGTAGAAACAGGAGACTCAGAAATAAAGACACCTACGGTTTCCTATCATGTCCTTCTCACCTCCAACCATGAGGTAGACATTGGGAAAGACGTTCTTGGCCTGCATGAGAGCCCGGGCATGACCGCTGTGGAAGACGTCAAACACACCGTCTGCGTACACCCTCACTGGCTCTGAAGGATAGAGAAAACAAAGCTTTCGTATTTATACATCCCGTAAGCCTTTTGTAACCACTGCAGGAAATGTGTGCAGCTGTGCAGCTGTAGCCTCGCGCGCCAGACCCTCGCACCCCTGGAGTAGTGTCTGGTCTGCTTGCGATATAGCAGTTGTGTCCACGCCAAGATCTTGGCAGGGCCAATCAGATTCGTTGATTGTTATGTGATGTCATCGTAGGTACTTCCTCATTTTACAGAGTATCTGCAATAGCGCTACTGCATGGCAATCGATTTTTGGCACTTAATTATTTGACCACGCTATATAAACGTTACTAATTCAGCAGGCACAACTACTGTAGCGCAAGCAGACCAGACCCTACTCCAGGGGTGCGAGGGTCTGGCGCACGAGACTATCGGTACACGTGGCTACTACAATGGTGCTAGCACAGATGAAAGGGTTACAAATGGCTGCATACGAGCACGAACATGACCACACTCACACACACCTACTGTCCCCTTCTTAGCTTCTTCAACGGTAATGTGACAGTGTCTCTGAGGGGGTGGGGGGAGATCGCTGGAAAGGGGGGCAGGGACACAGTGGGCAGATTGGACACAGTGGGCAGATTCTCGTGCTTCAGCCACGGGCTCAGTGCAGTCTTGACATGCCTGCAGCAATCGCCGTATGCAATAATGCCGCAGACGTAGATAATACAAAATCTAAGGAGCAGATAGAGGTAATAATTAGTGATTACCCTTTTAGCTGGCGAGGGACCCAAAGATGCAATTTCCAGCTCTGGTTCTTCGCTGTGAAGGCGTTTCCTCGTAGTCATGACTCGTCTCTACTATACCAGATACCCGTTTACCGGCAAATGCTACCTAATCTTCCGGTAACTAGTCCCTCCTACCATGCACGGCAGTTAAATTTAACACGTGGCTGCAGCCTTTGTGCTGCAACGAGGTGGGTGGGGCAAATTAAGTCTCGTTCCCATTGTGCAGTAGTCTGGGAATGTGTCCTGGCATTACAGACGCTTCCATGGGATTTCTTCAGAGCTACCGCAGATTGTCTCGGCCTCAGAGAGTGATTCTGGGGCTGTTGGGAGTAGCTATTGGCTGGTACGGCCCGTCCTTCATGAACTATCTGTTTCTGGAGTCAAGACTTGCGGGGGAGAATCGGAATGAGACCGTAGCCCACAAAGGGTCAAAGTCAGGAAAAGAAGATTGAAGAAAGTCATAATATCGTAGCAGTTAATTTCTGATATATTCATCATCTATCAAACAGCTATCTTTATTTATAACGCAGTAGAAAATGGTAAAGAAGTATGATTCCCAGGCTCGAAACCACCCGGAGCCAGTCCGAAGCCTGTGCCGGAGATCTGAGAAGCTATTTTTGAGTGCCCTGGTCACCTCATTTGTCTGGTACCTGTTCTGGGTCATAATGGAGCCAGTGGAGGAGGATATTAGCCCACTCATCGACTGGTACTCTAATACCTTGAATTAATACACCCACCCAAACCTATAGTCTCATTCTCAAATCATTGGAGGGTCTTGGGATGAGACTGATCCAAACCCATAGTGGTGCATTTGTGTGTGTGTGTTTTTCCCTCAGGTATTTCTTCATGAGACTATACCTGAAGAAGGTGTATGGTGTCTACAGAGTGCTCCAGGCCATTGGCTACTGGTGTCCCCTGGTGGTGCTTGCCACCTACGGCTTAGGGAAGTTGGTCCAGGCCAGACTCTTACTCACTGTGCAGCAGGTGAGCAAGTTCCGTGATTTTTTGGCGTGCTTTCAAGTCTGAAATTCTTGCAGGTCTTCTATGCAGTGGTGATAGGGTATAACACAGTGATGTCAGCCTACCTCCTGGTTGTGGGCAAGAAGATTACCTCTCTGTTCGTCGTGGTTCTACCGCTGCAGTCGGCCCTGGCTCTCCGGCTCTTCTGGTGGGCTGTTCTGCTGCTTCCGACAGTGGGAACACTCCTGTATTGTCTCTTCAAGCACCGGCCTTCTAATTCTAACTCGACAGCTAGGCTCTCCAGTAGGAGAGGTGTACTGACCCCAGGAAAGTGGTGGCCCGGGCTGTCTTTGAAGAGCAAGCTTCTACAGTTTACTTTCGTAGTAGGTGTACATCTAGCTGCTGCATTGCTAGTGAAATGGATTTCACACAACGGCTGTCTCCCGTGTAATTCCGCTCGGCTACCACCGAAGCCCTCGTTTGTGGCCCACAGAGGCTGTGCTCACCTGTTCCCAGAGAATACCCTGAGGGCTTTTAGAGAATCCGCGGAGCTTCCTCAGATTGTGACCATGGAGACCGACGTTCAGATCAGCTATGATGGGGTGCCATTTCTCCTGCATGATCCTCACTTGATACGAACCTCAGATGTCATAACCAGGTGCCCCTCCGTAGATCCCTATCGCAACGTAACCTGGCTCAATTTCTCTTCTGGAAGTTGCCCGCTGAAGGAGGTCAACGTCGGGGCTACGTTCCATGAGGTAATTAGATTCTCCTGTGAAAACCACACACTTCACTGTAATATTATTGTGAACTTTAATGCTACAAACATTAAATGCTCTGTATGAGGGGCTCAGAACCAAATTGTACCAATTGCACTGAAATGGACTAAAAAAAATATGCGTACTCTATGAGCATATGGCTAGAATTCTTAAAATTTCATTCTCAAGGGGCAAGTTCAATATTTGTGGGTTTGGTTACATTGGTACTGAGCCCTTCTTTTGGCAGGTGCACCTGTAGTAACAGTACACCCTCTCAAGCTACAATATGGTGACCATCGTGGCATCTTTTACAGAAATTCCAGGACGAGAGAGTGCCAACTCTGGCAGAGTTCCTAGAGATTGCCAAGCAGAGACAAAAGAATGTCATATTTGATATTCGTGAGCCACCCACGGACCACCCCTACTACCTTACCTACGCTAACAAGACTCTAGAGACGGTTGTTGTATCAGGAATCGACCTGAGAAAGGTATGTATTGTGGAAGGACTGTTTCAAGATGAGAGTCATGCATCCGTAATTTCCACCGTTTAGGTCTGGTGGCTTTTGCCAAAGGAGCGATTATGGGTCTGGAACAGGTACCCCACTATGGTGCAGGTGGCAAAGACAGAGGAGACGCCGTTTGAAGAGTTTGCTGAGCAGCACATCCAGAAGGTTAATGACGACTGGGGAACCCCACTACGAGAATTTAGGTTGGTTGGCACTAATCTAGATATGAAGATTAATAGTACACATACAAGGCTTGCAGTTATAAAGCCTTACAGTAGATATAGAATTAACCCAGGCTACCATCATTCCCTCGTTTTCATTTTCATCCACAAGGGCGCCTCTGAAGAAGAAGCTATACCCAGACCTCCATGCCAGCTAGCTTTCTCTATGACTTTGTAGTGCTTATAATTCGGTATAAAGATGATTATACACTCATCCCTGAAACTGCTCATGAAAACGATGACCCAATGCATAGAGTATAGACTCCCCGGCCCACTTACCCAGTATCCACCTTCTTCATTGCAGGCTGTATCAGGAAGCTGACATCTCCCTGAACATGTTTCTTCTGGACAGCACCTTTCTCTTCAACTATGCCTGGTGCATAGGAATGGACACCGTTACCACCAACAACTGCCAGAAGCTACCCAAACTGCAACACAACAGTCTACACCAGGTAGCATTGCGTGCAGCAACTCTTGTTACAGTTTCCATCTGACCGCTTATTTTTCTTACTTGTTTAGGCCTGTAGCGAGCTGAGTCATACAGTGGAGCGGATGCTTGTACCTCTGTCTATCACACTGGCAGCTTGTTCACTCTCATGCATGTAAGTTGACCTATCTTGTCTCTGATACGTATACATAAACAGCTATGATGAGATACTTTCCTTTGTGCATATAGGACATGTTTCGAGTGTCTCAGGAAACGAACATTGAAAATCAACACAGCACAACTACAAGAACATTAGGAATAAAAAATGGTGTATACAGTGAGGACAATGTTTTGTAGTCTGTAGACAATTACACATTTACAGTTGATAGGATAAAAACACGAAGATGAAATCTTAGTCAAAGGAAGGTTCAATTTCTACAGAGCGTTTAGGACCACCTGTGAATTTCTTTTGAGAACTTGAGCGTACAATTACAGCAGGTGCTGCTGATCTGAAGCACTCCACAGGGCTAGGAACGGGAATCGGGTGGGTGGGATAGTATGCCGAATGGTAGCCAGGGTAGTGGAGGTATGGGGACAGTGGGCTGTAGAGGGGCTGAGGACTGGAGGGTGACTGCTGCACTAGGGAAGTGGTCGGGTGAGGCCATGGCGGTGCGGTGGCGTACGACCCTAGATGGTAGTAGGGATATGGAGAGACCGGGGGTTGTGGCGAGTGCATAGGACTGTGGTGCTGAGGTCCTAGGGGCCTCTCCCGCTTGCGATAGCGGGCCCGGCGGTTTTGGAACCATACCTGCATTGTATTGAGGAAAAAATAGTAACATCTTTAGCCACGTGATATTGTAGTGTGCCACTGCACATTTTGCCAAGATGCTAGATACCTAAAGTCACCGTAACATGGAGAAGTCACCACCAAAATCAAACATACCTGGATCTTCGCTTCGCTGATGGAGGTGGTCCTGGCAATATGTTCTCTACCATAGCTGTCAGGGTATGGGCACATGTAGAAGGCATACTCCAGGGCTTGCAGCTGGGTCTCAGTGAAGGCTGTACGAAGACGCTTGCTCTTCTGGAGTTCATCTGGGCTTTCTTCACCAGAGGAACTCAGCTGTGTCTCGCCTGATAGGGGGAAATGAAATGCTCTCAGTAAGGCGCCTGGTTCAGTAGACACTACAATAACTCTAAGTAATTCACGTAGCTATAGCTGTCTAGTTATACCTTCTGACTCTGAGTGACTGTCATCTGGAGAATGTCCAATGGAGTCTGTTCCTTCTCTACGGCGTTTGCGGGTCCCTCTAGGCACCTCGCCAGACGCCTGCCCGGGTTGGTCGTGGCGGTTCGCAGGTCTAGGTGCAGGCTCGGGATCAGTGGGCGGGTTGTTGCAGACACTCTCCAAGCATTTGCTGGGCCTTTTCTCCAGGCCGAGAAGGTCTTGAATGGAGAACGAAATCTTGATGCTCATTGCTGCTGCGGATGCAAACGAGTTGCGGAATTTGGAAGTTGATGCAGAAATCTCGTGTTTGAAGAATCCTCAAGAAGTGATGATAATGGCTTTGTAGCAGAATAAATAGTGCGCTGGTGCTGCTGGCTTACTGTGGTGTGAAGCGCTGGTATTTATGGTGCGGCTGTTTCAAAGGCAAAGGTGAGAACGGCGCTCGTTTGAGTCGCTTAACACTCTTTTTCGGCGAGATTAGAGCTGCTTAGCGGATCTATCTAAAGGCTAGCTAACAGAATGAACGGAGCTCAAACCTTTCTAAAATAGTTGTTAACTGTAATAACTGCTTACTCACACCTTGTTTGGGCGGTTGAATTTTGGGATCACTTTACCATACTCAAATAATTTATTCCCCATAATTATTAGTTCTAGTACCAAAATACTGAAGCATGCAACCCAGGACGCATTCCTGCCACACATAAAATTAGCAAGTAGTTTATTTACTGTATTAGTACATGTAGTGTACTGCACCATTTTGAGCCACAAGTGACGTGAACTTCTTAGCTACGGACGCCCTTTAATTTTTGAATATTTTTCTTACTTTTTAAATTTTTTATGTTCTGTCCAGGCATATACATACGTAAACCCACATATTGAGATAGTGGGATAAAACCTGCTAAATATCGAAGTGCATTCTTTTCTAGACTTGGTTCCTGGGTTGTGGGTATGCTCTGCTCAACGGGGAAGGATGATTCGAGAACTGCCTTGAACATAATTTGTGTCACTCACATGCTGAAAGAAGATAGGGCATGCCTCGGTGTTGACTGACTGACTAAGGAAAGCTTTCCATTTTGCCTGGTAGGAGTCAGATGTGTGGAGTTTGTAGAATGTCCCCAACATTTTCTCTCAATTGCCCCCCTGGGATTTATATTGTACTTGTAGACAGGCGTACAACTCTCATGCAAGCCGTTCTGATGAAAATGAGCAGAGTGTTGGATGATGAGCAGGATTGCCACACCACTACAGTGGCTTTGTCATGGGCTTCCAGTGATGTGAATGACTGGATGGTGAATCCACTGTCCACCAGCACAGCCTATACTGCTATTATCAACAGTTCACAGAGATCTACATGTATAGAGTATACGTATTAAACACTTTAATATTTGCAAGGGGTGGTCACTCCCATAGGCACTGTAGTTACAGCTAAGACTGAGGTCAAAAAGTGGTCAACAGGTCAAGAGGTATTTTTGTCATTGGTCAAGCAGTCAAGGACATGTGACAATTTTTACCAGCCGGCTAGTAACGGTGTTTATATAAACGCACAGCGCTAGGGGGTTGGAATGGGTTCCCGAGACATCAGAATGTAAATAATGCAGGCTACGGTTTCTGGTGCCCAGACTGGCTGGCAATTTTCTGGCGAGCTTACATTCACTTTTCATTGGTCAGAACTGCAGATTTGAACAGCGTTTTACGCGCGAATTCGCGCGTACAAAACCAGGGACGAGCTGCATTTTACTTCACTACTGAGTTTCTTGAATGTGAGTATTTTGCTGATGTAGTTTCGAATTGTAACTTTGCATTGCGCGTGGCAACCAAGCTAGCATAGGTTGGAGCATGTATTCCGCTTGGTCTGCAGAACTAGCCTCGCCGACTGCGTGGCCTGGGAAGGAGGAGGCTGTGCAGAAACTAGAGCTGTAGCTAATAATGCTGTATCTCGTGTTACCAGTTTTTATTTATGTGCCTGGTTCTCTCACCCCCGTCCAGTCAATGCAAGACTGCAAGAGATCTAGAATTTCCACGGTAGCCGCCCTACCACCGGAGCACAGCTTATCCCAGCCACAAGCACAGCTCATCCCACATCCCAGCCACAACCACAGCCACCATCCTACCAAGCACAGGTCAACACAACAGGAAAATGTGAGAGAATGTGCATGCATGTGTGTATAAAAGATTAAGTACAGGTATGCAGGTGCCATGCGTGGCACATGAGCAAACGAAAAGGTCAGCGCTAAGCATGCGCGCAACGGTGTTAAAATGCTCGTGTTGGGTATACTATACTACATGCAGGTGCACGACGCTATTGTACGCGTTTGACTTTGTGCACGTGCATGAGCGATGCGCAAAATTTAATACGCGACGTATGGCTATAATGGTGATGCCACAAAATATGCTATTGGCTGCTAGGCTTTTTTCCCTCCAACTTACAATGTAATTTGATAGAAATACCACAAAGTCATCTATCTAGCAGTACTAAGCCTGGGAAGAACCAAGGATATCAGAAAAAAAATTAATTTTAATTTTCTGCGTAATGTTACAATAATAAATAATATTATAATAACACATGAAGTATGGTACAACAGCCATCGAAGCTGATAAAAGAATCCCTAAATGTATGGTTTTGTGTGCACACAGTAGTCAACTGTGGATAAATCTTACAAACAAGAGACGAAATGTCTGTGACAGCTAGATCAGGTCAGCAACGTTCATGGGCATCTCGTCTACTTGAGTATTGTAGAATTGCTCTATGTCCTTTAGCATTCGCTCGTCGTCACGTGTGATGAAGTTGATGGCCACTCCTTTACGGCCAAACCGGCCACCTCGACCAATCCTAGGAGGTCAGGACGCAGGAATAAGTGGCAGTAAAAGTTGTAAATATTAGCTTCAGTTGAGGCCTACCTGTGAATGTAATTTTCCCTATTTGCCGGAAGGTCGTAGTTGATTACCAGTGATACTTGCTGGACGTCAATACCTCGAGCCTGGAGAATGAGAATTTCGAAGTTGGCTTGAGGAAGTGCATCTGCTAGCTTCTATATAGCCAAAAACAACATGGTCTCTCTCTCTCTGTGTGTGTGTGTGTGTGTGTGTGTGTGTGTGTGCACGCGTGTGTGTGTGTGTCTCCTACCAATAAGTCGGTGGTAATGAGTACTCTAGATGAACCCGAACGAAATTCTCTCATGATGATGTCACGGTCCTTCTGTTCCATGTCACCATGCTGTATGGAAACATCAAGACAAGTTCACTAAAGTTTCCACAAAGCCCAAACCTTCCACTCCTCAACGAGGGAGGACCTGGCTGCTGTAAGCGGTAGATACGCACGTAGCTCTACTCACCATGGAGGACACGGTGAAGTCCCTAGAGTGCATCTTCTCTGTGAGCCAGTCCACCTTCCGGCGAGTGTTTACAAAGATGACGGCCTGAGTGATGGTCAGGGTCTCGTACAAGTCACATAACGTGTCCAGCTTCCATTCCTGAGACAGAGGGGAAATACATGTGAGGTGGTAGGATATTAACCTACAGGTGATCTGGCAAAGGGGTGTGGCTCATCAGGGGTCAAGGTACAGGCAGTTTGGATAATGAACCCTTTTCCACTATGATGTAATGGGGAAGTAGGCACTAAATGGAGAAAATGGACATAAAGTATTTTCTCCATTTAGTGCCTACTTTCCCTCATTACATCATAGCAGAAAAGGGTTTATTGGTAAAAAAAATACACCACCTCTTTCTCGAGATCCAGCACAGATAGAAATGTGATTGGTTTGCCTTGGGAATTATTTCTCACTTAGCTGGTCACAATTACGACATTTAGAAATTTAGAAATTTAATTAAGACACTAGTCACACATACATGTAGTATACCTACTAAACATTACTGAGTGTATGTGACAATCACGTGACAATCATGTGATGATCACACTTCCTCTGTCTCAGTGAACTAGCACTAACCTCTTTCTCCACTTGCACATAAAATTGCTTGATTCCCTCAAGGGTCAGCTCCTCTTTCTTCACTAAGATGCGAATGGGTTCCCTCATAAATCTCTTGGTCACCTCCAGCACGTCCTGGGGCATAGTGGCTGACAGCAAGATCACCTGTATACTAGACGGGAGTTTCCGGAAAACGTCGTAAATCTGGTCCTTGAACCCTCTTGAGAGCATTTCATCTGCCTCGTCCAGGACGAACATCTTAATGTTCCGAGGATCTATGATGAAGAACCATTCAGGTAGACAGGTCATCCCACTGGTCTGTTATGCAAATAACCCAGATGACCACACCCACCATGCCAGGAAACCAGATGACCACACCTACCATACCAATACACCAGATGACCACACCACCATACCAGTAAACCAGATGACCACACCCAGTAAACCAGATGAGCACACCCACCATGCCAGTAAACCATATGCTTGGTCAGCTCACACTCACCAAGGGCTTTCCTCTGGACCATGTCAAACACCCTCCCTGGTGTGCCCACCACGATGTGCTGGCCCATCTCAAGTTTTGCTATGTCCGTCCTCACGTTGGTCCCACCGATGCAGGCATGACACTGGGTATCTAGGTAGTCCCCCAGTGCTATCACCACCTGGTGGTGCATGTGTGTGCGTGTGTGTGTGTGTTGGGGGTGAGTACATATGTAAATTACAGTGGTGCAGACATAGGTGACCGGATCTGACCTAACTCGGGTTTTTACAGTTTTTGACAGTTTTCAAACAGTCATACCCCAACAATCAGTACAGAGAATAGAATGATTCTTGGTACAGTACAAGTACTAGCCTTCAACTAATAGTAACCCACGCTAGACGTCTGCAGCCCTTTCTGTTCCTGAGATACATGCCTTGATAGCGTAACCATTTTCAGAAAATCGATCGAGAATGGCAAGAACTCCACCCCATGTCTCCCTTAAGATTAGTACTTGTTCTGTACCAAGCATCATTCATGCCTCGCCTCTGCTTGTTGAGGCAGGACAAAAACTGGGGGGAAAAAAGCATAACGCGGGCCCCCCTCTCATATCTGCTCATATTTTGACCTCCTCCCTACATGTCCTCCCTACGTATACATGTATCCTAGCAATACTGCAAATATGGCCACGTGGTTGCAAAACAAGCTGACAGCTCAGCCAAGTGTGAGACAGGACCTTAATTTTCACAAATCACTTTCAACTGGGTTGTAGTCAAAGTGGCTACCTCACTTCAGGACTAACCGTCGACGAGCTAACCTTTTGAATCTGTTGAGCCAGTTCTCTGGTTGGTGCAAGTACCAGCGCCTGGCACACGCTCCTTGTGATGTCTAGCTTCTGCAGGATTGAGATGGCAAAGGTTGCTGTCTTGCCTGTTCCTGACTGGGCCTGCGCAATCACGTCCATTCCTGTGTGTGTGTGTGTGTGTGTGTGTGGGTGTGTGTGTATGTGTGTGTATGTGTGTGGGTGTGTGTGTGGGGGGGGAGTATGGTTGGTTAGCAAACCATAGGGAAGCAAATTAAAATGGTAGGTACTGCTTACATCACAAATTCAAATTATGACGGGTAGGTGGAAAACGTGGACTGACGGATTCAGGTTAGGCTTAGGGTTAAGGTTAGGGTTCGGGCTAGGGTTAGTCCTTTGCTGTGTGTTTCGCCTCCGTAATCGTCCCCAAAATCCGGAGTCCGCCAGTCTGTTTTCCACCGACCCCATTATGATTGGACAAAATGATGCCCCATGACATCACAATGACAAAATCACTAAATCAAGACCTTTGATGCACGGCATGATGGCTCTCTGTTGAATGGCAGAAGGCTTCTCAAAACTGAAAGGAAAGAGTGGAGCAGTTGGCAGGGAGTGAGACGAGGCTATGGGTAACCAATATTCACAGAGCAGCTGGAATGAATGAATACAACTTTGATAGCACATTTCCTGAATTTTAGATTGTCTGCTCTTAACCAGAAGAGGTCGGATACGACATGTGACAATGCATCATCCAATAGGACAGTATACTGACTTACCCACTTTGAAACTGAGTATATACATCTCTGCAGAACCCCAGGGCAACCACGGCTGTTTTTAGCGCTTCTATTCACAAACATTGGCAGTCATACTGTAGCCAAGCTTTTCAACTAGAACAAGCAATATACCGTGCTATCCGATACTTTTTCTGGCAGTAAGGAGCTTCCAAACACTTCCATCGTTTTTAGCAGCTATGAGAATGGGATTACATACTTGCACATGAACTGTGCCTGACCTCCTACATCTTTCAACCTCTGGCTTTCAAAGTAGCATTACTCACAGGAACTTCCAAACTATAGAAGTACATGCCAAAGGAATGTATAGAGGAAATTACTTCATCTTTACAGTCAAAAGATTACCCGTAAGCGTAGATGCCTCTCAGGAGCTCCTCTCTCAAGTTCATGTCATCAAATTTTTCAACAATCTGATCCCAGTTTGACTGTGTGTGTGTGTGTGTGTATGTGTGTGTGTGTGTGTGTGTGAGTGCTCAATCAGACTGCAGTAGTTACAGCTGTATGGGTTTGGCTTCATCAGCAAGTAATCATCAGCCAACTAGCTAGTCTATCAAGCTGGACCCCCTCCTGGAAATCTTTCTGGGGGGGGGGGGGGGAGTTTCTGGGAGGGGCGTGAAGGGTGCTGTTTTTCCAGGAGGGGCGTGAGAGCGTCCAGCTGCAGCTTTTCCAAGAGGGGATCTAGTTCGATGGTCTAGCTAGTAGCACTTGAACTTCTCGTTGCCAAGGCAATAAACCTGTCATCCATTCGTGTGCCTTTATGCACACAAAAAGGCCAAAAGGACATACTGCCAGTGAGGATGACACCCAGACACCTAACTGAAGGGCTGGCTCAAACTGAGGATGACACCCAGACACCTAACTGAAGGGCTGGCTCAAACTGAGGATGACACCCAGACACCTAACTGAAGGGCTGGCTCAAACTGAGGATGACACCCAGACACCTAACTGAAGGGCTGGCTCAAAGTGAGGATGACACCCAGACACCTAACTGAAGGGCTGGCTCAAACTGGAGAACTACGGTGACAGCTTTAGTAAGCCTGAACCCTGGAAACGTGCCCATCTCGTGCTGAACCCGTTACCACACCTACCAAAAGCATAACCAGAGGCCTCTGATTCACAAATACCTCGATATCCCAGCAATAAACAGGTAGTTCTGATGGTTTCTGCATTAGAGGTTCCAATACAGTCACATACAGACTTTCGGCAAGTAATTCTTCCTCATGTAACTCCGTCATCTGGAGTGATAGGGACTCTACCTACAGAATTACCTCCACGACAAAATGCCCCCATGTGCACAGACCACGTGGAAAACGAGCGGTCTGGGACCACCGATCTTTCGGATTTGTCCTCGCCACAGCCGCAGGCAGAAATTATCATCTCTCAATACGTAATGAGTGGCTGAATCTCATTAACAGCATAACAAATTAAAACATCAATGTTCCCAGATCATTCGTTTCCGTGTGGTCTGGGCAGGTCTGGGTACGAGACTACCCCATAATTTACCTCAATGTCTCCTTCTGGCTCCGTCCCTGGCGGCCCCTGGTCTGAAGCATCGGAGGGAGCATTCCAATCCCTGTCGCTGAGGGAACAGCCAAAACCATGGAAACAGGTTACAGCTGAATCTCTGCATCTTATCACTCTCTCATGGGATTTCACCACACATGGCAGTTCTCCCAGTATACCGCATACAGAAGTTATATCAACTTCTAGAAGGCTTTGCATGGTTATGTAATGCCCTACACTCATATTAGAAACCCGAAAAACCACACTCACCTGGGTCCATCGCTGTACTGAGCCATATTTTCCACGCTGAGCTTCTGAAAGGATAATAGAACAGCGTGCACGCCACTAGGGATTGCGCAATTCCGTTCTACGCATGCGCAGTTTCCCAAATTGCGAGACAATCGCGGGTACCCGGGTACTGCATGCAGTCCATGGAAAACGAACAGGAGGAATGTTCACTGAGAAGGGACTGTGAGAAGGCTTTCCACGATGCTGATGAGGGTGGGAGGGGCAGCCTTAGTCCAGAAGACTATAAAGTTGCTGTAATCTCTCTCATGGGCTACAAGCCCTCTAAATACGAGCTAGCCACTATCTGGAAGCAGCATGCAATTGAAGGGGAGGAGTCCCAGAGACTGAGTAGGGCAGCTTTTGTGGAGATAATGCTTGGGAGACTGAAGCAGCAAGCTGCAGATGATCTTATAAGACAGGTATAACGTGGGACTCTGGCCTTTTATTGAAATTAAGGGTACCTGTGTGAACCTGGCCCTTGCAATCAGGCCCGCTACAGCTGAGGTTTTCAAAATTTGCTGTAGCTACATGTAACATATTGTGTGGAGAAGTGGGGACAGACGGAATGGTATTGTCTTGTTCCCGTGCAACCGCTCATGGAATGGGAATGAGAGTATTGCCTTGTTTCCAATGGAATGGGAACGAGGTTACTGCCGAAGAACACAAATTTGAACCACGGTTCATTCCTTAAGGACACCGTCCTTCCACTACAAGCCATGTAATGAAGCATTCACCTTGTGCCCAAGCCTCCCGTTTTATCTCGCAGCTGTGGAGAAGAATTGGGGGTATAGGTATGACCCTTTTAGTATGCAACTGGGTGGAATCTAATAAGAAGGTACCTGTAGCTACAGCACTCAATGCTCCTTCATTTGCAGGTGTTTCTAAGTTTTGATGTTCACTGTCGAGGGTTTGTGACACTGGAAGACTGCAAACAAGCATTCAAGAGTGTGGCTCCACGCATGAGCAGTGAGGTGGTGGAGGGGTTCTTCTCCGAGGTGGACAGCAACTGCGATGGAAGAGTCACCTACCGAGACTTTGAGCTGATGATGAAACACTTTCAACTGGTCTCGAGGGCCTAGGGACTGCCTAGCCAGGGGTGGTCGGGAGGATGGCCCCTGCTTCGGTACACTAACTGACCAATACATCCTCTCTCCACAGTTTACAAGGTGCTGTAGTGAAGCCACTGGGGGGGGGGGGGGGGGATTAATTTGAGTTGGAACCATGCAGATTGTACTGTGTAAAAAAATAATTCAAAAGTCACTCAACGTCAACAGACACGTATATACTACATGTATAACATCCACAATAACATCTGTGTAATGACAAGTATATAATGGACACAAAAATCGTATTCAATGCATTCTAGGACATTAAACATGAGCGGTGTTGCTTCCAGATGCCTTGGGGATGGTGGTAATCTCGGGGCCTATCTCTACATCTTCCAGGCCGTCAGCCGACTCAGGAGTGCGTGTGGTGGCCCGACTGGAGAGTTCAAGGGTGGCAACAGGTCTGAGGGACCGACTTCCGCCCCGCTGTTCTCGAGGATTGCCCTCGGACTCGTTACTGCTGTCATTAGAACGGTTGTCCATTTCCGTATCAGTCAGCGGGTTACTGCTGTAGCCAGTGGCACCATAGCCTTCCCCGTCGGTAGTCTCTGACCTCTGTTCCTCGTTTGGAATGAGTTGGGCTTGCTCTGAGGTGCTGGGGTCCCGCACTGCGCCACGCCTCCTGATGGCCGACTTGCAGAGCGGGCAGGTGCGATTCCATTTCCGTAGCCACTCGTCAACACATTTGGGGTGGAAGACTGTGGAGGAGAGGGAGGCATTATTTAGAAGGTGCTGCCGTCTACTTACAAGGAGGTATTAGGCTACTTCAACTTAAATTTCTGTTTCTTGGGCCAATAGACCCTTTACCATTATGATGTAATGGGGGGTAAAAGTGAGCACTAAATGGAGAAAATACAGGAAAACATGCAAACAAGCATATTCTTATGTTTTCGTACAAGATACCTACATCAAAGCAAACGTTCTCATGTATTTTCTCCAATTAGTGCTCACTTTTACCCCCCATTACATCATAATGGTAAAGGGTCCATTCTCCACACTAGGGTCAGTTGGTCGGCAAAAACAAACAACAATCAATAAAAGTACCATCAATACTGTCATTTCTGCCACCTCACTCGAAGAGTTTTCTACAAAGGCTTTTCTACTCATTAGTAATTTTCCATGCTTCGGCTATTTTGCTACAAACCTGGCTCAGGTGGAAGGCTTCAGACTACAGTGTGATTGGTATGTGATTTGATGAGGTCATTGATTTCTGTCTCCTGGGCCTAAATACACTATCTGATTCCTTGTGAAATTAGAACTACTTAATTGCTCTAACAAGTGTTTACCTCAACAATCAGCATCAAATGTGCTTGTCTTGCATTACCTTCCCTATTAAGTAAACAGCATGTGACCATGCAATGCCATGATGTCTAGTGTAGCATAAGGTCGATTACACTCGGAAGCTAGCCTACTTCCCCCTCTCCCAGGGTCATTGCAATGTGTTCCCGTTGAGTGTTATAATTATAGAACCAGAGAACCACTTCCTTTTAGGGTTGCAGGAAACCAACAAAAGCGGGACGGGGAGGGGGTGGAAATTATAATAGGCACAGATGCCACTCTTTTGCCAATTGTGTGTGACACAATCATGACATTATACACCAGGTGACCCCGCCTCTCCTCTTACCGTGCTCACAGGGTAGCACCCGAACAGGCTCGCCTTCCTTGAAGTCCTCCAGGCAGATGGAGCAGGTCTCGCACGTCTCACCTTCGTGTTTGTACTTTCTCTTTGGCAGCTGTCTCACTCGCCATTGTGACAGACCCCGCGTGCGCCACTTGACAACGACCGTCCGACACTGAGTAAAGGGATCAAAGAAGAGAGGGAGGGGGGAGTGGAGGGGGGGAGGGAGGAGGGAGTGGCGGGGGAGGAGAGGTGGAAGGAGGAGGGAGGGGAGGTGCAGTATGTTGAAACTGTCTGGCCAATGCTCTCTACATCGTGACAAGTATCACGCCTCTCATCCTTAGCCCGAAGCTCATCTTCCCTACCATACCATGTGGGCATGCAAGTACATCTTCCCTCCCTGATCCCCATGAAAGAGTTCACCTCCCTTTCAGAAGATGCCCTGGGCTTGTTCATGCAGCCTGTGTCTAAGTATACACCATAGACTACGTACACAGAGGGAGCAGCAGAAGATGAGCACTGCGGCGATGACGGCCGCTAGCAGGATGGAGCCAAAGATGATGAACAGCCTCTCGTACAACTTAAAGCCAGCCTCAGAGACACGCAGGTACACTGAACTCGCACTAGGAAAGGGAAGGGGAGGGAGATTCAACATGGCAGTCAGATTTCTGTAAGTTGCATGTAGACTTAGAGAGGATGCAGCACACAGCTGTGTGTCTTAGAGAGGATGCAGCACACAGCTGTGTGTTTTGCGTTTTGCCATCTACATGCTGCCTTACGAGTTTCTAAGGAAGAGTACCATTGGTGGTCTCAATCCCATTCTCCAATCCCAGCCTGTTTTACTGCATGCGAAAAAAAGCTGGGAGCGAAGACTGGGGACAAGGCTACGCTACTGGTATACAAATACTAGAGCTAGGCTAAAACCACACAACTTCTTACTTGGGGGAGCTGTTGAAAATGGCGTGCAGCTTGAGCTCCTCACCAAATCCCTGTGGATGGAAGGAAGAGCAGCCACTAGCCTCGTTACCAGACCACATAATACAGACTGGCCTGAGAATGAGGCTATCCATTTCCTATTTCAGACGATATACGTTTTCTCACTTACCGGTGAAACGAGTGCTTTTGGCAGATCTGTGAAGTCAGCCAGGCCTCCTTCAATCAAAGTCGAGGCTATCATCATGGTATAGTTCGCCGCCCAGATATTTAGCTCCTGCAAGAAATATAAAGTATAGGGTCTATGATCAGATACCACCGGAAGCAATTGAGGGGAGGGGGGGTAAAAGTAGGCACTAAATAGAGAAAACACATGAACATGCTTGTTTGCTTGTAATTTTTGTGTTTCCAGTACTTTTACCCCCTCCCAATACAGTATTACACCCCCTCCCAATACAGTATTACACCTTTCTATTGCATGCCCAAAAAGCTGGCAAACGCTAGTATAATCAGTCTATTGTCTGGGACAGGAACACAATTACCCCATGTCAGTCCATGACAGCCAAGTAGGTGCGAGTGGACTCTAGTACTATCCACAGATGATAGGTGCAGAGGTCAGGCATTATAACTGGCACTAATACCCAGAGCTGAGTAAATCTACAATGAAGCCCTAATAATCTTTCAGTTTCAGTTTCTAATTAGTAGACTTTTTCAATTTCAGTTTCTTCATATGACACTCACTGCCTGCCTTGGGCACAGGCTATATTCTTCAATGAAGGCAAAAAGGTGGCCATGGTCTACACCACCACTCGACTCTAGCGGGCTGCAGGCATTGCGGGGCACCGGGTACACCAGCTGGCCCTGGGAGGAAAGAAAGAGAGAGGCTCTTGCATGTAATGGAGACATTAAAGGAGGGCCAAGCCAGAGATTGAACCAAAGACCCTCTAAATACATTTGTACTAGTCAGATAACCTTCCCCACTGAGCCAGAGATTGATAACCCTCCCTGTTGAGCTACTGGAGCTCTGGGACAGAAGATGGTTGCCAGGGAGACCTACATGTAGCTATACATTCAAACTTGTAAATTCATCGTGCTGTATGTTCCATATCCACAGTAGCCTCCTCCTAGCAAGTGAGTAGGAGAAATAAGTGTGCCTTAATTGGGGGCGGCCTTGTTCCAGGGAAGTTAATATGTGGTGCTTCTTGTGAACTTGCAGGAGTGTCATGCTGGTATCACTAACCTCAATGTCTCATACCCAGGCCAGCTATTACTAGCCTCATTATACAGCAATCGCACAATCTCTGTAATAGCAGGCCACTTAATTAAGCACGATACATACAACGACAGTCCTCGGTGGAGACTATTTTCCCAATCAGTAAATGACAGTTTTCTTGCAAATGACCCAATCCACAGTGTGTCTTGTACACTTACTATTATTTGCATGAAAAAAAGTTGTCAAACTACCTTGCCAAGTCCTTATGAAGAGGCAAGGTCATCACTCCATTTCCTCTTGCTTGTGCCTTAATTAAAAACTGCAGCAAGGGCCAGGCTAGTCACTTAGAGAACTGTTGGGTCTACTGCTCCATTAGGGACCACAGTCGGTCAGACTGTAACTAGCTTGTTCCCCAGCCCAGCTTTACAAGGCTAACTGAAACTTCTTGCCCAACCACAGGTGGGCACTATTTCCAATTTCATTAAAAACTCTGTGTGTTTTCACCAAACTAGAGCTTATCCTATGAGACATTGTAAGTAGTCAACTGCCACAGCAGAGCATCCAAGACAAAAACTTGGAGTTATCTTGCATCTGACATCTGCAACTTACTGCAAGTGGTGGCGCCTGTGGGATATTTATGGATTTATCGTTATATTCAGCACTCTCATCGGTGTATGTCGGTAGAACTCTGCTTTCGTTTCGAAGAACCTGTAGAGAGCGACAGACAAAACATACTAACCTAATTCTAGCAGGCAAAGTCGCTTGTTCCTGAACACCTGCCCAGAAAATAACCTATTTTGTGGTTTGTGAATAGACTTTTACGACTCACCTCAATTTTTAGGCTACTTCCAGTGTGGACGACAGTTACTAAGATTAATAGAAACGCATACACAAACGCTTCCATTCTCCTTGCACAACATAATAATTACCTTTTGAGGATGGGGGCGTGGCGAGTAAACATCACGTGTTTGTCACCAGTACAAAGTGCACTTTTTGTTCCAGCCTACAGTATATTTTGAAATTCAGCCATCATGGGGAAGAGAGATAAGCGAGTGGTGAGAATATTTTATGGTCCTCGTTATTAGGTGTTGTTTATGAAATATATTCACCACACCTCCAAATTAATTTTATCCTCCAAAACCGGCAGGCCTTCATGAACCCTATTGCCATGGCCCGTTCCCGTGGTCCGGCCCCCTCCTCTGGCCCATCTATCAGGGATTACCTCTCAAGAAACAGACCTTCACTGTAAGTCCACGATATTGACCAATGTAGTACAAGGCTAAATATTATTCCAAATAATACCCACTTGTTTGTCTGCGTTTATAAGGGAAGAAGCATGTGAAATGATATCAAAATCTCAGAAGAAGAGTGGAACACTGGAATCATGGGAGGAAGACATGAATGATGTGAGCAACCACTCGTTTCTATTTCTTTGTCCTCGGGTTAATCAGCTGTAGGTAATTAAGAGGGGTACACCATTCCTGATAGCCATAACCCTATGGGCTCGGTTCCAAGCTAACTTTCTAAGAGGAGTGAGTCTGAGACTGAGACGTCACAAAAAATATCCATGGCTTGTAGTGTATTGGAAATTGGTTTGTGATTTTCATTGATACCGCACATGCTTGTATCTTGAAGAAATTTAAAGAGGAGCTCAAAAAGAACAGAGAGAAGCTGATGGCCAAGGCTAAGAAGAAATCTAAGAAGAAGGAAAAGGAGTTGGTCAGTAAACAATCTCAATGGCATGGCACTAATGGATTAACTTCCTGTCGCCTCTCCTGCAGAAGAAGAAGAAAAAAAAGAAGAAGGCTAAGGGGCGTGGTAAGGTGAGAGACTCGTTTCACAGTCTGAGCATATGAGTCTGTTAACTTATAAGGCCGAAGAATTTCTTGACGTCTCTTGGTTGGAGGTACAGCAAGTGATATACATGTACGAGGAGTACTGGTCGTTTCTAGACCCCCCACCTCAGATTCAGGGTATAACCTGGGTTGGGGAGGTCTGGGAATGAAGCCAGCTCTGTGATGATGATTGCTGGTTTTCTCCCCTCTCGTCCAAGTCTCCCTCCTCCCTACCTGACAACTCTTCTGACAGTGATCTTGATGGCGATGGCACTGGACGAAAGGTGGGCTGGTAGTGCGTGTAGTCTGACGTGTTTGTACAGTGTGCAGTACTGATCTGTTCTCTTGTGGCATCCTATAGAGACGAAGGAAGGACCCGGGTGGAGATGAGGTAAAGTCGGTGTCTGTTTTCAACCTGCTAGTCAGCCTCCTTGCAGTGGTTGTACCATCGAGCGCTTCGGCAGCTTGATGTTCCCTTGGTTTGCGTAGCCAATATTTACCAATGTTTTGCAAATTATCCACAGTCTGACAGTGAAAGTGACGAAGTGAAAAAGAAGAAGATGGACGATTCTCCTCCCCAAACAAGCAAGAAGGGGCTGCTACCGATCCCACACGGCCTCCTCCCCCTCTCCGTGCCTGGGGCGATGCCCGAGACCAGCAGTGGCAAGAGACCACCGTTGCTACCCACTCCAAACACACCACCATTCAGTTCCACATCTAAAGCACCATAAAGAAGAGCAATGTAATTCTGCACTATTAGTAATTTTGGTTATTAACAGTTATTATTTTTTGCGTCATTACTAATCTGACAAACAAAGATGGCTATGGAGGTTGAGCAAGGCGAGGGCGGCAGGGTGATCACGAAGCAGACCAGCTCGTCTGGTAGTGTGACTGTGTCTCTCCATCCGCTGGTAATCATGAACATCTCCGACCACTTCACCAGAGTCCGCATGCAGCACGAGGAGGCAGCGCCCTCGGGTGAGGCGGGTGTGCTCTCTTTAGAATTATGGTCACAATCACTGCGCATATCCCTTGCAGCAATAGCTATTTTATAACATTGAAGCACTCCTAGCTAGTCTGATGTAGGGACGGTTCACTGTAGCTATATAGGTCTCAATGGTGTCCAGATGAAAGGGTAGCAGCAGTTGTATATCAACATAGTAGATCAAGGGGTGATCACTCCCATAGGCACTGTAGTCACAGCTAAGACTGGGGTCAAAGAGTGGTCAACAGGTCAAGGGGTATTTTTGCCATTGGTCAAGTGGTCAAGGACAATTTTTGTAACCTGATATTGCAGTCAAATGGTCAAGAGCCTTGTCGCAGATGTATATTTAGTACGGTCAAGAGCCAGGTGGTCAAGCGGTCCAGCAGCAAAAATGACAGTCAAAATTTCTTGACCCCGGTCTTAGCTGTGACTACAGTGTGTATTGGAGTGTCTACCCCCTTGCAGATTGGTGCACGGAAGTTAGACGAGAGTCACCAGACTGTTCTTCTACTTTTGACAGTCTGGTCCGCAAGGCTGAATAGTGCAGGGTAATAATTAGCTGTGCTTCTCTGACATACCAACCTGTTCTCCCTCCCTGCAGTGTTTGGTGCCCTGCTGGGCTCACAGAAGGGCCGCAGTGTGGAAATATGCAATTCCTTTGAGCTGGTGGTCAATATGGTGGACGGTCATGCTGTGTTGGACAAAGAGTACTTCGTCTCGAAGGAGGAGCAGTGTATGTCCTCAGCCATAGCCCCTGCTCCTTCCTCCATTATGGGCCCTCATACCCAGACCTTGCCTCGCAGCTTTTGTTTTTCGGAGCTGTGATAAAAGCTGTGAGGGGAGGCCTGCGTACGAGGGCCCTTGTACCCAGATCCCCACACAACAGGTTTTGTCTGAGGTTTCTTGCTTCTAAAGTTTCTCTACGATGCGAGATAAATCTCCGTGTGTGTGGTACAAGGCTTCGGAAGCTAGCCCTCCAGCTCGCAGCAAATCACTGATTATTGTGGGTCTCATGCTTAGCGCTCATTCCCAATAATAATTGTTTGTTTTTGTAGAGAGATGAATCCATATATGAAGTTCTGTTTTTACCAACGAATTGGCTTCCTATTGTCACGCTTGTCTATTCCCTCTTGGACACAGTGTAAAGAACCGTGTGTGTGTGTACTTAAATCAATCCTTCAGGACATTGGCACGCCACTGTTGTCTTCCTTCTTTAATTTGTGTGTAGTCAAGCAAGTGTTCTCCAACATGGAGTTCCTGGGCTGGTACACCACCGGAGACAGACCGACAGAAGCGGACACAAGATTCCACGAGCAAGTGAGCGGCCGTGTCACGTAGACCTCTGTGTGTCACTGTAATCAGTGGATTTAGGAAGACACAGTGAAAGTGACCCAGTCTACTGGGTACCTGCTAGGAGTGAAAGTGCTGGGTGCCATGCTCAGAGTGAAAGTGATAATTATTGTCTCTTACAGATCAGTGCGGATCATGAGAATAGCCTGCTGTTGAAGCTCAACCCGATGGCCCGGACTAGCCAGGTCAGACCAGCCCTCTCACTCCCAACTGTAACAGTTTCTGAGTGCTAACTTCTGCTTTCTCCCTCCCCCTCTCCTCCCCTCCCCCTCCTCCTGTCCCCCCCTCTTCCAGCTGCCAGTCAGTGTTTATGAGTCACTAATAGAGATTGTTGAGGGAGAAGTAAGTAGAACTGTTACAAACATTTTGCTAGCACTTGTATGGTATATGCTTCCCAGGACAGCTGCTGATCTGCTCCTCTCCCATACCCCCAGCCCAAGATCCTGTTTACGTGGGTGCCCTACACACTAGCCACTGAGGAGGCGGAGAGGATCGGGGTGGACCACATCGCCAGGTCTTCTGTCACTGGATCTACGCAGACGTCCGCCGGTATGACTAGTTCTTTCTGCCATCGACCCATCATAGATAATGGACCTCAAGCTTAAGGTTTAGTCCAATAAAGATGAGGGCCTGGGAACAAGGCTAGAGAACCATCTTCTCACGTATTTCCAAGGCTTAGCTGTATGCTATTGCTATAGCGACCATCTCATGACAGAGTTCACCCACTTGCCAAATTGCCATCAACTGCCTCTCTTCGTGTCTCCTGACTAGATGATTATACATGTCATATTCTCTCTTGCATGGCCTCTCAGTTGCCGAGCAGTTGAGTGCCCAGCACGGTGCCATCAAAATGCTGCACTCCCGTGTGAGGATCATTCTGGACTACCTCAAGGCTGTCCAGGGAGGTAGGCTATGTACATGTGCAGCAGGTGTGGAAGGTAGGGTGTGTGCATGTGTGGAAGGTAGGGTGTGTACAGCAGGTAGGATGTGTGCAGGAGGTAGGGTGTGTACAGCAGATAGGGTGTGTACAGCAGATAGTGAGGGGAGGTAGGGTGTGCACAGCAAAGTAAAGAAGTACATCATGTGCTACTCTTTTCATAGGAGAGCTTCCCAAGAACCATGAGATTTTGAGAGAAGTGTCCAGTCTATGTGACCAGCTTCCAGTGCTGGACAGCAAGTCCTTTGGGAAAGATTTCTATAGTGTAAGTGGTGTCTACCCTTCTCTTGCTCTGTGTGGCAAAATTGGCCTTGTGCCCTGACCAGCTGTTGTTAACCACTTTAGCAAACCAATGACGTAATGTTGATGTCATACTTGGCAGCCGTCACCAAGGGCCTTGCCACAGCTAGTGATGTGAGTGCTGCTACATTTAATGCATTGTACAGTCCAGTATGCAATGTGTAGCTATAGGGCAAGAGGGATATTAATTTGTTTGGTGTCTTACGCTAGTGAATTTAAATGACCACAAGTTCTTCTCCTGCAGTTTGTATCAAAGGTGAATGTGCTGTATGATCGCCATGGTATTGGCAGAAGAACCAGGGGACTGCTCTTTTAGACATGCCACATACACACAGGAAGAGAAACCTAATATAGCATGCAACCATCATTACCGTGGCTTTTCCCGTTACACTGTGACCATAATATTTGTGTACTGTGCTATAAAGTCTGACAAAATTTCATAATACTTCTGCATGTGATCAGCAGCTGTGACCCTTGGCCATGTATACATGCCAGAATATCCTGCCTCCCCACATCTCTCGATTGAGGTCACTTCCAAGGGGCTCCTCCACAAGTTCAGGAAAACGCTAGATGGGGAGACCTTGATGTGAAGGTAGACAACTTTAGATCAATTTCCAACAGTTCCACACTTTCTCAGTTCCACTGAAATAATATCAGGCATTCTTTTTATTTTCATTTTTAAACATGTGACCATCACACACACACGCACATGCAGCATAATAAGCAAAGGCAACCAATACAAGAATTTTTTGATACAAATGTCCTAGTCCTCTACAACTCCATCCAGAGCCTGTCAAAATCTGCACTACACTGGCTTGCTACTCTATACAGTAATTGTTCTACATATTCATGCCTTCGAGATATTCCGCAATAACTCCAACTCCCTTGTTCGCATTCCCTTGTTGTGAACCTTCTGAACAGTGTGCGATTACAATCGCTGTCTTTGATGCTTGAAGTGTAAGTGCGCCAATCCCCTTCTTTTTTGCATACACTATTTTCGAGTCTTCTTCTCTCAAAAATTGATATTTTTGACCTTCAGCCCACACTCCTGTTCCCATGAATGCCGAGAAATCTTTGGACTTAAAACATCTTGCTATGTTCGGACCTTCCGATCCTTGTAACTGCATTTGAAGAGATAAGAGCAACACATAAGCAAGTAACCACAATTAACCTTATTCCCAGGCCACACAGTTGGAAGTGGGCTGGTATCTACTGTTCGTGCATGCAAAACAAGATACAGAAAATAGTCAGTGAATGCACCCATATATAGTACTCCATGATAGCACAACAATGACCGAAGCGATTACAATGATTCAAATGTGAAAAAGCGCTACTGGATCCGGGCTATTGCACCCAATCATAGCGTTCTCAAACAAATCAAACCGTTCAGCAGAGATTCTCAAGCGCTCGAGGTAGCCGCGGCACGCCGTTCTGTCCTGCGTATTAAACGGTGGTTGCGCCTACACCGGCAGTACACGAGTATACAAAGCGGTAGAACTACAATAATACGTACTAATTTTCACTAGACAAATTTTCGCTATATTCAAGGTTTAACGTATGACCACAAAATTTAATACTTGCTAATTATGGAGGTACATATGTACACTATGTAGTGCAGTCTCTTTTTCTGACTTTCTACAACTAAAATGGCTATTAGTGTAGCTCGCTAGACCCCCCACGAAAACAAGTAAAGGAGAGTGAGGGCCCATTCTTTGTTGTATGATGTATTGGTTAATTAAGCCAATTAGTACTGCCTATGGAGGATTATGACTGCTAATAGAAAGCTGCAAACAATATAACTAACCAGAGACAGAAAACTACTTACAGAAGATAGAACAAGGACAGTTGCAAACACTCTGTATTGGATAACTGAGCAAGAAGATTACCAGGCGGAAAAACGGCGAGAACAATTTTGCATGGAGCTGGGATGACAGTTGGAGACGATGGTCGACAAGGCGTTGCCCACAGGATTGCCAAATACTGTGAGTAGAAAGCGTGCAGATACGCTCGCCTCGTCCCCAGGCTCTCACGTGTGTCGCTAGAGAGCCTGGTACATTTTCTCATGTGATTTGACTTACTTAAATTGTGCGTGGGCAGGTCCGCTCAAAAGACAGTTGCACTTCTCTACCTTCTGCTGGAGACATTATTTCAGTGCTTAGTCTGTGTTACAAATGTACTCCGAAGAGTAGCTACGAGAAGTATAGATTTGCTGCCTTCTGTTATTGTCCAAACTGCAGCTGTCCTCGCCCACACAAAAATTCACTCTTCTACCACCCCATGCGTCACACACGTGCAGAAATATACCAGGCCCACAGCTACATTATTAACAGAAACATGCACGTGGGCCTGGGAACGAGGCTACAGATAAGCTACGTAGTGACCTTCTCAACATAAAGCATCAGCTGACAGAGCAGTTGATGCCGCGATTAGAGCTCCGACAGCCAAGCGTTTTAGGTCACCAGGCGCTGCATATCAGTTTCACCAAAATATCCGAATGTCAGGTACGCATAGCGTTTTTTTTAGAAAACTGCAATTATTAATAGTTACTTAACTTCATCCATTTCACTGTATGCAGCCTGCTGTCGAATTTGATACTCAAAAGTGATGACGTTCAAGGCTTAGGTCGGGAAGAAGGATGCTACTACAGTAGCTACACGGATAAGCGTCGTTTAATCAGCTAGGGCGGAGTCGGTAATTATGAATTAGTAGTTGCTAACGTTGTCTTGTGAGGATCACATTTTACCCAAGACTCTCGGGTCACGTGAAGACATTTTGGTGAAACTGATATACTGGCCTCCTTTACGATTGAGTGTGCCTTCAATCACTTCTGCTGTAAACGTCTCCTGGTAGCTTGCTGAACGCCATAATTTGTTTGCCACACATGCTTGTGCGAATCCACAGAGCAATGATGTAATCATTGGCAAGATTTTCGACAGGAAAAGCTGATCGGTCAGTTGGAATTCAACTTTGTTCAAGTTTTGTTGGACCTCCCCTCTCCTTCTTTACTTTTCCCTTGTTTTTCGTGGGGGATAGGGAGGGTCTACAGAACTATACTGACTTTCTATCCATTAGCCATGTTATCATACATAGAACATCCCTCTCACCCCCCCCTTGAAAATTTGATTTTATAGATCCCCTCACAAAAATGTGACGTCATTAGTAGTCCACAATTTGTAGTACAGTAGTGGTCAATTTCCTGTTCCAAAACGGCCGCTGAACAGTATATCGTTCGTACGGCATCGGAAGTAGTATTAGCCATGGCAAATTTTTTTGACATGGGCTGTAGAATAAAAGTTTACTGTCCCGAGAGCCGGTACATGTAGATACTTCTATCAGTTTCACCAAAATGTCCGAAAGTGACACGAGAGACTCGGGTCGAAACGTGATCCTTACATGACTATGTTAGCAACAACTATTAATAATTACACACCGAACCCGCCCCTAGCTGGTCAAACAACGCTTATCCGTGTAGCTACCGTAGTATCCTTAGGCATCCTCTTGTCGACATCGGCATTGAACGTCATCGCTTTTGTCTATCAAAATTCGACAGCAGGCTGCGTGCAGCGAAACTGATGAAGTTAACTATTAATATTTGCATTTGCAAAAATTTCTCGTTGCTATGCGTTCGGATATTTTGCTGAAACTGTATGGATAGTTCAAGCGCTTATTGTGTGCACAACGCTGCCTTGCAGTGTGCTGATGTCTACCTGACATCAGTTGCATGCAAAACAAGACTAATATCTAAAAACCAGCTGGGTGTTTTTTGTTTGTTTTACATAAATCACCACACTGAAGGTTGTGCTCAGCAACAGGTCAGTCTAAGCTAAATGCAGCTGTAGAATGGATCAGCTTGACAAGACAGCCTCATCATGTACAGCTTCAAGCGAAAATGCTGACATAGCTATTTCGTAGTGCACTTCCAGTTAGCGATCAGACCTTCAAACCTTGCCAAAATAGAAGTATCATCGTCACCTACCACTCTTTTGCCGTCTAGGCAACACAAAATTAATCTAGCTTGACGTACCTTGGCCTATCGAGCCTGCAAACTTTCAGTAGCTTCCACTGCGCTCGTGGCTATAGTGGCATAGTAACGTAATCACAATTTAGCGCACATGATAACTGCGGACGAACACGCACACAGACACGAAAACATAAAGCAATCTTAGTACCAGCCAGGCGCACGCTTCACGGCCGGAAAAAATATATACATATATATACCAGGTTTCTCTTCTTGCAGGGAAGGGGGAACAAGCCCTTGCAACATTCAGGAGTTGGGGGAGTGATTGAAAACAAGTTCCACATGACATCACAAGCATTTGGTATTCAGGTAGCCAGAGGACGATGCGTCACTCCAATAGGTAATAATAATTAACCACTTTGAAGCTGAGTATATCTCTATTGTTTGCTGAAGAAGCCTGGAGAACCACCACGTTTTTAGCCTACCTTGAAATACTAAAGGCAACCGTGCTGGAGAAATCCTCAGTCTGTCGGATTTCAGGGTGAGCCTCGTGCTTCTATTCATAAACACTCGGTAGTCATACTGCAGCCAACCTTTTTTTAACTAGAACAAGCAATATACCGTGCTATCCAATACTTTCTGGCAGTAAGGAGCTTCTAAACACCATCTCTTCCGTCGTTTTTAACACCCAAGAGCATAATTAGCAGTCTATTTGCACGTGAAGCGCGTCCAATCTCCTCTGGTAGGTAGCCTCGCATGTTGACCATGCCACACGGAAGTGCTTAGTCAAGTGTTTTTGCGACGTCAGTACAAACACTCTGTAGTCGACAATTGAAACAATTCCCCTCTTCACCATGTGACAAAGACGATGCTTCTTCAGTACCGGGGTACATACATACACAGAGGGTGACAGACTCCTCTATCGAATTCAAAACCATCGTGAGTTTGACTACATACATGGATGCTGGGCTGTGGAAGCCTAACCGTCTTCCCCCTCTAAACCACCTAATTAACAAAATATGCTGACCAGGGCCACAAGTATAAAATGGCTCCCAAAATAGAATGTTCCATGGCCTTTTCCACACTGGGTGCCGTTATTGCCTAAGCTAAAACTGCGTCTTCCCTTGTATGCTGAAGCCCCCCTAATACAGAGATGCAGAGCTTTCCTCAACAAGCACGGCTTCCCATCAACAATCGATAAACTCTTATCTCGCACAGGAAACCATATAGCCGTACAGCACTAGCTCACCTTAAGTGCGGAGGCATGAGCTGCTGTCGTCCACGCTGCCCCGCCATCCAAGCCGATTATGCAAGCTCTGTCCACATGAGCGCTTCCAGTGCTGTCCTTGGTCTGCGCAATAAGGTTGTCAATATACGAATCCCACGACATCTTCAAATCGACTCCCTGGGGCTAGCAACAGGCTACCAAGACGCAACGTTCCTTCACACACCTCACACACGGGGCGAGCAGCTTGAGAAGTGCAATGTGACGACGAGCCAGCTGGAACGTGAGACGCGCGCCTCCTCCTACGACAGGCCAGTATTAATTAGTTGATGTCACGTCCGCTACGAAGCTTTTTTTGGAACTTTTCAATGCTTTCCACCCCACTTTTGGTAAACTAGAAATTATGCAACGCTGGCATACGTAATATAAGTTGGAAGTAGGAGAGCTTTATTTGGAGATCAGGCCGGCAGCGCGATCGCGAGCCATAAAAAGGTGCAGACAAGTGTTGCAGGAAAATCTGCCGACAGAGAAGGAAGCAGGTAAAACTGCCATGTTTGGGAAAGTAACTAATGCGCATTTCCTACTTCGCGAATGAGCCTGCATCACTTGGTTGTGCATTGCAAGTCTTAGACGTAATGCAAGCCTGTATCTACTCTACCCATTCACTTTAGACAATGAGTGCCAGCAAAAGCGGGAAGCGGATCAGCGTCTTTGATCGCCTTGGGCCAGCTGATGAGGTGGGTGGGGCTCAAATCTGGTCATGTGATTACCGTGTACACACACGTGCTCTCCTCTACTATGCAAATTGTATACAACGTGGCTAGAGAACTGGCTGGAAGTGTATACATTTGTATGGGGAAGTACACACATACACACTCATGAACTAGCTGACACAACACAGCTAGCTCTAAACCCAAGGCCCTACCCCACCCTTACCCTAACCCTAACTCCTTCCTCTAAACTCAACCGATAGTTTACCAGCACTCCAGCCACATCATATGAAGCTGTTTAGTTAAGTACTATGTGTCACTGGGTTTGGTCGGGATGTTGCGTACCCTTGATCGTAGGCTACTTGAAGTCGTTAGCCTCGTACCCAAAGCACAAGAGTACGAGACTTCTGTGAGACCCAACTTCATTCCATTAGACAGACAGCACGACTGGCTGAAGGCTTGAATACTTCTTGTATTGAATGCCAGTGTGTGGAATTCTTTGCTCACCTTCCATTTGGCTTGTGATAGGCCATGTAGAGAAACCACACCCACAATGACTTTGCCAAGTATATCATGATTTGTGAAACATTCCGTACACATACGATGGTCGGTATGTGTTCCTCTACCCACTGCCCTTGCCCACTCTACTGGTATGTTGTTTTCCTGCCTAGCCCAGCCCTGCTCATCGGAGGTACAGCTCCGACAAACACAGCGAGAAGGGACGGCACACTCACGGCCATACGAGGACCGAAGAAAGAAAGTCGAGGTAAGTTTGTTACTTTTTTTTCCGCGGCACTCATGGGCTCCTGGTTAACTTTATAACCAAAGCACTCATAGCAGATCGCTACCTTCAGAAATACATACATCGTGGACTTTGGAATGCTGTGATAAAAATTCAACAGTTCTTTTGAAACAACAATGCCCATAAACGTTTCGTAAATTTTACAAAACCACATTCTGCCATGTTAGGCTTGCCCATGCGCCATGTCCTCTGTGGTAGTCCTTCCGTTACTGAGCACAGGTGTGGTGCTGGTGGAAACCCTTGTACATCAAAGTAATTGTTATTGTTGTGTATGGGTGTGACTCTAGCCATTGTCCGTGGACAGCTGTACATGTTTGATAAATTACTGCCTGTAAGAATCTTGCTCTGACTCTGTAGTTCAGCTGAGACCTGAGTCAGGCTAGCCTTGTACGACCTTCTGCGTGAATTTACGCACAGCTGTCAGATAAATCTGTGCAGAGGCCTGGACTAGACACCTGCCACTTTGAACTCTCTCTCTCTCTCTCTCTCATAGTCAGTCAGATTTTGATGGAAAGAAGCATCTTCCCCACTATCGTGAGCCTGCACCTCATTCTTCTCGTACGTCTGTACCCCATTCCTCTCGCGACTCCGCCCCTCATTCCTCTCGTGACCCCACCCCTCATTCCTCTCGTGACCCCGCCCCTCATTCCTCTCGTGATGCCGCTCCCCACGCCTCTCGTGACCCTGCCGCCCACTCTTCACGTAACCCTGCCTCCCAGTTGAGACACAGACCGCACTACCGAGGGTCAGAATCGGACCCCTCGGAAGAAGAGGGGGGTGGGACCAAGAAGGGAACACCTAGGAAACCGAAAGAGATACAAGAAGGTGAGTTAGCATGTATGCCTCGCCTTCAGCCCCTACCCAGGTGGTTTTCTATTGAGGTAAAATGGTCATGGTTGGTTACTGTTAGACAATCATTGAATCTTGTGCACATAATTGACGGTATGTTTTATACAGCTACACACGTGATACATCTTGCACTGTTTTAGAAGCAGCTGCTTTTCATCCAAACCATCAAGTTTAAAAGATATAACAATTAACCCTCACCCATGCACACCTTCACACATACACATCCTCACACACACTCACAGGTGGTCTTAAGGAGAGCTATCTCCTTGGTGCTGGCAAGCCAAGTAGGGGTGGGGGTGGTGGGAGTGTGAGGGGCAGAGGGGGGAGGAGGAAGGAAGGAGGGGGACACAGCTCAGCCGACGGTGACTCTGGGAGCGAGGGAGGCAGTGGAGAGGATGGCGGGAGGAAGAGGGGACACTCCCACCTGGAAAAAGACAGAAAGTGAGAGAGACAATTTGTCCCCAAGCCCTCCTTGATCTGCCTGGTATCTTTTGTCATGTGAGCAACGTTAGAGTGGAAAGGTGGTAGAGAGGACTTAATTATGCTTGGGCAAGCACAGCTAGACACTGAGGAAATGAGTACTTCTTGCGGCTAATCTTTAGGGCTTATTGGTGCCACACACGGAGCGCTGAAGTAGTGTTTCCAGCGAAAGCTAGCCGTCTTTTGAGCAGTCCCCGCCTATGCATAATTAAGTAAGTTGAATTACGTCAGAAAAAATACCAGGTTATGCCCCTTTTTTTTTTTGATTTTTCAAGAGGAGAGCCCGGGGACGAAGCTAGGACTTCCTTGTTGTAAGCTACAAATTAGTGTATCCATGCTATAAGGAGCTACATGTAGTGGGCTCTATGTGACCGGCAGCTGTATATAGCCAATAAAGGAAGAGTTGTCTTCAGTGTTGATGGTCTCTCTAATTATCAATAAAGCTCTCTAATTGCTTTCTATGTGTGGGGCTGGCATACTCCTCTCCTGCATCAAAGTCGCTTTGGCTGGGGCTAGCCCTCAGGAATGCGAACATGGATACTACACTCTCGTGGGTTGATTGGCAAGCAGCTCTGGAATGCTATACTTTTCGGTTGAAGATGCAGGAATGTTATAGTACAACATATTTGTCAAGGGTAACTGACTGCAGAAAAATATTGGCTATAGAAGACCATATAAGCTCATACAGCTGTTGTTAGATGTTAGGCTCTGGCAGTTGTGTTTGCTTTGGCATCCCCTATCAAGTTAGGGGTGCTTCACTATCACAAACAGCCAAAAGTTTCTGTCTGTGTGAGGTAGTGATGTGATATAGTATATCAACTGAAAGTAACAAGAATGTTATGATACACACATCCAACACTAGAAATAGTATGTGTAAATATTATGATAATCCTGTTAGTTTCAAAGAAAGGCAGTAGGAATTCCTATTATGGCCTGCAATTATAAAGAAAGGCAGGAGGAGAGGTAGCTCATAACTAGCTAGTGTGCCCTTACATGAAAACACAATATAGTGTTACATGTGAAATGTATCCCTTACATGTGGTGAAGATATTTTATGTTTGTAATTATGTTCCCAGTCTCCCACTATCCAGACTATTGTATGTATGCTACAAAACCTGAAAAACAGACAGTCTGAGTGATAGTGTACCATGTATGATATTCCAGGCTTTCCTTCTTGTGGTGTCTTGGAATGAAGTTATTAGTGTTGTAGCTGTCAAATTGTGTGGAACTGATCTGTGTACTGGAATATAATCCCTGTAGCCTGCTACATGAAATCTGATGATTCAGTAGCCTCTCCACTCCCCAGCTTTTCTCGCACAAGTGGATCCCCATGTGTGAAAAAAGTTGGAGAGTGTAGCCAGGGAATGAGGCCAATCGGTTAGTGCATTACAGCTATAGCCATCTAGACTCTGTAGTCAAATCAACTACAGAAGGAAGGGATGGTGGTGTGATAAGGTTGTTGGTTTAGGGCTTTGTTAGGGCAGCTGCCACAAATGAAACCCTGCAATTGGTTGACAAATTGTCCACATGTAGCATGTGTTTCCTTTGTCTTTCGCAGACCAAGACACAGCCTGGAGGGTAGCTTGCAAGAGGACACTCAGAGACTCCCAGATGAGGGCAGGAGACCCCCAAGCGAGGGCAGGAAACCCCCAGATGAGGGCAGGAGACCCCCAAGTGAGGGCAGGAGACCCCCAGATGAGGGCAGGAGGCCCCCAGATGAGGGCAGGAGACCCCCAGATGAGGGCAGGAGGCCCCCAGACGAGGGTAGAAGGCCCCCAGACGAGGGTAGGAGACCCCCAGATGAGGGCAGGAGACCCCCAAGCGAGGGCAAGAAACCCCCAGATGAGGGCAGGAGACCCCCAAGTGAGGGCAGGAGACCCCCAGATGATGGCAGGAGACCCCCAGACGAGGGTAGAAGGCCCCCAGACGAGGGCAGGAGACCCCCAGACGAGGGTAGAAGGCCCCCAGACGAGGGCAGGAGACCCCCAGACGAGGGTAGAAGGCCCCCAGACGAGGGTAGGAGACTTCCAGATGAGAGCAGGAGACCTCCAGCTGAGGGCAGGAGACCCCCAGACGAGGGCAGGAGACCCCCAGACGAGGGTAGGAGGCCCCCAGATGAGGGCAGAAGGCCCCCAGAGGATGGCAGAAGACTACCCGATGACCTTAGAAGACCCCCAGACGAGGGGAGAAGACCCCCAGACGAGGGGAGAAGACCCCCAGACGAGGGGAGAAGACCCCCAGACGAGGGGAGACGACCCCCGGACGAGGGGAGAAGACCCCCAGACGAGGGGAGACGACCCCCGGACGAGGGGAGAAGACCCCCAGACGAGGGGAGACGACCCCCAGATGAGGGAAGGAGACCGCCAGAAGAAGGAAGAAGACGTTCAAAGCAGGTGGACAGGAAGGAGAGGGGCCATCTTGTGGAGCGGACACTCTCTGGTAGCCTCACTGGCAGTGGAGAACCAAAGAGCGCTAAGCTCAAGAGTGAAGTAGTGAAGGATGATGGCAGCAAACGGAGGAGGGAGGACGAACACCCTGAGGGGAGGTACGGGGAGAGGAAACGTAAACGCGAGCTGACTGCAGAAGACTCGCCGCTTCCAGAGACAAAGAAAGCGAGGACTGGCGAGTACTTCGGCCCGAGGGAAGGAGAGCGGTACAGTGGGCGGGGAAAGGAGGCGGAGCTCAGTGATCGGAAGCGGAGGCACGAGGGGAGAGATCCTTCCTCCAGGAAACAGCCGAGACTGCACAGCCCTGAGGGCGGGCGGAGACACAGCAGCAAGGACGTGCCCCCAGGGGGTAGAGAGGGACGAAGAAGGGAGCGGGAGAAAAAGGTAGAAGTTGGTGACGAGGCCTACGATTCTGTCAGTGAGAATGGCTCAGTTGCAGAGGACGGTAACCTGACCAAGAAGCTAGACTGGAACTCTCTCTCTGCCCTCATTCCAGCCAAGCCGGCACCAGTCGCTACGTCAGCCTTGGAGAGGTTTACTCCAGGTGCCACTTTCGCCAAAATCGGAGTTTCTCACTCATTAGCCGGACCGAAACTATTCACTAAGATCTCCAGTTTGGTTTCTGAACACCTGAGAAAAGAGCAGCTGTCGAGTTCTGAAACTGCTAACGTTCTGCCCGATTCAGTGGTCGAGAACCCGTTTGGAGGAGCTGTAGTCGCGAGTGCTGCCTCCTCTAGGCTAAAGGAGCAGCAGGAATGGACCAACATCCTCCGTGATATCGGCCCCTGTCGCAGGGCTCTCACGGCTTCAGCAGACTATGCCATGCGCAGGAAGCTCCGCAAGACCAATCGGGTGAGCGAACTAGTGTGTTTGAACATGTAGCCTCCTATGCAAGCCTGGGTTCGTACAGAATTTTTTGGTGGGGTGGGGGTGGAAGCATGGAGTCATGCCCCTAGGGGTATGCTCCCCCCCCCCCCCGGGAAATTTTACATGCTCCCCTTCACCCCCCCCGTATGACACCCTGGCAGTACTTACCATTGTATTGGTATGGAGCCTGCAGCTGCCCCTTAACCCGAAGTTTCAAGGTTTCCTAGAACGTCATTTAGTTTCTTTTCAGGCGGCGATTTGCCAAAAGATAGACAATAATATTGTGTATCTTTTGTGCACAAAGCAACAGAGACAGTTGTTCTTCCACTGTGGAGTTGATTTACAGCTGGCTCTGAGCACACACAGGACAGCCCTAGATACTTCATAAATAAACACCCTGGCCTGTGTAAACACAGCATTGGATTGATGTGGGAAAACGTTTGGTGGCATATGCCTACTCTCATGCTTACAAAATTTCGTGGTGGGATTTCTTTTGCCTTAGTCAATCACTGGACATCATACAACATCAGACATGAATTGGACACCGGTAATGGACCCTTTTCCACTATGATGTAATGGGCGAAGTAGGCACTAAATGGAGAAATCTAGCATATTTTTGTTTGTGCTTTCATATATAAAGTGTATGAAAACACAAAACGTGGTTTTCACATATTTTCTCCATTTAACACAAAACGTGGTTTTCACATTTTCTCCATTTAGTGCCTACTTTCCCCATTACAAATCTTATAGTGCACTGCCCCTGGGGATATGTGAACTACGGTTCAGCTGTCCCAAATGGTGTTTAGTCTTCTTGACTCCTGTTCAACATGCAATCACCCACTGTCCTATATAGCCTTGTGACAGTAAATAACATAGACCTTATAGCAGTATAATGCTGCTGTAATTTGCCTTCTATTGAGCTAATCGATAATTTGTAGTTCTTGATTAGGCAGCTGTTGTTCTGATGCATGTAGTGTGGCAACTGCAACATAACAAGTGTGGGTGCTAGTGCATGCATGGTATTCCATGCAGAGGGCCTCGTAGGAATTGAGTTGCATTACGCTGCTTAGCTGACCGTTCAGCCAGCCCGAGGCTTTGAGAATGTGGCTGCCAAAGTAGCTGTCGACCCACGGGTACCGAACGAGGCTATGGAGTAAATTTGGTGCCATGTTTATAATAGAGTGTGTGCACTGATTACACGTTTTGAAACTGTAGGCCCATTGCTATGTATGTTGTACTATTTGAAGAT
Source organism: Phakellia ventilabrum (assembly GCA_963921505.1). Classification (NCBI taxonomy): domain Eukaryota; kingdom Metazoa; phylum Porifera; class Demospongiae; order Axinellida; family Axinellidae; genus Phakellia; species Phakellia ventilabrum. The sequence goes on from OY997397.1 coordinate 374,407, forward strand.
CACAATATCAACTTTTTATCAAAACACAAAAAGTTTTGATCTGTTTTATAAACGTCTGTGTTGCTGCTACAGATAAATATCCTCTTGAGGTGTTGCGATAATGTCTGCAATACTTATGATGCATCACACACACTCATGCACACACACACACACACACACACAGGACCTCCTCTCTCCCTCCCAGCCTCCCCCTACCAACTGGGACTCAGAACACTACAGTACTGCCGTGGCTCTCTACCACTCTCTGGGCAAGAAGGCATCGGGAAAGCCGGCTGCCAGGGTGGAGCCGTCCCATGTAGGGTCACTGATCATTGCAAGATAGCTGGACAGAACAAATTCTGTAGCTTACATTTTGCTGCATTGTCACTGCACAAAGTCTTTTGATTTGCTCCTTTTTTGCTGATGGTGTAATGGGTGGGGCTTAGTAGAGAGGCAGGTGGGCTTGATTTAGAGAATGAGCTGAGTGACTGCATGCTCGAGCTGCGCTCTTGAGGAGGTATGTGAACACTCTATTTGATTAGTCTCGCGTAGCCAGACTCTCGATGATAATAGGTAACTACATACAAACCGGTCTTGACGTAATTAATGGTCTTGTGGGCCAGATTATGAAAAGTAGAACAGTGTGCTGACTGATCAGCCTTCCGAAGTCCACAGAAAAATTTCAATTTACATTTCAACCACAAAGGCCACGTAACAACTATCCAATCAGATTGCAGTGGTACACATTCCTGCACCAATTACAGAGAGCTGGCCAGGGTCACCAAACTGTTCTGCTTTTTACAGTCGAGTCTGAGAGACTAAACTTCTAAGACTTCTGATACCATTCCCATTTTGGCATTTGCAGAATGTCGAAGAAGTCCAAGAAGCCACCCGCCCGAGAGCTGGGCGTGGCCAGTGCCACAAGGGGTGTGTGGCTGGTGAAGGTACCCAACTATCTCTCCCACGCCTGGAAAGAGGTGGGGCACAACACGGACCTCGGACTCATGAGGATCAGCTCGTACGTGGTTCCACTATCACCCTGTGTGGTCCTGTTCCCATGCTCCCAGTCTCCTCCATGGGTATGAGCATCGAGTGGCTCATTCCAGGTCTGGGCCTGCCTTTCTTTCATTCCCAGACCCTAACCCTGGATATTAGAACCAGCAGTGATTTACTAATGGATTAGTATAAGGACTTGATATGAGACTAGGACCTGCATGTTAATATACATGTATAAGGATTGGGTATGAGACTGGGACCTGCACATCACAGCCACTTCTCTTTTCATCCTTTACAGGAATCCCAAGAAAGTTGAGGTACATGTATTGTCAGTGATAATTGCACTGGTCTCACTCCCAGACCGCTCATGTCTCATTCCCAGGTGACGTTCACCCTCTCTGAGTCCCTAGCTAAGGAGGAGGGGGAGCGGCTGGGTCTGGAGATCCCTCGGCAACACAGGCTACTCACGCAGGACATATCCTCACAGTCGCTGGCTACCTTCTCTGAGGACAGCAGCACAGGTGAGGACTTTTACAGTTTTCCAAGTCCCCTGAGGATGAACTGGACTGTAGCAGATTTTAATGACATCTGAAGAGAGTAATATACCATTGAGAAATGCCTACTGGCAAGTGGTAGCTACTAGATTTAGTAGATACATAAAGCTTGCTTACTGCTCCTCTGCTCAGTAGCTCAGTGGGTAAGAGCATCTGACTTGTAATCAGAAGATCCTGGGTTCAATCTCCAGCTGGGTCCGGCTGGGCTCAATTTTTTTCGGATTATCTTCCGTCGTTGATGATTCGCATATGAACCCTATGAACCCTGCTTTCCCTTTAGGAGAGCTAATGGCTGAAGGCAAAGTTATACAGAAAGCGGACATCCAGCCTGTGGACAGCGCCATCTACATGAAGCTAAAACAGTAGGTTTTCACAAGACCACAGAAGTCCTGTAGTCACATGACAGTCACATGATACTCTCGTGACGTACAATTCAGGCACCAGATCAAAGCGGCAGAGAAGACCAAGTTCCAGGCGCAGCAGTTGGACAAGACGCCCACCAACATCTACAAACCCCGTGCACAGCAAGCTGAATATGTGAGTCTTAATTGACTGACCTTTTAACCGCTAATGTTGTAATTTGGCAGTGTTTGAACTTGTAATAGTTTTTGTAGTGCAAGCTAGGGGGCAATCAAGCAATGCAGCGCTATTGGAGATGTACCCTATTGGGGTTCAGCACGTAGCACAGCCTATGCATTACATATGTAATGCCTGGACCCACCAACCGCTCTCAACCAAACAAACTGATATACTACTCAGACAACACAACCCACACTGAGAATACTAACTAACACTACAGCTCATACAAGTGTGAGAAAAGGAAACTAGCCAGTCAAAAAGTCTGGGAATATTCACCTAAGGCTCTAAATGCAGTTCATCACATATATACGGGGATTCTATATCCTGTGTACGGCAGGCTACTCAAGTGTGTTTAAAGTCTCAAAAATCCTCCCTCATGATGTACATGTACATATATGGTGTAGCTACAGCCTGTCAGCAAGGGTTCTAACACACACACGCATACAGACGAAACAGAAAAAGAAGGAGAAAAAAGATGGCAAAAGAGCTCGAGATGATCGGGAGACGGTCCTCGACCTCATCTTCACTGCCTTCCAGCAGCACCAGTACTACAACTTCAGGGACCTTGTTCACAAGACCAAGCAGCCCGTGGTAGGTCACAGGGACTATCCTTCCTTATATGGTAGGTTACAGGGACTATCCTTCCTTATATGGTAGGTCACAGGGACTGTCCTTCCTTATGTGGCTACCATTCAAGGAAGGCCTACTCCAGTCCCTGTGACCTACCATTCAAGGAAGGAGTCCTTGTGACCTAATACCATATAAGTAGTCCCTGTCCAAGCTCTCCAGTGTTTTGCGCAATCCTAGGATTGCACAGCAGAATATTTTGCGCAATCCTAGGATTGCACAGCAGAGTGTTTTGCGCAATCCTAGGATTGCGCAGCAGAATATTTTGCGCAATCCGCAGCAGAATACTTTGCGCATGCTGTGCTCTATGCCCTACAGGCATACCTGAAGGAGATCCTCCGAGAGGTATGCATCTACAATACGAAGGCACCTCACAAGAACATGTGGGAGCTGAAGGCGGAGTACAGGCACTTCAGCAAGGACGCAGAGACCAAGGCAGACGGCAGTACCAGCTAGCTGGCTAGTAAACATTGAATAGTTTACTCAATTCATCAGCCTCACTAATTATTGCAATCTCTTGATTTTCATTGTAACATAGCCTAAACAGCACACAACCCTAAACAGCACACAAGCCTAAACAGCACACAACCCTAAACAGCACACAACCTTAAATTTCTTAGCCTCATTCTCCGGCCGTGCGATAGAATTCGAAGAAAAGGGCAGGCTACACCGCTTTTTGTACTGCAAGCAACAAAAGTTGGAGTGAAGGCCTGGAAACGAGGCTAACATGAAGTAAGGTGTGTCCTAGAAATGGCTGACACTGTCTCTCATGATCACATGCATCAATTATTATCGAATACTTAGCCAGCTAGTCCTCTCTGCACATATTACTTAACACAAACAGCTAGGCATTACAAGCCAAGCGAAGCTAAGCCAGGGTCAGAGTCAGAGAGTGCATACCACTATACAGTAGAGTCTGATTTTACATAATTATGTACAGTGAACTGCCAGTTTATGATTCTGCAGACGAGTGGTTGCGGTCCCCCTTCCACTGCCAGGCGTGGAGACTCCCCTCAGAGTCTGCCGAGAGGAGGGTGGGGTAAGGGGTGTGGCCTGGGGTCGGGCACCAGGTATGGTGCAGCAGTATGGAACCGGGGTTCTCCTGCTCGTGCCCTTGATGGGTGAAGAGGGGAGGGGGTGCTGGTGTGTGTGTGTGTGTGTGTGTGTGTGTGCATTGTGATCCAAATCTTAGTTTTCCTTAATCATGGAAGACCCCGGGATGGTTGGATGAGGGAGGTGTGGGGTGGGGGGAGTAGCCTCGCTCCACGGCTTCTCTCGTGCACCTATAGCTCGGGTCTAGGCCACACCCTTCAGGCCTGGGGACGAGGCTAGTGCACCTATAGCTCGGGTCTAGGCCACACCCTTCAGGCCTGGGGACGAGGCTAGTGCACCTATAGCTCGGGTCTAGGCCACACCCTTCAGGCCTGGGGACGAGGCTAGTGCACCTATAGCTCGGGTCTAGGCCTACACCCTGTTTTTCGTACTGCAAGTGACAAGGGGCATGGACCTGTGACCACGGTTACATCAACACTAGGTTGTACTATTATTCCTGTACACACCTTCCATAGCTGCTGACCAGGTAGCTGTATCATACAGCGAGACACCTTCCAGTACTCCTAGCAGTGGGAGAGAGTACGTGTTATACTCACCGCCACAGATATGAACTACTTGCAGCACCTAGATAGCCAGTGCTCACCTGACAATGACAGCCTGTGTGAGTTCCTGGGGGAGAACTGGAGAAGGGAGGTAAAATTGTTTATTCCTTGAAGAAGGCAGCTGTGAAGTATTTGAAACAAAATGACTAGTGTTTACAGCACTGTTCCAGATTGCTGCTTATATATAAATTGGCTACACATTAGCCAAAATAATGCTTATCTTGATATAAACAGCTACCGTCCAGCAGTTTAACATTGGTATTTGTTCGTGACAAACCAAGTGTGTGATAGAGGCATAACAATATATAGACGATACTACCAATTATAGATAAGAGCCTCTCGAAAACCACACCTACCTACCTACCTGGACACACGGCCGGCTGTGTAATCTGTCTCCGGCAAATCTCCTCATGGCTTCCCTCAGTCTCACCATACTGCAGCTGGCCACGGGCGACTGTACCCTCCTAGTGTCGAACATGACCACACCTCCCCCCCTTTCTGAGCTCTTTGCCACTGCACAGCGGGAGTGGGGGTAGCCATCACAGCTCACTGCTAGAGCGTAGAGGGAAGGGGGTGGGGCTGGAGTAGCGCTATGACTGGGGACTTCCGAAGACATAGCCATAGTTCTATGTGAGTCGTCTTTTGGTGAAGCGGAGGAAGGGGTGTGGTCTTCTTTTGATTGGTCCAGTTGTCTTGTGTTCTTTGCAGTTGAAGCAGATGTTCTCTGCCAGTCATCCATTTCTCCCCTCACTGAACCTCTAATTTCCACTGCTGGTTCACCAACAGGCACGGCCTGCCATGGCTCTGTAGCTACCACCTTGTCTGCCTCCCCAGGCAGTGAAGTGGTGAGGACAGCTTGGTCAGCACCTGGTGTCCTAGGGTCCCAGAGGTTCAGCTGCCCCCCACCACCAGAGCAAGTCACGAAAACACTGGTATCCTGACCAGCAAAGCAGAGACCGTGGAGCTCCTGGTTGCCTAGAGACTGGCTGTCATGGAGATCATGGTTCCCTGGAGATGGGCTGTCTGGCTTTACATTGACTTCATACAGGATCTTCTTGGAGTGAATGTCCACCAGTCGGACTCCTGCGAGTGAACGGCCTGCGAGGAGTCTGGTGGGATGGGCGGGGCTCCAGTCCAATAGTATACCTCTGAATAGAGACAAAGTAATCATAAGCACTCAAGCGTGTGTATGTATGTGTGTGTGTGTGTATGTATGTATGTATGTGTGTGTGTATGTATGTATGTATGTATGTATGTATGTACCTTGCAATGGTTAGCTTAAGTGGAATCGATATTTCTTCGGCCTCCACTAGCATATCTGTGCACCCAGAGCAGAGCAGAGCAGAGCAGATGAACAAACTCATACTTGATGCTCAAAGAGTGAGGCACTGTAGTTACAGTGTAGCCACCTGAGTTTACTGTATCCCCTGCCCAGAGACTGACGCTCGCCTCACTCCCTGCAGTGGCTATCAGGCTGGGGCCAGGACAACACACGATTAGTATAGCAGGCTGCACTAGCCGGTGGTGGTTGCTAGGGGTGACTCACTTGGCAGTGGCTATGTACTTGATGGATGTGACTGGACACTTTGAAAATCCTCCGTTGATGATCTTGAAGTCTCTTTTGGCCCACAGGGTCTAAAGTGTTTATAATGAGAAACAGCAGTATGGTAACAGCAGGTAATGATAGACTCTATACTGTGGTCACCCTTGGGCCAACATTATATGGCTGCATTATAGAGGTCCAGAATACACAATATGTACACTGGGACTCAACAAGGTGGTCTTAATAGAGAGTGGCTGCTCTATAGAGTGACCACATTTTAGAGGCTCCACTTCACTACAGCCTTGGTAGAATCAAGGCATTAGTACACTCGGCATGCAAGATGAAGTCTACTCAATGTCTCACACTGCCACTGATGAGACGACCACTTGCAAAATGTATGTTTCTTTGAGGCAACGTTTCAAAATTTGAAAGTGTACTAAGATTCTTATTAAAACAGGTGTACCAAGAGAATACAATATAGTGTTCCCATGGCTCTCCTAGCTCTGTCGCTCAAGAAAGGAGGCCATGGGGGACGAGAGGACTGTTTGAACGAGGCCAACAACAGACCTGGTGCTCAGGAGGTAGGAGTTTCTCGGGGAGTGCCAGCTGAACTACCTCATTCATGTGTTCTTTGGAGAATCCGGCCACACACACAGCTGCTCATGTGTGGAGGGAAGGGACCGACAAAGAGAGAGGAGCGCTTATTTTGCTCCAAATATAAACTTTTTAATGTTTTCTGTACCGGTTCCATTCCGGGTCCATTCCATGCATTTGGTGGGCTGCTGCAGTTCATACATGTGCAGGCTTTCGTATCTGCATGTATAAGATAGAGAATGGGAGTCATCATAATTTTAGCCCCACCCCTCATCAAAATTTAACTGGACCCCGAAGCAAAGTAATCTCATCGTCTAAACAAGCCATAATTTTACGCACTCATACCTACTGAGAGAGTCAATTAACCAATCTTCTTCATCGTTCCAGCTTGACATTTTCTCTGATGTTCATATAACAGTTCTGGAACTCGCCAACAAAATTGAAATTATAATTTCCCCGGGAGGAAATTAGCATAAGATGGCCGCCACCCACTCCCAAATAAGCTGAATCGAGACTTGATCAAGAAGGCGTTCTCTGACAGTGTTCCACCGATTAATGTAAGTTATGCGCCGTGATAAAGCCAGCAATCGTGATACCTAGTCATTAAAAATTTGCAGAAAGTATTAAAGCTATGTGAGCTTTGGTAGGCAAGTTCCTGCAAGTGGTTAATGACAAAGGTTTTGTGAACTGGAAAAAGGGTTTCATAATATGCAAATGAGGGCTCAAGTAGCATAATTAATTTCTAGTCTTTCTTCCCACCCACCACAGAGTTCTAGCCAGAGAGTGCTGTCAAAAGCTGAGCAGGTCAGATGCCGCTGTTTCGATCCTCCCCCAAGAGCCCCCAGGAGCTAGTCAAGAGTCTGCGGGATGCTCTTGCCATCATTAGCTCCACGGAGGGCTCCGCGAAAAAGGCTGATAAGGTGATCTCATCCACTGCCACTGTAGTATTTACGATTACAGCATCAATATAAGGTGGCCACACCCACCAGAGATGTGTTCCGAAAGAGTAGACTTGCCCCATTCAGGAACTGGCTAGTGATCGTCCATGCAATAGCGATACAAAAGTTCATGTAATTGCAGAACAGCCATGATATGCATCCTGTGTAGCTACAGAACGAACACCTTGTCTTCACACGCTCCCAGACTTTAGGGAAGTTAAGAATTTTCATGACCATCCTATCCTGGAAATTAGGTGCTACCACTGAGAATTATTATACTAGGCTAACTGCTTTGAACATGCAATGTCTTTTGCTACTTCTAACCCAGTTGCCAAGACAACTCATAGCTAGCCAATCAAATTTGCAGTATAAAAATAGTAGCATTACGTATTCAGTATACCATCTCATTAACATCACATCACAGGCAGCAGATGAAGCCGCCAAACAGCTGGTAGCCATCAAGAACCTTCTGTACGGCACGGGCGACCAGGAGCCCCAGTCTGAGCTAGCCGCACAGCTGGCTCAGGAGTTCTACAACCACGACATGCTGCTTCACCTGGTCAAGAACCTGCATAGACTCGACTTTGAGGTAGTCATGTGATTATCATGTGTCATTATTATATTGTACTAGTCTTTCTTACCTTCCTAATAAGGCATGATCTCTCATTACTCCGTCCCTTAGGCCAAGAAGGATGTTGCCCAGATCTTCAACAACATCCTACGGCGGCAGATTGGCACCCGGTCCCCGACTGTGGAGTACGTGTGCACCAAGAGCGAGATACTGTTCATTCTCATTAGAGGGTGAGTCACGGGGGACGAGGGGTCAGTCACGGGGGACGAGGGCTGAGTCACCCAATGTAGCCATTGTTGAATGAGTCTCCTACCTACAGGTACGAGAACCCGGAGATTGGCCTCAACTGTGGTACGATGCTCCGGGAGTGCATCCGCCACGAACCCCTGGCCAGCCTGGTCCTCAACTCGCAAGAGTTCTTCTCCTTCTTTGCCTTCGTGGAGATGTCCACTTTCGACATCGCTTCTGACGCCTTCTCCACCTTCAAGGTACACTGTCTATACCTGCCAGTTTGTGGACTAGTATAGTGGCTATTGCAACAGCTGTAGGAATGAAATTCACCCAGTTTTTTACTCTCTCTGTATAAGATCATACTAAAACATTGTTAATCGAGCATAATAGGTAGTGAGTGTATAATGGGCAAGTTTCCCAAGGGCCACTCGTTCTTCTACAACTCCATTACTTTAGGACCTGCTGACAAGACACAAGATCCTGTGTGCCCAGTTCCTCGAGCAAAACTATGACAAGGTGAGGCCAACGCCCTCAGTGATGATCTCATGCTTATGTCATTTTAGATGACATCATGTTTGTGTTGCTATAGCGCTAGCCCAGCATGGCAGTGATGTCACAATGACATCATTGGAATGAATATTGTCGTCCCACAGGTGTTTGAGCACTATCAGAAGCTGCTGTACTCTGAGAACTATGTGACGAAGAGACAGTCGCTGAAGGTGAAGCAGCAAACATCACCATCATGTGTGTGGGTGTAGTGGCACCTTCACACGACAATGTTTCCTTGATTGTGCTATCTGAGTTTGTTGGCCATTTCTAGCATCGACCCCAGGCCTCCCCACCCCAGCATCGACCCCAGGCCTCCCCACCCCAGCATCGACCCCAGGCCTCCCCACCCCGGCATCGACCCCAGGCCTCTCAATCTTAATTCATCATTGATACACCCATTCCCCCCCTCCCACCTACACACACACACACACACACACACACACAGCTTCTAGGAGAGCTTCTATTGGACCGGCATAACTTCACGACGATGACACGCTACATCAGCAACCCTGAGAACCTGAAGCTGATGATGACAATGCTCAGAGACCGCAGCAGAAACATCCAATTCGAGGCCTTCCACGTCTTCAAGGTCTGCCTCCTTCCTGTCAGTATTGTATGGGGAACCTGGGAAGGAGGCTGGTCTGTTACCACTGGGAACTTCCTCCCTCCCTCCCTCCCTCCCTCCCTCCCTCCCTCCCTTCCTTCCCCCAGGTGTTTGTAGCCAACCCCAGCAAGACCAAACCTATCCAGGACATCCTGATCAAAAATCAGGACAAACTGGTTGAGTTCCTCTCCAAGTTCCACAATGACAGAACAGGTGCGTCTTGTTAAATACCCTTCTAAATTCTAACCATCACCTTAGTGATGGAGGGAGTGCATTTCTAGCCAGAGACTTGTAAGAGATACAGTAGCAGAACAAGTGTGGAGTGCTGGCTAGATAAATCCTAGCTCTAGCTCTACTGGGAGTGGCATCCCAGCAAAAATGGAGTGAGGATAGTTTGCTTTCTGGTGGTCATGTCGCTATGGTCTCCTTTTAATGGCACATATCACACACACCCCCCATCCCCCCCCCCCCACACACACACACACCAGAGGACCAACAATTCAACGATGAAAAGTCTTATTTGATAAAGCAGATCAAGGATATGGTGCCGACGCCCACCCAAACCGACGGGGCAGGCATCTAGCAAACCTTATTTCTCACTCCATTGTGTATAAGACACAGGAAAGTTATTACTTTGTTGTTTAATTTTGATGGATCTGCAGATTTGTCAATGACTGATTGTTGTACCATTCCATAGTGTGCGTACTGTATAATACGTACCAGTAACTATAATTACAATTTCACTCCCAAGGGAAAGAACCGGTTAAGTGCAGGGCAGCGGGTGAACTGTTAAGGTACTCTTCACTCTCATGGGGATAATATGGTGCCAAGATAGGCAAATGCCGCTGACACTACAAAGCCGTCATTGAACTGCTGAGGCCAACAGCTCAATAATGAGCTGATGTCATTTTAGATCATGCTTATTTCCTGAGATTGTTCTAATGATGTCATTGTTACATCACTGCCATGTTGACTACAGTTCTAAAAATAAATATGCAATACCAGCAGTGAGTCAGTACCATGACAACATACTCATGTTGCTGACTTGCACCATTGACCACACACCCACAGACGCAGGCGATGCTTGTAAGACCTCCAGTCAGAGGACAAGAACAAGAGCAACCAGAGAGTGCACACCCGTAATTTACTCTTCCTAGTATCGCAGATGAATACTTAAAGCTCTTAACAAGGCTTTTAAACCGTACATCCAATTCTCACACTCCATAATAAAGCTTGCTTTCAGATAAATTAGACTCCTCAAAACCCCCCCAAATTTTTCGAATTCTGCATGAAAGTTTTTTTTTCTGCAGAAAATCAATCAAAATATTGTATACCACAACCATAATAAATAATCAGCCATAATATATTTACTGTAAGCTTGTGAAGGTCATGCACTGTCATTTAACGCTCAAATTGATTTTGATTGGGTCAACGGCTATTTCATTTACAGCTAGCTAGCTAGCTGGCTAGCAGGAGCACTGGCTTTCTGCCTCAGGTAGCGGTGGAGGTTGGAGGGTGGGCACTACGGTAGAGGCTGTGCAGTGAGTTAAGGCCAGTACCTCGTGACATTGGCAACATCTCATCGCCCAAATACCTGCCAGGGTCCTCCAGTCTCCAGCTTTCTACATGTATACCGTATGATAAAAGCTGGGGAGTGGAGCCTGGGAATGAGGCTACAAATATATAAACAGTGTTCATAAATAAGTAATGCAATTGCTTACAAAGTATGTATTCATGATAATATTACATTTTGTTTGGGTCTAAAAATAAAAAAAGGGGTTGTTATTATATTCGTACAGTGTTGCGTGTTAGGCGTGGAGTTCTAGTTAGCTAGCACCAACAAGTGCTCTGTTCGTCTGATTGGCTGGAAACAGGCTCCTGCAATCGCACCTCAATTACTGGGAGGAAAGTCAAGGCTCTAACACACACACAGCACGCAGCTGCTGTAAATGAAAGACCTTACCGGTATGTACATGTAGGGTAGACACATGCAGTAGGCAACTGCTTACTCTGTATTACTGTTGTGAACAGGATATTGCAGCTAGCTGTTATGAATAAGGCTCACAAACTGACTTAAATGCACAAAATAACCAGAGGTTGAACACACTGCAAACCCAGAGGAGGTTGGCCAAGGTCAACCTTTAGGTGTGGAGTTCTAGTTCTAGGTCACTCAATGATTGGCTAGTCACGTGATAAGTAGAGGGCCTCAGCTAAATAGCCTCATGCCCACACCTCTACTATTAGCTAGAGGGTTTCTCCGTAGCAGTAGTAAAGGGCTCGGCTTCTAGACTAACAAGTCTTCCAAAGAGAAGGACAGGCACGCCTTAATGAATAACTTACCTCTGGGGCACAATGGAGGTATGAGTGGTCTCAGGTATGGACATCCCAAGACGGAAGAGTCAGTAGCTGCCTCAGACTATGGAATGATACTGCTTTATTAGCTTTTATGTGTAGAAGGTTAGCAGTAAAGTCTCTTAAGTAGTAGCAATTTTCACCAGTAAACTGCTAGTTGCAAGGCTACACGCAGAAAGTCAATTTACTTTCTCATGTGACTTGAACAAGACCTTAATGAGTAAAGGTCAACCTTGGCCAACCTTCTCTGCTGCAAATCTGAGGTAGAGCACCTGGGTTACAGCTTGGCAATGAGGCTGGGTTTAAGGCTTAGAGCTTGGCAATGAGGCCAGATAAAAATAGGAGTGGCCTTGCAGTACATCTCTTGACCCAATTACCCTTGAGTACAGGGATTGAAATACCCTTGGCAACAAGGATACAATCATCTCTACTCTGGTTCTCCTGTGTGCTCTCCATACCCGGCAGGGCAGCAGCTACTCTGCGAAACAGCTGTTAGAGTGAGAGAAAGGCGGTGGCACAATCAGAATCCTGTTCAGCACATTAATGCATACCTCTACGATGAGCAAAGTAGTCAAAATACCATACAGCATGAGTCAGCTACCAGAGCTGCAAATGGGACTACTGGAAAAGACAGCATACCTGTGCTCAGTACACTATTCAGATATGCTCAAGTACTAGAACACTTATCAAACACTTTTAGAGCAGAACCGGTCTTACCTGCTTAACATTGTAGCCAGCCTTGGCCGATGTCTCGATGAACATGACGTTGAGCTCCTGTGCCTTCCGCTCCGCCTCCTCCATTGAGACCTGCCGCTTGTCCTGTAGGTCCGTCTTGTTCCCTACTAGCATGATGATGACATCACTGCCTCGCTCTGCCCGTACGTCCTCGATCCACTTGTTCACCTGCTGGAATGAGTTTGCATCTAGGGGGAGGAGTAAGGGGCAGGGTTTGCAATCAAAATGGTGCTTGGTTACAGTATAAATGAACTCTGACCCCAAATGTCTTACTTGTGATGTCAAAGACAACCACAGCAACCGTGGAGTCTCTAATGTAGGAGGGAATCAGGCTCCGGAACCGCTCCTGACCCGCTGTGTCCCATAGCTGTAGCCGAACCTAGGGAACAGGAGGATTACATCACTGCATGCATACATTATGATGGAAATGCATCAAAGATTACATCACTCAATATCCTTCACTCACTGTTCTGTCCTCCAAGTACATTGTTTTGGACAAGAAGTCGATGCCAATAGTAGCCTGTTTGAGCCAAAACAAGCCATACAAATTGAAATTCCACACGGTGGTAAGGACAAGGAGTTTTAAATGTACTCATGCGTTGGTGTCACCAACCTGGTAAGTGTTGTCAAAACTGTCATACATGAATCTTGTGATGAGTGAAGTCTTACCAACTGCAGGGAGGGAGAGGAGTGGATGAGAACCACACCCCTTTGTCTCTTGGCAATCAGACACACTGTGCGCATTTTTGGAGATTGTACTGTCAGGCTGTTATGGGGCATAATAACTAAACCAAACCACACAGTACATAACACTCCCCCAATGGCCGAACTCCTGCCGCCTCGCGCAAGGTTTCTAAAAAACGCCCACCCACACGGACTACGCTTCTAAAACTAGTAGACACGGCAGAAAATTAGTATCTTTTACTTTCATTTACTTCTATCGTCAAAAATACACCCAAACATTTTATAACGAAATAGCTACTAGTACAATATTTTCGGAAATTAGGCTACTTGGAGCAATCTCACAACTTACCACTCTGCTCCCCCAGGAACACCAGTTTAAACTTCCTCAAAGGATTACTGAAATCAGCAGACGCTGACATTATTATTGAATCTACTATACTGTAGCTAAGCTATTTCTTTAGAGAAAGATTCTCTCCAGTCTGAATAGAGTAGGAGTGGCCTTAACGTCATGTGATTTCTCTACGCTCTCACGTGAATAAATTTAACCCTTTAGCGGTTAGAACAAAGGCTATTGCTAATGAGGTACTCAAATTAACCCAGGTCACTAGCTGGTTAGTTAGGGAGTCAAGATTCATTGTACAAATAAATGAAAAGCTGTGCGAAATAGCTAGACTACAATGACACGAGCAAACAGTACAGAACAAGCAGACTGCAGAATCACAATGCACAGATAAAGGCTACTAGCTACGAAGGTAAAATGCAAAGAAAACGATACAAACAAACAAGCAGAAGTGAATTCAGAGCATGAAACTGAGTTCAGTTTGTGTTTCTTGTAGTGCTTCTGTGGCCAGCTATAGCAACAGGCCACTGCTGAGCAGCCACCAGCACCATACAGATCCAGCAGGAACAGCTCCACTAGCACAGCACAATAGAATTCAAGGGCAATGAAAAGAGCAGGAAGCAGTGATCTTGATATAATTTTGTTCTGGACCAATTGCAAGCTGTTAATCAATGATACAGTAACAAGAAATTGATTGCATACGTATACCCGTCGTATTAATCAAGCATAAATGAGAAAAATAGGCTCAGCTTGAAAGGACAATAGGCTTTGCTGGAAAGAAACAGGAATCTGTCCCGCAGCAACTTGGCAACAAAGAATCCTGTCTACACATTTTATGAGGTGGGGTGATTTTTCACAGCAGTTTAGCTTACAACAAGGTCCCAGATTGGACACCAGGTTGTAACCCACTTAGATAAGATGTTTACAAGAAACCCACTAATTCTTAACCCTATTATGCTCACTCTGAACCCTATTGTGCTCATTATGCTCCACCTGCCTATTACGACAAAAGCATGTTGTGCAGTGTCACTACAAGGTGTTTGCACACAGGAAGCAGCTGTTCTGCAACAACTGCATTCCCTTGACAATAACACACATGCTTGGAACGTGGACTACAAGCTTGTAACATGGACTACTACCTCTGTCCACACTCCAAGCTAGGGTGATTTTTCACAGCAGTTTAGCTTACAACAAGGTCCCAGATTGGACACCAGGTTGTAACCCAGGCTGCACCACGCGGAGGTACTGCTGAGGCAGCCTTCCCACCATCCACAGCAATAGAACCTGGCACATGCGTATGCCGGGGCGTCTTTTCCCTATTGCTGCAACAACTGCATTCCCTTGACACTGACACTAACACACATGCTTGGAACGTGGACTGCTACTTCTGTCCACACTACAACCTTGTCTGTCCACACTCCAAGCTAGGGTATGCAGCTGTTCTGCAACAACTGCATTCCCTTGACAATAACACACATGCTTGGAACGTGGACTACAAGCTTGTAACATGGACTACTACCTCTGTCCACACTCCAAGCTAGGGTATGCAGCTGTTCCCTTCTGTTTGTTTAAAATTGGCCGCTTTTTTGTTCGATTGTGTAACACTGCAGTGCATGGAGGTACTGTCGATCCAGTCCATCCAGTCAGTCTATCCACAGCAATAGAACCTGGCACATACGTATACCAGGGCATCTTTTCCCTATTGCTGCAACAACTGCATTCTCTTATTACTCATACCACCACACAAATGAATACTTGAAGCACAGACTAACAACTTTTCTCAGCTTCAAGTAGAGTATGCAGCTGTTTCATTTTTTGTTTCATAAAGGAAAAAATGACCGCTTTTGAAATCAGGATTTCGTTAATTGGCTAAACTATTTTGTACACAAACAATGTATGGCTGCATTGTTTGCAGAGATACGTACACACATACAAATTTGGTATACAGCATGATACGTGTACACACATACATCCACGGTAACCCAACACATGTGTATGCCAGGGCATCTTTTCTCTATTGCTGCAACGACTGCATTCCCTTGACACTACCACACATGCTTGGAACATGGACTGCTACCTCTGTCCACACTCCAAGCTAGGGTATGCAGCTGTTCCCTTCTGTTTGTTTAAATAAAATTGACCGCTTTTTTATTTGATTGTGTAATGCCACAGTGCTTGGAGGTACTGCCGATCCAGCCCATCCTGAAAATACCCACAGCAATAGAACCTGGCACATGCGTATGCCAGGCGTCTTTTTCCTATTGCTGCAACAACTGCATTCTCTTATAAACTCATACCACTACACAAATGAAATGTTTGAAGCACAGATTAACACCTTTTCTCAGCTTCAAGTAGAGTATGCAGCTATTTCATTAAAAAAAATTGGCCGCTTTTAAAATCGGGATTTCGTTGATTGGCTAAAGATTTTGTACACAAACATTAAGGCTGCATTATTTACGGAGATATGTATACACATACACTTTTGGTATACAGCATGATACACACACATGCATATATACCCATAGTAATAGAACCTGGCACATGCGTATGCCAGGGCATCTTTTTTCCTATTGCTGCAACAACTGCATTCCCTTGACACTACCTAACACATGTGCTTGGAACATGGACTGCTAGGTCTGTCCAAACTCCAAGCTAGGGTATGCAGCTGTTCCCTTCTGTTTGTTTAGACAAAAACTGGCCGGTTCGTTTAGACAAAAACTGGTTCGTTTAGACAAAAGACTCAGCTAATAGCAAGCTTTGAAGATAGTCAACGAGATTGAATTTATTAAATCAGCTAGCACCAAGCTTAAAGATCATCGCAATAGTACCAGGCTTGAATCAAACACCTAAGGCTCAGCTAACACCAAGCTTTGTAGATCATCACAATAGTGCCAAGGTTGAATCAAATCTGGCAACACCAAGCTTTGAAGATTGTCACAATAGCACCAGGCTTGTATCAAACCTAAGGCTCAGTTAGCACCGAGCTTTAAGGATCATCGCAGGTTAAATCTTAGTTAACACCAAGCTTTGAAGTTTGGCACAGTAGCACCAGGCTCAAAATTAAACTATCTAAGGCCACCTTGACTTGTCTCCCCACAAAAAAACACATTAGACACCAAGCATTATAAAGATCGTCACAATAGCTAGCATTCTCAATAGCAACAGATTCAATTATAACACCAAGCTTTGAAGATCATCACAATAGTGCCAGGCTTCAATTGAGCCTAAGGCTCAGCTAACACCAAGCTTTGAAGATCATCGCAGGCTTGAATTGAACCTGAGGCTCAGCTAGCACCAAGATTTAAGAATAATTGCAACACTACCATACAGGCTCAAAATTAAACTATCTAAGGCCACCTTGACTTGTCTCCCCACAAAAAAACACATTAGACATCAAAATTATATCTTACTGTGCTGGTGGGAGCAGTGTCCAGAAGAATCAGTCATGTCGGCACTAGCTACTGTTCGAGGATCTTCATCGAGGCTTGCTCAAGTAAACATATATGGCTGCTTAGCTAATGAGTGTCAAGGCTTGCATTTGCGAATGTATGCTTAGCTAGTGAGAGTCCAGGCTTGTACACACAGAGACATACATACATACACAGACAACAGAAAATGAAAATGCAAACACTAACAATATAATATTTTTTTTACAATCATGCACTATAGCTAGCAGAGCTCATGCAGTGAGCTCACCATTATGAGCATCCCGCGTAGTGCTGCAGTCCAAGTTCCGGATGACGATTTGTGAACAAAGCCGAGCATGTGTACTTGTACTGATATTATAGAGGCTATTTATTCCTCCATAATAATACCATTCAGATATGAATGTTTACAGAACATTCAAGCTGATGTACGCTTAGCTAGTGAGAGTCCATGCAGGCTTGTACACACAGAGACATACATACACAGACAACAGAAAATGAAAAAGCAAACACTAACAATATTTTTTTAAAATTCATGCACTATAGCTAGCAGAGCTCATGCAGTGAGCTCACCATTATGAGCATCCCGCGTAGTGCTGCAGTCCAAGTTCGAGATGACGATTTGTGTGAACAAAGCCGAGCATGTGCACTTGCACTGATATTATAGAGGCTATTTCAAGCTGATGTATGCTTAACTAGTGAGAGTCCAGGCTTGTACACTGACATACATATACACAACACAGAGACACACATACACAGACAACAGAACACGCACATACAAATGCTAATAATAACAGAAATTATTTACGATCATGCACTACAGCTATATAGTACAGCTCATGCAGTGAGCTCACCATCTTGTGTAGTGCTGCAGTCCAGTAATTGATTGAACACGCTGATTCTTCTCCCAAGTTCCATTGCCCGCTGCAGGTACCTTGGTAACCTGGCCCGTAGCTGCGTTGCAGTGGCAGCCTGTCGTTGCTGCTTAAGTCTCTGCCTTTGCAAACTGCTGTTCACGTGTCAAATGTGAGCTCGCGCTGTTGCAGGAGAATGAGGGCAGCAAGAGGCGCAGTGACGTTCTGTGAAGTAGTACGCAAAGTAGTGCGCAGCAGCCAGTTCTAATTTGAATATTACCGGGAAAAAAATTTACGATGTGTAAAAAAAAGAAGTTCTAATTTCACCTACTGGACTTTGTGATCTTCATATTTGCTTTTGTTACTTGTCTGAATATTGTTTTTATATCTTATATTTTGTCCTTCCTCTGTCCTTCATGCCTGGTCAGTACATACATGTAACACTCTGGTTTAAGAAATGATAGTGTAGTGACGTAGGAGCCGTAGCGGCCGTAGCGGCTTTGGCCGCTACACTTTTCGCCTAAATATTAATTATTATTCATAAGCTGCAACCCCACCAACCGCGAACCCTTCAAGAGGGAATTTGAGTTGTTAAACGCTGTTTCCAGCCCTCATGGTTCGCAAAATGGCCATGGCTAACCGTATACATTATGTAGAAGAGCAAGACGTCGTGCTGTGCTTCACGTACGCTCGTGCCCTTTTAAATTTTGGCTAATTTGTAGACGTGCAGGTTGCGCGCTCGGCGCTACAGCCGCGTATAAGAGCGGCAGGCGAGCGTGGTTGAGCGATACAATAACTTGATATCATGCAGCAGTGTCTTCAGTAAGCGCTGTGGCGGGAGAGCTGAAAACCAACGAGAACGCTTCCTGGATGGTATGAAAAACTATATCCCAAAAAATTTCCGCGCTTCGCGCGGGGGCGAGCGGCGCGCGCAAAGGCTGCTTCGCAGCCCTTTAGTACATACATGTAACACTCTGGTTTAAGAAATGATAGTGTTGTACATGTGTGATACCACCTTCATGTCGCTTTGCGGCGCTCATGGACTCCTGATGATACCCTATAATTAAACCTGAGCTTGAACACACGATTCTAGCACGTTAAACGCTCTGGTTTGCAATAAGTAATGATAGAATTTAGTGTTAGGATTACTTTTACATGTGTGATACACAATAACTGAACCAGAATTTGAACACATGATTCTAGTATGTATAATTTCGCTCTGGTTTGCAACGAGTAATGATGTAATTTAGTGTAAGGAATTATATTATACATGTGCGGTACCCCAATAATTGAACAGAATTTGCGACAAGTAATGATGTAACAATTACTTGTGTGGTACCCCAGTATAATTTGAACATAGTATATTTATAGTGTGACGATTTACTGGAGTAATTGAACCTGAATTGGGTATGATTCCTGTATGCGTAAGTTTGCAACCGGTACTGATCTAATTTTGTGCAATGAGTACTAGTGTGGTACCTCAGGAATTGAACCTGACTCTGAATACGATTCCTGTTTGCAACCAGTAATTGAACCTGAATTTGAACATATGATTCCTGTATGTGTAAACACTCTGTGTTTGCACCCAGTAATGATGTAACTTTGTGTAATGATTACTCGTACGGTACCCCAGGAATTGAACCTGATTCCTGTGTGTGTAATCACTCTGTGTTTGCACCCAGTAATGATGTAACTTTGTGTATGGTACCCCAGGAATTGAACCTGAATCTGAATACATGATTCATGTTTGCAACTAGTAATTCTGAATTAGAAAACCGCCAAAATCACCGAAACCATGAAAACCACGGAAATCACGAAAACCACCAAAACCGCTTTTCAGCAATTGGACGTATTTACGAGTAGCGTTCCTATAATTCGCCATAGATGAAAACTTTGATGCACGTGACTAAATTGCAAAACGGAAAACACGAAAACCTCAAAAACCGCTAAAACCACGAAAACCGAGTAGTGTTCCCTATAATTCGCGATAGGTGAGATTTTGAATGCGTTGTTTGCTCACACTTATTACACTGTCATGCACATGCACTTATCTTGGAGTAGGTGCTTGGTAGGGTGAGTTGAGATGTCGGAGTAGGTGCTTGGTAGGGCGGAGTTGAAATGTCGGAGTCGAGTAGGTGCTTGGTAGGGCGGAGTTAATATGTCGCTTGGTAGGGCGGAATTGAGATGTCGGAGTAGGTGCTTGAGTTGAGATGTCAGTGTAGGGCTTGATAGGACGGTGGCGGTTGCTGTGGGAACTCTCGCAGTCTTGCGATGGCTGGAAGGAGGGCAGGAGAAGTAACTACATCAGCGGATAGGACAGCCGTCCAATAAGTTTGAAAGTCCGCACAGCCGTACCCCCGCGTGACACTCAAAAGTGAAGAAGCGAACAATTGCAGCCCGTTTTTGTACGAGCATAGATATTATAAACCGTAGGTGAGTTTCGCGCGTAAAACTCGGCTCAATTTGCAACTCTGTCCAATGAACAGTGAAAGTATTTTAAGCGCCGCCAGGAAAAATAACCGCCAACGCTTATGGGGCAGCCTGGCTAGGCCTGCCGGCGATAGCCCAGCTGCCTCAGGCGGGCACGAAAGCCTGCATTTAATTCGATCCCGAACCACTTGACTACTATCTAGTCTCGATCTCGTGCCCAGACTCGTCAGAGTAGGCGTGACCAGGAAGTCATGTGATTTCTTGCCCCGACAGTGTTTAACGTTGCTACGTTATCACGTGAATACATTTAACCCTTTCGCAAATGGAAAAGATGGCGGTAGATTTGAATCCCCCTCACCCTCACAGTGTGGCTAGCTCAGGAGTCCTGCAGATACTGCAGTACAGAGACGACTCCATCGATGCCTGGTTTAAGGACGGCTCAAGAGTGGCCCTATCCGGCTGTGCCACTGCTTTTACTCACTGGAGAAAGGTGCCTAGTTTCCAGTCCCAATTCCAACATGAATTTGGAAATCAGTGTGGCCGCACAGTTTGGGATAAAGTACACCAGTACACAGAGTTTGCAGTGAGCGAGTACAGGGAAAAGATTGCAGCTTTGGTACGGTTCAGAAACTGGTTTGCCGAGAGGCCATTTCTGTGTAAATCGGTGGTTGATACAGAATCAATCAAGGTCAGTACAGCCCATCTTTTCCATGATGAGAGTAACCATGTCACTGATCTCTACCTTATAACAGGCCACTCGCTCCCCCATACACTACGCCACGTGGCCAAAGTCCCAACACAGTGCTCACCAGTACCTCACAACTACCAGCAGTGGTTGCGTGCGGCTGCAATCCACCGACGGCCATGCAGTACTGGAACTCGCCCCACACAGGCAAACATTCACCGCCTCCTACCTGCTACCCCTCCCAACTCCACCAACTGCTGCCTCTGCGAATGACCGTCACAAAAACCCAGCTATGGAATTCTACCACGCCTGGACCACAGAGCTCCATAGCCTCACTCGGGTTCCAGACACATGGCAGCACCCAGTAGGTATGCTACTACGAGAGGCCGATGGGTCAAAGCTGACAGCCACTGATAGTAGTGATGGTGATAAAGAGAATGAGCCAGCAAGTGCCGAAGTGTCCGTCCCCCTCCCCCTGTCCCTTCCCCTCACATGCCCCCGGGCACACCTCCACAAACTGGGCCCCACGGAACAGGTAACTTTATCTCTAGCTGGGGATGGTTTCTATCATGACCTAAATGTACTTTCATGCTACGTATATCTCCCATTTTGTAAATAGTTCGATACGACTGTGGACTGTAGTGCTGGAAGAGCTGTAAAAGTAATGTTCTCTGAGGGAATTGTGTACTGGTGAGTTTATACAGTATCCAATGGGCCTTTTTTTGCTATGGTGTAATTGGGGGAAGTAGGCACTAAATGGAGAAAATACATATAAGCATGCACGTTTTCACGTATTTTCTCTATTTAATGCCTACTTCTCCCATTACATCATGCTTCACGTCAAAAGTTCCCTCTTTCAATTAGCTAACTTCTCCCCTCCCCCATCTTAAGGTTGGTGCCTGGCCCCGCCCCCCTGTGTGTGGAGGTCCTGCCCACTTCCTCCATGACTGCCCTCCTGCGGTCCAGGGACCAGGCTGGAAGATTCTTCTCTTGCTGGACTGCACAGCAGGACGGAAAGGCAAGTGCTGACAGCAGTTCAAATTGTCTTTGCTGATAGCTCGAAGTGTAGTATTGGGAACAACGCTTGTATACAGTGCAGTAGTGAATATTAGTGGCTACCATAGTTACAGTGTTGCATACCTTCGGTAGGGGTTGCATGTGGCACCACACCCCCTAGAGGGTCACCACACCCCCTAGAGGGTCTGGTGGTGTGCTACTTGACTCTGATGGTTTGTCTCTGGGCCTCCAAACAGCTGATACTTAAAAATCGTTTCTGGGAAGGGAAAGGGGGAAATTCCAGTTTTTGCTCATGCAGGTTTGTTTATTATCTTACATGTAGATCACAGAACATGTCTACTTCACTGAACAGCCGCCGCCATCGTCAGCCCATGCACAGGGGTACAGCCTTGCCCGGGTGATGGGTGTGGCCAGCAGGTAGGAAGCCACACCCCTACAAGTTAAGTTATTGCAGTTTTATTGTTCTTTCTATTAATTTGTACAGAACGCTACGCACCATCAGCAAGATAGTAGGAGAAGATATATTAACTCCGTGTTGGAAGGTAACTATAAATAGACCCTTTTCCATAATGGGAGGGAAAGTGGGAACTAATATTTTCTCCATTTGTTGCCTACTTTTTTCACTGACATTATAGTGGAAAAGGGTCCATTTTTATAAGTTTACATTCACTTATGCACCCACTGCCCACACACCTCCCTCCAGCACCCCTCCCCCTCCTCCCACTCTCCTTCACACATGCTCACCTCAGTCCACGTACCAGGTCTGGGTCAGTTCTCGGCTCACAGCAATGGCCACGTGAGAGTTGTCTTTGCTGACAGGACAACCCTGGACCTCTTCTGCCCCACCCTCTCCCCCCGTCCCTCCAAGATGCTCCCACTTGGGAGCGGAGTTGAGCTAGAGGGTGATGTCTGTCGCCTGCTACTGCCCAATGGCCGGTACCAGCTGGTCTCTACTGCCCACCCCATGCAGCATGCAGGGTGAGTGTGTGTGTCTGTCTGTGTGTCTGTGAGGTACAGGGTGAGTGAGTGTGTGTGTCTGTGAGGTACCAGCTGGTCTCTACTGCCCAC
Source organism: Phakellia ventilabrum (assembly GCA_963921505.1). NCBI lineage: Eukaryota > Metazoa > Porifera > Demospongiae > Axinellida > Axinellidae > Phakellia > Phakellia ventilabrum. The sequence goes on from OY997397.1 coordinate 397,417, forward strand.
CCCATGCAGCATGCAGGGTGAGTGTGTCTGTGTGTGAATATGAGATACCAACTAGTCCCAATCATCACCCACCAGAAGAGCAGCTACACGTGCCATATCATCCATTATTCAGCTTCACCAAAATATCTAAATCATGGCAAAAATGCGTAGATTGTCACTGTGTCACATGACAGATGTAGTATTAATGAGGGATATGAGGGAGTGAGGCTGTTTTGAAGACAGAGCTAGGGCCACCATAGAGCAGACGTGTTACGATGGCTGCTCTTGCTCCTCCAGGTATGTGAAGGTGGCTCTGGACTGGCGTCAGTGGCTGTGCACGCCCCTTGAGCAGCGGGAGTCCTTCTACCAGGGAACAGTGTACGATGTCACCAGAAGGAGGTAGGAGCTACAACAGACCTTTATCAGACCAGGGTACAAGATATTACAAGCAAACAAACATGTTCTTGTGTTTTCAAAATACAAGTTTTCTTCATTTAGTGCCTACTTTTACCCCCAATGGATGAAGGTCTATACAGAGCATTACTTGCTCCCAGACTGTCACAGTCTGAGTGAGACACTACCCACAGCCCTCCCCAGGCCCCTGCTTTTTTTTTCCCTGCAAGCAAATGAAGTGGGAGGGGGGGGCTGGGAACGAGGCTAGGTCTATAGTATCTACTTTGACTACATTACTCCCCCCCCCCTCCTCCTCCCACCCCTGCTTAGGGCAGTGTTGGCTGAAGTTGAGAGGATCCAAAGGTTTGATTCCATACTCTGTGGGTCTTCAGGTGGAGACAAGGCAGCGAAGGATGTGGCAGGGGTACTGGCGAAGACAGCGAGGGCTGTGCGTGAGATTGATGCTCTACTACACAAGTGAACATACACCAAAATTTAATGCATTCAGGAATCTTTTTAAAGAAAGTAGAATATAAATATTTTCCATATAATCATATCCTTTCTGTTCATGAGATAAGCTGCTGTTTACAATGCTCTTGATCATAGTCCTTGCATGTGTTATAACCCCAGGGACTTGCGGACCAGATGCTGTGCTATTCTGTTGAACTGTTCACGATTCTCTCTCCACATTTTCTATAATAAAAAAAGGCAAAATATCCGCTTGAAGGTGTGCTACAGGTTATTGCCAGAGGTCCACCAACTTACAGAGGCATCCACGTTAGCTCCACTCTCGTCATTGGGCTCTGGAGGAAGAGGTGGATGGTTCACGCATGAAGCTAGTGGTTAGTGAGTTCATCTGGAAAGAATGGCACCACAAAATTGTGATGTAATGTGCTTAGCAACCGTCATACCTGCCAACATGCTGACGACTGACAGCAGTATCTTCTCGATGGACTGTACAGGACTCCATCTCTCAGCCGGTGACTCGTAGCCCAGGGGGTCCTCCCCAGGGGTGTGGAGAATGGAGATACACACACGACCATCGGAGTAGACTGTGTGGGGAGGGGGAGTGAGGGCCTAAGCAGTTGGTGCATGTTACCATAGAAACCAGCCTTCTTAGGGTTAATAATACCTCTGCTCATTTGTCCATGCACCAATAGTGTATAGTGTGTATGTACCATATAACATTACCATGACAACCAACTCAGGCTATAGCTAGGAGTAGCCTCGTACCCAGGCCTCCCCTTGCAGATTTTTTTTTTGCAGCCGTGTTTTTCCACGGCTTTTAAAAAAGCTTTTTTCGCAGCCATGTTTTTCCACGGCTGTGAAAAAAGCTGTGAGGGAAGGCCTGGGTACGAGGCTAAGCTAGGAGCATACCGTTGGGGTGGAACATCTCTGAAACAAATTTCATCTTTGGTGGGCTGAGGGGGTAGTCTGTTGGGAAGATAAGCTCCGTCACAAACACACCGCCATCGAAGGAGGTCCCCTCAGGGCCTCTGGAGGTAAGAAAGGTATGGGGTCGTCATGTGTTTTCATATATGGTATATATATGCCTTAATTAGCCTCAACTGAGACACATACGTGATCAGTGCTTCCCATTCAAAGAAGTTCTCCTCTGACTTTGGACCTGAGATAGTACAAAACATGCACTCATTTTGACAGGGGGTTTTAGCCGCAATTTAATAGCAAGCTCACCCGCAACAATTCCTTCAGGCGAGTTCTTAGCTAACTCTGCAAAGAAAGTACATGGATGTTCAGGTTCAAAACATATCTGTACGATTTCGTCTTAGTTAGTGTAAATACCTACGTTTGTATTCAGCCATCAACCGCTTCAGGGCAGATCCAGCCATTCTCTCAATGTCTCTGTCTCTACTACCTCTAATTAACGCCCGCTATTATTGACCACGCCCCTTGTCTACCCACGTGGAGCCTTGAACCGCGGGAGCTATTCACGGCTAAACTGAAGCATGTGATGTCCGTCCAGACACTGTCAGCTCAAAAGATTGTATAAGTGCTATTTATTTGGGTAGGTAAACGTTTTTCTTGCAGATCTCAGACTGTATGGCATGTATAGTTTGTATACCCCCCCCCCCAGTACAGTGTAGAGAGTGGGTGCACGTGATGAGCGGTGAGGGTGCCTCTGGTGCTGATGTGCAGGTGGAGGGGGAGAGTGTTGATGAGAGGTGGGAGCCCACCTACCGCCGGCAGCTGAGACGGGAAATCCGCGAGTTCATTGACGACACCAGGAGTGAGTGGGCAAGGGAATTCCCCTTTATTAAGCTGGAAAGGCCTAGCTGGTATAGAGCAGTTGCAGGTGATGTCACGACCGTATAACTACCACGCCTCCCTCTCTCCTGTCTTCTTAGGACGTCGTGATGAGATCACCCTCCCAGATGAACTCATAAGGAACACACACCGACTCAACCAGATGCATCAGAGAGTCGTAGCTCCACGTGAGGCATCCATCGACTCAGAGGGCTTCCGGCTCTTGTCTGCCATTGGTCGTGAGCAGGTGGAGAGCACACACGGCGACCTCATCAGATTTGACACCATTGTGTATGCCGAGAAGCTGGTGAGTTAGAGTCCAGTGGCAGTGATGCAGTGTTTCCCCCAAAGGGGGGTACCAGGGTGCTCCCCCCCCTTTCCTAACTTGGTTTCCTTTGATGTGGTCATTGGAATGTTTAATCTCAAGGAAAAATTATATCTTCCCCCCCCCCCCCCCTTTCTTTTTTTACTTGGGGGAAACACTGGTGATGGTATGTAGCAGAGGGGTTGCCTGTTAGTTGAGGCTTAGCATTGTTAGAGCCTAGCGCAAGCTAGGGTAGTTACATGGTGTTGTAAACACCAAATATAATGAATCAATCAGACAAAGTATGAGTAATTACTATAGCCTCCACCGATCTCCACTCATCTCCACAGGTCTCTGTAGGGCTAGCCACTAGTGGCCCATACAATCCGTGGTCTAATAATTATGTACATTTTGTGAATGTAGATGAAAATGCTATATATGTGGTGTCATGGATGTTTGCATTCTGATTGGCTTATACTGTTTGTTTTCTATCTAGGGCTGCCACACACACGTATGTGATTGTAGCATAGATCTAAAGACTGCCCCCTGATTATGCCTTTCTGATATGTATCGGCAAACAGCAAAATGTATTTTATTAGCCATCCCCCCCACCCCCCCCAAGGTAACATTCATGGGAGGCAGAACAGGTGATATGGATGAGTCTGATCTCTCCCACCTGAACTGGACCCGGCTGGGTGAGAGGGCCCTCAGGGTGTTCAAGAAGGCACCCATGCCATCTTTCCTGTAAGTATACACGGCGGATTTTGTGGGATGATCACGCTGTGCCTCGATCGATTGATTACGAGATAATCTTGTGGAGCCTTTTAAAGTGAGGTTTTTATCCCTGCACTAAGATGTTAGGAGAATGGATTGCGATTTCAAGTGCATAATGGACTCTTGTAGTGGAACCTAGGGCATGATTTTTTGTATATTCACTTGTCCTCAGCCACGGAGCTCTCGAGGTGCAGCCTGTGAGGAGGAAGGAGCGTAACGCTCAGATCCGCTCGAAGGAGAAGGCAGGGCAAACCAGCAAAGCCAAGGAGGTGTGTGGGGGGGGGGGGTTGTAGGACGTTAGCAAATGATATGAGTATGCTAGTAAGTTTTCCATTGCCATGGTAACGTACCTTACCCCTCAGGTGGAGGACTTTGAAGATGAAGAGGAGTCAACGACCGGGGACGTGGCTTACATTTTTGAGTGCCTGAGGGAGGCGTGTGCCAGAGAGCCCGGGGGGATGGTGCAGTACTTCCTGTTTGTGGTGGACCCCGAGTCCTTTGCACACACGGTGGAGAACATATTCCACTTCTCCTTCCTCGTCAAGGTAGAACGTAGCCTTGAATGGAGGGTGGTGTGTCAAATCAAATGCACAACTGGAGATGCTTGTATACTTAGCTACTGTGAATTGCTTTTTTTCATAGCCCTCTCTGTTTCTGCTTCTCACACACACACACACACACACACACACACACACAAATGTGTCTCAGGAGGGAAGGGCTGCGATGTCCATTGGAGAAGATGGACTGCCATACGCTCACTTGCGTAAGCCACTTACCTGCCCACACGATTAGCCAGTACATTTTGTGTATCCAATTTGCTAATACAAAGTGAGTGTGAGCATCAGGGAGCTCTCCACGGTTAAAATTTTGATGCTTGAACCAACTGGCTAAATTGGTAAAATTTTACCCTTGGTGAAAATTTCCTGCTATACGGTACTTATCGCATTTCTGTTGAAGCTATCCATCCATTAATTATCGCTGTCTCCTCCCTCCCTCCTTTCCTTCCTTCCTCCCTTTCTCCCTCCCTCTCTTCTCTCCCTCGGAAACAACTTCACACACCAGCAAAAGCAGCACCGAATGAGACACAAATCAACGGGACAGTCGACAGCATCCACAAAGAACCAGGTGGTTGTTAGCCTCAACATGGCCGACTGGAGGGTAAGTGAGGCTCAAGATAACAAGTTTCAGTTCCACATGATAATTATATGTACACATTCCTATTCTGTTTGGACTCATTCCCATTCTGTTTAGACTCATTCCCGTTCTGTTTGGACTCATTCCTGTTCTGTTCACTGCATGCTGGTACCCACTCCTCTTCGTCCTCCAGAGAGCAATCGAGAAATTCAACATCACATCTGCCTACTTTCCACAAAGACAGTGAAGACGATGGCTAGCACACACCTCACCACTACTTGTATTCCATTCCTTCATTCCACAAGCATCACTTGCACTGGCTGCCTCAGTACAGTATAATTTCTGCAATGCATGCTGTCGTGGCTGGTGACAGACACGGTGGCTGCCACGCCCCTCACCAGTGTTCGTTAATCGATGTGCAAAAAAAATGTGTGTATGACTCAACCAATGACATCTCATGCCTATTTCACTTGTACTGAGAGCCTTGTGTCTGTCTCACATGAAGCAGTGACAAGAATGGGGACTAACCTCGTTCCAGGCTCCACTCCCCAGGTTTCTTTTTTTGCACACTAGGCAGTAAAAAAAAGCTGTGGAGTGGTTCCGGGGCATGAGGCCAGATCACTCAGTGGAGCACCATCAAGTTAGTCCGAATCCAGACCCTCCCCGCGCGCCCCCGACGGAAAAACGACGGGGCGCGCGGGGAGGGTCTGGATTCGAGACTACCATCAAGTGTGGCGCTGATCCATGGTCGTGAATACACTTAATATGTCAGAGTGCAGAGTGACCTTACTAGGTTATAAAAACATTGCTGACGTTTGAAGGGTGCAAAGGTGGAGTTACTGAAGGTCACAGTCACCAGATATACAGCTGGTAACATGTGCGTAGAGAGGGCAGACCTGTCTTGCTCACTCACGGATCACTGCGTGGAGAGCATGTGCATGATGCAATGTTCCTTATCTGTATGATCTTTACTAGCTATACCACAGGAGTCGGAAACAACTCACACACCAGAAAAGCAGCACTGAAGAGACACAAATCAACGGGACAGCAGCAGACAATAAGACACACCAGCTGGGAAGCTATACCACAGTCGGAAACAACTCACACCAGAAAAGCAGCACCGACAGAGACACAAATCAACGGGACAGCAGCAGACAATAAGACACAACAGAAAAGCAGCCAGCTGGGAAGACAATAAGACACAACCGCCAGCTGGGAAGCTATACCACAGGAAGTCGGAAACAACTCACACACCAGAAAAGCAGCACCGACAGAGACACAAATACCAACAGACAATAAGACCGCCAGCTGGGAAGCTATACCACAGAAACAACTCACACACCAGAAAAGCAGCAGACAGAGACACAAATCAACGGGACAGCAGCAGACAATAAGACACAACCGCCAGCTGGGAAGCTATACCACAGGAAGTCGGAAACAACTCACACACCAGAAAAGCAGCACCGACAGAGACACAAATCAACGGGACAGCAGCAGACAATAAGACACAACCGCCAGCTGGGAAGCTATACCACAGGAAGTCGGAAACAACTCACACACCAGAAAAGCAGCACCGACAGAGACACAAATCAACGGGACAGCAGCAGACAATAAGACACAACCGCCAGCTGGGAAGCTATACCACAGGAAGTCGGAAACAACTCACACACCAGAAAAGCAGCACCGACAGAGACACAAATCAACGGGACAGCAGGACAATAAGACACAACAGCTGGGAAGCTATACCACAGGAACGGAAACAACTCACACACCAGAAAAGCAGCACCGACAGAGACACAAATCAACGGGACAGCAGCAGACAATAAGACACAACCGCCAGCTGGGAAGCTATACCACAGGAAGTCGGAAACAACTCACACACCAGAAAAGCAGCACCGACAGAGACACAAATCAACGGGACAGCAGCAGACAATAAGACACAACCGCCAGCTGGGAAGCTATACCACAGGAAGTCGGAAACAACTCACACACCAGAAAAGCAGCACCGACAGAGACACAAATCAACGGGACAGCAGCAGACAATAAGACACAACCGCCAGCTGGGAAGCTATACCACAGGAAGTCGGAAACAACTCACACACCAGAAAAGCAGCACCGACAGAGACACAAATCAACGGGACAGCAGCAGACAATAAGACACAACCGCCAGCTGGGAAGCTATACCACAGGAAGTCGGAAACAACTCACACACCAGAAAAGCAGCACCGACAGAGACACAAATCAACGGGACAGCAGCAGACACAAGACACAACCGCCAGCTGGTAAGGCTTTGAACGGCAACAGCAGCAGACAATAAGACACAACCGCCAGCTGGGAAGCTATACCACAGGAAGTCGGAAACAACTCACACACCAGAAAAGCAGCACCGACAGAGACACAAATCAACGGGACAGCAGCAGACAATAAGACACAACGGCCAGCTGGGAAGCTATACCACAGGAAGTCGGAAACAACTCACACACCAGAAAAGCAGCACTGACAGACACAAATCAACGGGACAGCAGCAGACAATAAGACACAACCGCCAGCTGGGAAGCTATACCACAGGAAGTCGGAAACAACTCACACACCAGAAAAGCAGCACCGACAGAGACACAAATCAACGGGACAGCAGCAGACAATAAGACACAACCGCCAGCTGGGAAGCTATACCACAGGAAGTCGGAAACAACTCACACACCAGAAAAGCAGCACCGACAGAGACACAAATCAACGGGACAGCAGCAGACAATAAGACACAACCGCCAGCTGGGAAGCTATACCACAGGAAGTCGGAAACAACTCACACACCAGAAAAGCAGCACCGACAGAGACACAAATCAACGGGACAGCAGCAGACAATAAGACACAACCGCCAGCTGGGAAGCTATACCACAGGAAGTCAGAAACAACTCACACACCAGAAAAGCAGCACCGACAGAGACACAAATCAACGGGACAGCAGCAGACAATAAGAGGCTGGGAAGCTACAAACAGCACCAGCCAAACGGTCTAAGATATGGCGACGTGTAGCTCATGCTGCAGACCATCGCCTCTTCTGGTTCCAACCTTCTCCCATGAGGCTAAGGAGGGAGTTGCTGTCATTCAAAAGCTGTACATCCTCTGTGGATTTTCTCTGGCGCTTTCGACTCCTTCTGCCATTTCATTTTGTGTGAGTGGTTCCATTGATGCTTGCTTGGCAGGACCGGAGCAGATCAGTTATGGAGCAGGTTAAGATCGAGTGTGTCCCTATCAGGCCAGCCTCATAGAAGGAATTTGGTAGGGAGCAGGCAATCCACCACTGCTTAGTGTCAATGACTAACACGTACACTGTAGCCAGTACGTCCCACCAGCCCACCCTCCAACGACGTGAGGGAGTGACCACTGCTTACGACTGCAGCGCCGGTGGGCATAACAGGGTGGGAAGGTGACAAGAACAGTACAGCCATTTTTGCCTCTACAGCTGCTTCGTGGGAAGGCCATGGGTGGAATGCCAACCGCTCGAAGCTCTGCACTAGTATAGCCATTCTCAATGGAAAATGATGGTTATTGGAGGTGATATTGGATATGATGGCTATGTCTTGAACTGATGAAGTAGAAATACTGCATTAAATTTATATTTGACATTATTTTCCAGTTCAGTGTTATTCGCATTAAGTTAATTCTGATATTAATTCTTGCAAGTTCTTGTAATGCTACATGTATTTGACTTTCGCCTTCAATTAATCACCATTTATATTTGATATTATACTGCCACCCAACACGAGTATGTGAAAGTGCAGGCTATAGGAATGGTTAACCACTGTGAACGGGGAATGAAAGTATTTAAAGTCATGTCGGTGATTAACAGCTGGTGTGACAGTGGTGTATGTATGTAATGGACGGCAGTCCAGCCCAAAGTCCCAGTTCCATTCCACTACGGATCCTTTTGCTCCTCTTCCTCCTTGATCTTGCCTTCAGTGGGTGTGGCCAACCCCAGAGCCATGGGGCTCACCCCCTGGCGCTCCATCATACGGATCGCTCCACCTCCAAACCCTCCCCTGTCATCGTCATAGTCCAAACGATAGTCATCTCTATACGGAGGAGAGCATGAGCAGAATATTATTTTGTTAATTCTGTTGCTAACTCCAGCAAGTTTGACATCTTTTTCCCATCATTTATTCGACAAATGGAGTCACCCTCATCCACATTCCTAGCCTCATTTCCACTCCTCCTAGCGCCTGGGAATGTACAATTTCCCGACATTGAATAGGTTTAGGGCATGGTTAGGGCATAGGCAAGGGATTGTTTCCGGAAACACTGTGGAGGCGTAACGGGCCTAGGTACACATATTTCTCCTGATCAGTTGCTAGAACGAGGCTACCATATTCCCTAATACCAGTAGACCTATTCAAAAATAGACATAAATAAAGCACAATATGACTGCCTCCCATGAACACCGTGATGACAACATCCCTTCCTGTTGGCGTACCTGACCTGTCCACCGCCTTTGCCCCGCCCATACTGCCGTCCTTCAATGAATCCAATGTCCCAGTCTGTTCGGATGATCCTCTCATCCAGCTTGGTGCCACTGATGTAATGCAAGGCATTAGTGGCTTCCTCCCGAGTGTAGTATCTTGTGGGAAGTCAAGGGCCTATGGGGGATTTCCCTACTCTCTATTCCAGGGCCAATCTGAAGTGTCCCGATTAATAGGGACGTCCCCATTTCAGGGGTTACGCTGGAGCATTTGGGCCAATTCATAGTGTCCTTAATAGATCTTTATTCGTTATGATGTAATGAGAGGTAAAAGTGCTCGAAGCACAAGAAATTACGTTTTTATGCTTTCATGACAGAGGTCACATGCAGTCTCAGGTTTGGGAATGAGGACTAGCGGAATAGAGTACGGGTATGGAACAGTTTCACCCTTGAGGATACTCTACGAAGCAAAACCCACAAGGGGTCTTTCTCACTCTGTCCAACCCCATGATGACCCTCTTGACCTCCCCGCACATCGAGAACAGCTCGTAGACCTGCTCCTCAGTGGAGTAGAAAGAGAGGTTGCCGATGTACAGCGTGGTGGAGTTTCGGAGCTTCTCATCATACTCCTCTTTAGCCAGCTGGAGGGAAGAGAGTAATGTTGGTAGGGGTACAAGGGACTGCTAAACCCCTCCTAATGGTGTGTATTAAATAGAATCCACTGCCCAGACATGTACCGGTCATTTCTCTGATTAAAAATATATATTTGACGCTATACTTACACTAGAGCGCTGATCTCTGTACTCCCGCAGTGGTTGGCTCATTGCTAGCTCCCCAGCGTCGCGTTCTTTCTTTTAGACGCTGGAACTTAGTAGTGGGTGGGGCTGGGAAGTCACGTGACCTCCTTGCGCGTGGGTGTATCGAGAAGATGAACGGTGTTGTTTTTTTCTTGCTTTTGGCCACTTCTCTGGCCTACCTCTCGCGGGCAGATGTTGCCAAGCTGACCCTACTTCCCCACGCAGTGGACATGGTGAGCACAAGATGCTTGAGTAGTCTCGCGTGGCCAGACTCCGTCGAGAGTCTGGCCACGCGAGACTACTACTTGAGTTGCGATTAACCCGCCCACTCTTTGCTCATGCACGCCCTCAGGGAGCGATGTGTCTGGACGGGAGCCCTCCTGGCTACTACTACAGAGCAGGTGGAGTGCTGCTTTAGTATACCAGCCACGTGGGAGAAATTTGGTAGTGCAGTAATTACGTGCTGGCAACCATCAATCCGCCCTCCCCTCCAGGATCAGGCAGTGGCACCTCCAGCTGGATCGTTCACCTGGAGGGGGGAGGCTGGTGCTACGATGAAGACGCCTGCGTAGAGCGAAGCAAGACTTCCCTGGGATCTTCAAAATCCTGGGTGGATACTGCCACCTTTCATGGGTTCCTCTCGGATGACAAGACCAGCAACCCTGACTTCTACAACTGGAATGTAGTCTATGCAAAATACTGCGATGGAGCATCCTTTGCTGGTAGTGTGTGAGTGGAAGTTGCAATCTCATTGATTTCCCAGGCTCTCCTGGGAATGAGACCCACAGCTCTATTCTTGGTCTCTAAACTGCATATCGATATCAATTTTAGTAATTGTGTTTCCACTTATATATCTAGGGCTCGTAGTGTGTTGCCAGTTTGCTCCATATTTGGTGCAGATTTGCCATGGGCAGTTTTGCTTTTCTTTTGCTCTATAGGGACCACGTTGTGATCTGGAAGGGAACTTCACTCTACTTTAGGTACGACTTCAAACAAATAAGCCCAAAAAAACAACAACTCAAAAACAACTAATACGCTCCTCTCTCCTTTCCAGGGGACTGAAGGTGCTGGAAGCAATTCTGGACTCTGTTCTGGCCATCGGCATGAGTCAGGCTAAAGAGGTGATACTGACAGGCTGTTCAGGTAGGCAGCGCCCAAGGGCTGTGCTGCAGTCATATGGCTTCTCTATTATTTGTATAATAGGAAAATAAAGACTTAATCAGATGTGTTTACCTTAATACTTGTTTGGGTACAGTAGAGTAGAGTGATTGTAACATTTATTTCTAAAAATTCTACTGTTCAAGCTTGAAAGCACTGTAGATAAAATAAATAGAAGGCAGCATATAGGTCACTCTCTCTCTTTCTCGCCCCCTTAGCTGGAGGTTTGGCTACCTACCTTCATGCAGACATGGTGCAGCAGTTCGTTCCAAAGGGAGTGGCTTTCCATGCCTTCGCTGACGCTGGGTAATTTGGGGCTAGAGATAGTGAATGTAATTTCTAGAGTTTCTGGCCACAATGCACAGAATTTGGAGGGTCATGACCTCATATTGATATCCATAGCAACTAAGCATGATTCCACTTCTTTTGCAGGTATTTCATCGATGCTCCCAATGTCACAGAACAGATGCACATCCAGGCACTCTACCAGTACGGTGAGCAGCCTGACATTGTGTGCGTCTACCAGTGTCTTCGGTAGCTTATGCACTCCTAGCATACTCATAGCACATCACAGAAGGTTGTTATTGGGAATTAATGCGAGTGTCTTTGCAGTGTTTATGTGTCCAATGTGTTTCCCAATGACTGGGCTCAGCTCTGTAGTGCCACTCAAGCTGAAGTCTTGTCCAAAGTCAGTGGGAGACTCCGAGTCACGAGCTGTTCTTGTCATCTTTTGCAGTGTTCAAAATGCAGAATGTCAGCATGGGTGTTAACCAAGACTGTCTGCAGACGTACACAGCTCTGAATGAGCCATGGAGATGCTTCTTCCCCGAGGTGATCGACATGTGAAGCTCTGCTTTGAAGCACTCTGTATTTGAATGTTATCAGTTAAACAAACACACACACACACACACACACAGTTCTCCTTCCCGTTCATCACCTCTCCTATATTTGTGGTAAACTCACAATACGATACTTGGCAGCTGGGCAACATCCTCCAGCTGGGCTGCACACCTCCAAACTGCTCCAAGCAACAGATGCAATACTTCAACAATTTTAGAGACGTAAGGATTGTATTGAACAGTCCCTCGTAGTGGTAGCCTCGTGGGTATTCACATTAACTGCCCTTATTTCATCAGCCCTCTTGTTAGGTAGCTTGGTCCAATATATTTGAGGGGTTCGAGTAAAACTGAAAATTTTATGGCACCATGATTATGGTTGGCTGCTGTGGTAACTAGCTATTCTGCAATTACATGCTCCCAGTTGTAATGCACTAGCTTTGGCATGGTAAGAAAATTTGTTAGGACAGTAATTATTTTGTGGTTAATTAAAGTCTACAAATTAGCCCATGCCATGCTAATAATCTCATTCCCCCCTCCGCTGTTTCCCAGCAATTCCTGAGTGCAGCAGCCGACACCATTGCCTCGATGAAGAGTGGCGTGTTCCTGGACTCCTGCTTGGAGCACTGTCAGACACTGAGTGACGCCACCTGGACTGAGATAAAGGTCAAAGATCAAAGTCTCAACACCACCTTTGCCAACTGGTACTTCAAGAGGAGTGAGTCGGAGAAGGATGTGGACTGTGCCTACCCCTGCAATGACAGCTGCCCTAAATGATTATGCTCGTATACTCCCCTTTATACTCTTGACCTCATTGTGCTTGTGCTACCCGGCCATGCCCTATTTTGACGTACGACGGCACTGCCTGCTTTGGTTTTCCGTGCACGAAGGCACTTGTGGCAGTGGGCGTGGGTGGGGCTCGAGAGCTAGTCATATGACTGCAGAGGCGCGACTAGCTACGTTCCGGATGACTTCATAAACACTTTCCAGATGATTAATCTTCAATTCTTTCCCTAATGGAGCTCGAGTTTGCAATACCTAACGGCTCATTATTGCCGATCACATGATTGTAATATCGCCTCTAGATTAGTCTCGGGTACCCAGACTACCTCTAGATAGCATATGTTGTGTGATTTTAATGAGACCTGATTATGAAAGGTCAACCGTGGCCGCCCTCCTGCAAACTAAGTTAACAAAGATGAAGTGTTTTGCTGTGCTACTCTGCCTGGTATGCATATGGGCCTGCCAGGCGAAGAAAATGACCCGTGTGCTGCTGACTGATGCTCCTTCAAGCAAGGTACATAACCGGCTAGACCAAAACCAAGGATACTTAATACTAACAGCAAAAATAAAAGTAATTAAGTATCCTTGCCAAAACAAGCAGGGTAGCTATTAGCCTCGTACCCAGGCCACACACCCCCCTCTTTGTGGACTGGGAACGAGGCTAGGTAGCTATGTGTGAGACCGCCCTTAATTAATTCTCCTCACTGCAGGGAGCGATGTGCCTGGACGGCTCGCCTCCAGGCTACTTCATCAGAAACGGGACGGGCATGAACAAAGACAAATGGATTGTGCACCAGATGGGAGGAAGCTGGTGCTTCAATCTGATGGAGTGCTACAAACGAAGCAAGACATATCTTGGGTCGTCCAATCTGATGGAGTGCTACAAACGAAGCAAGACATATCTTGGGTCGTCCAAACCATATTCAGAAGCGCTCAGCTTCGGTGGCTTCCTCTCCGATGACCAAGATGTAAATCCTGATTTCTATGACTGGAGTATGGTCTTCATTATCTACTGTGACGGGGCCTCCTTTGCCAGCTTCATGTAAGCTAGCCTCTCGTAGCCCTACATGGCCCAAGATTTAAAGACAATAATATTATCATAATTCTCCATCCAGGGAAGAACCAATTTATGAGATGCACACTCCACTTCACTTCAGGTGAATCTATATAGTACTAATAGACACGTTGCGGTTACACCTCTTTATATAATTTTCTGACCATTTTTGCCGAGCCTACATGTCCATATCATAGCCGCCATCTAGGTGTACCACCGCACAGAAAATTTGCATTAGCAAGCACTACTCAGAGTTCTCTGCACCAAGCTATTGTTACATACTAGCTAGCACAGCTATATATCATAGAGCAACTACCGATTTTCAGCCTACTCTTGTTTCAAGAGAGGTGAGCTTGTAGATTTCCTGCTAATTGGGCACAAACACGCCCCCTGTACATTTTGCCCGTTGTAATGCCCACGAGTGATAGTGTACTGAGCCAAAGAAGGGAGAGTATGCACTACAATGGAGTTGCCTGCAGAGAGGCGGCGGTGATTAGGGAGGCTACATGCGCGGCAATACAGAAGTATATAGTGGTAGTGAGGAGAGGAGGGAGCATCGGCAGGAGGTTCATCGACAGCAGGCAAGGCTGATTCAGTAGCAGGAAAGTGATGACTGCCATTCTCAAAGCTTTGGACTGCCTGAACAGTCAGCTGAGCTGCGTAATGCAACTCGATTGCCGCGAGGCCCTCTGCATGGAGTATCATGTATGCACTAGTGATGTTTGGATCTCAGTGCAATTTTACAAACGAGCCTCATGATCACTGCTCCTGCTTACTCTTCTCCACACTAGAGGCTTTAATAATCTGAAGGCTGTTCTCGATGACCTCCTTGAGAAGGGAATGAAGAATGCTAGTGAGGTTATCCTGACTGGATGCTCAGGTTGGTGGCTGGCTATCTCGTGTGGGAATTAGTCTGATTTAATTTTTTTTTTTAATGATGTTGTTTTATTTAAAGCTGGAGGTTTGGCAACGTACCTTCATGCTGACTTTGTGCAGTCCTACATTCCCAGTGGCATCAAATTTAGGGCCTTCGCTGATGCAGGGTAAGCCAGTGTGTTCCCAAGGTTCATCATATCACTCCAGCTATAGTAATTACTTTTACTTCTTCCATGGGCCAAAAATAGTCTCATTGAGGCCAGAAAATTTCAAATTTCTACAGCTATTTCCTGGACATTTTTGACGTGGATGGCACACCACTGTTCTATTATGCAATGCGTGGTCGTAAGTACCATACTCTCGATACTCTATGATTTTTGTAACTACATTCTTATTATGGGAGAGAGGTTGGCTATAGAGATAAATGCATGGATGGTAAGGGTGTTTGTTTTAGTGGGAACTATGTGCAATAAAGGGTGCCATGTATATGAGAAATTCTCAATTGAATTCTATGCATCCTTAATTCCGATCCTAACAGCTGGTTTTGAGACATCTGTTCGGATTGGATATAGTATCACTGTTTTCTCTTCCAGTTTTCACACTGCATAATGTTAGTGGGGGGGCTAAACCAGGACTGTATCAAGGCAATGTCTGCTGAGGACGAGTGGCGATGTCTCTTTGCACCTGTGAGTGGCAGAGTAAAAACCAAAAGATTATTGTAGCCCGCGCCGTAAATATTCTATTTATTCATTTTTCTTTACACACAGTACTCCTTCACTTACATCAAGAGTCCCATGTTCGTCCTCAACTCACTCTACGACACATCCCAGCTTTCGGGCATCCTGCGACTACCCTGTCTTCCGCCAAACTGCTCTGAGAATGATATGAATTTTTTTTACAAGTTTGAACAAGTGAGCCCTTGGTTCAGGGTTAATTATCTCATGCTATAATATACATAATCACGACTGCCCTTTGTCCTGTAGGAGTTCATGTCTCAGGCTAAGCCCATCTTAGAATCAAACTCCACTGGACTATTTCTTGATTCATGTCTGATTCATTGCCAGACACTAACAGATGAGCCGTGGAGTAAATACGGTGTTGGTGGACAAACCATGAGGGACACCTTTGCTGATTGGTACTTTGACAGACCTTCAGGCGAGAACTTGCAGTGAATAGAACTATCCATCCTTAGAACTCTGATTACTTCTGACTAGAAATGCCACCTCTATGCATGTGGGTGGGAGCCGATGCTACTCAGGCCACCGCAGAACAACTGCAAGCAATGTGTGGGAAATTCATATTCTATTCTGCAGGCAAAGGTCAGGAGGTTGACTGTGAAGAGTGGCCTTGCAACCCCACCTGCCCTGGAGCGCATCCTGTGCACAACAGGCTTTCAGGAGGAGAAGCTCTAGTTTGAGTCAACTATTAAACTACAGCCAAGCATTGGGTTCAGTAAAATAACATTGTAGTGTTTTGATAATCATGTTTTTAATGAAGCTAAGAGTGTATGCATGTTTAATATATGTAGCTGCAGCTTACAGATGTGTTTATCATGATCAGGAGTGTAATAATTATAGACAGTGAAGTCATGCACTTCCAGCTCCACCAGGCACATAATAAGAAGCATTTGTACTTAGTAACTATAGCTGCCTACCTTTCCTGACAATGCATAGCAAGATGAAGGGTCTCCTGCTCTGCCTGGCTCTCACCTGCCAGCTGCAGGCAATGAACATCAAGCATGCCACGCTTATGTTATTAAAAGGATGCTTCCAAGAAGGTACAGTTTCTGTAGTCTGTCTGCATGCTTCACACCAGGATCTGGACCAGTCTAACTGACGTATCCGCAGCCCGGGTGGTAGTGGGTGGGGCTAGAGATCACATGCAGCGTTTGCAGGGAAGCCAGTCATGTGATTCAATCAGTGGACCGCATTTTGGGCAAAGATGAAGTGTTTCGCTGTGCTACTCTGCCTGGTGTGGGCCTGCCAGGCGAAGAATATGACCCGTGTGCTGCTGACCGATGCAGCTTCAAGCAAGGTACATAGACGGCTAGACCAAAACAGAGTAGCTATGTCAGGTGAGCCCGCCTTTCTCCTTCGCTGCAGGGAGCGGTGTGCCTGGACGGCTCGCCATCAGGCTACTTCATCAGAAATGGGACGGGCATGAACAAAGACAAATGGATTCTGCACCAGATGGGAGGAGGCTGGTGCTTCAATGACACCGACTGTTACAAGCGAAGCAAGACGTATCTTGGGTCGTCCAAACCGTATCCGGACTCTCTCGGCTTCGGTGGCTTCCTTTCCGACGACCGAGATGTAAATCCTGATTTCTATGACTGGAGTATAGTCTTCATTATCTACTGTGACGGGGCCTCCTTCGCAGGCTTCATGTAAGCTAGCCTCTCCTAGCCCTATATGGCCCTTATTATTACATGTACACATTAATATCATTCTCCCTCCAGGGAAGAACCGATTAAAGTGATGGACACTCAACTTTACTTCAGGTGAGTAGTACTATTATATACCTTATTGCAGGTATGATGTAAAGCCTTGTTAAAATGAGTTCTTAATCTGGAAGAATAGCACAATTAGGATGGTACAATCTCTGCTCTTAGCTTGTCTGCATCAGTATGAGCAATGGTTATTGTGATTGATGTATGGATTTCAGGGCAACTTTCACTGTTTACTGCTTCTGTTTCCTTTTGCGTTATCCACACTAGAGGCTTTAATAATCTGAAGGCTGTTCTAGATGACCTCCTTGAGAAGGGAATGAAGAATGCTAGTGAGGTTATCCTGACTGGATGCTCAGGTTGGTATAGCTGGCCATCTCGTGTGGGAATCAGTCTCATTTTTTTAAATGATGTTGTTTTATTTAAAGCTGGAGGTTTGGCAACGTACGTCCATGCTGACTTTGTGCAGTCCTACATTCCCAGTGGTATCAAATTCAAGGCCTTTGCTGATGCAGGGTAAGCACCAAGATTCATCTTATCACTTCAGCTACGCACCGTAAATGATGTGGGGTAATTTTTTGGTTACCTGAGTTGCAAATGTTTACTGGCAGTAGCTACATCTCAGTGAATGTATTACCTAATTCCTGCCGGACCGTCTATGTAATTATTATTGCATTGTTTTGGGATAGTACCAAATGACCAAAACAGCTGATGACATACCACGGAGCTAACCCCATTCAGGTAACCAAACATGCAAGGGGCTAAAACAACCTCTTATTTTTTTCAGTAGTCCAGGGTGGCTACTTTTGCTTCTACCGTGGGATAGTCTTATTGAGGCCCACAAAATTTTATTAAATTTCTGCAGCTATTTTCTAGACATTCCTGATGTGGAAGGCATGAGACTGTTCTCTGAAGGAATGTCTGGTGGTAAGTATACTCTATCTTCCACTCTATGATTTCTGCAGCTACTTTCTAGATATACCTAATATCATGGGAGAGAGGATGGCCAGAGACAAGCTCATGGATGGTGAGGTGTTTTAATTTAGTGGGAAGAGTTACTGTGTGCAAGAAAAAGGGTACCATATGGGCAGTTGTAATCTACTTATATATAATCTACTCAGTGTTTCAGTTTTCAAAATTGTATCAATGTTGTTGAAGAGAAATTCTTGATCGGCTATAGTATGTATCCGCAATTCCAATCCAAACAGCTGGTTTTGAGACATCTATTTGGATTGGAATTAAATTGAGGGTACGCAGTTCAGATGTATCACTGTTTTTTTCTAGTTTTCAAATTGCAGAATGTGAGTGGGGGGCTAAACCAGGACTGTATCAAGGCAATGTCAGCTGAAGACAAGTGGAAATGTCTCTTTGCCCCTGTGAGTGGCAGAGTAAAAACCAAAAGATTTATAAGTTATTTATTTATTCATTTTTCTTTACACAGTACTCCTTCACTTACATCAAAAGTGCCATGTTCGTCCTCAACTCCCTCTACGACACAGCCCAGCTTGCAGGCATTCTGAAACTACCCTGTCTGCCACCGAACTGCAATAAGAATGCATTGAAATTCTTTTACAAGTTTGAGAAAGTAAGCCCTTGGTTCAGGGTTAATTATCTCTCATGTTACTTATAATTATATTATAATCACGACTGCCCTTTGTCCTATAGGAGTTCATGTCTCAGGCTAAGCCCATCTTAGAATCAAACTCCACCGGACTATTTCTTGATTCATGCCT
The DNA here is from genome assembly GCA_963921505.1 of Phakellia ventilabrum. Taxonomy (NCBI): domain Eukaryota; kingdom Metazoa; phylum Porifera; class Demospongiae; order Axinellida; family Axinellidae; genus Phakellia; species Phakellia ventilabrum. The sequence continues at coordinate 416,405 of OY997397.1, forward strand.
GATTCATTGCCAGACACTAACAGATGAGCCGTGGAGTAAATACGGTGTCGGAGGACAAACCATGAGGGACACCTTTGCTGATTGGTACTTTGACAGACCTTCAGGCGAGAACTTGCAGTGAATAGAACCATTCTAAGAACTCTGATCACTCCTGACTAGAAATACCACTTTTGCATGTGGGTGGGAGCCGATGCTACTCAGGCCATCTTCATTTGCCTCATGCCTACTTACATGCGTATGGAAAAGGTGGGGTGAAGGGGTGGGGTGAAGGGGTGGGGTGAAGGGGTGGGGGGTGAAATGACTGTAGGCCCAACAGTCAGCTTCATTGAACTTCAGTTGTGAATCAGAGATTATTCAGAGTCTTCAAAATTATTTCTACAGGCCAGTATCTGCCCCCGAGCCCTAGGCCTGATCACTAGTAGCTGAGCTCTCGGGGAGACTCCATGTGTTAATTATTGTTCTATTCTGCAGGTAAGGGTCGGGAGGTTGACTGTGCTGAGTGGCCTTGCAACCCCACCTGCCCTGGGAAGCGGCTAAAGCATCCGGTGTTTTCAGGATTAGACAAAGGAGGAGAAACTCTGTTTTGAGACAAGCTATACTATGAGTATTAAATTTGCTGTAGCAAACATTGAGATTATGTTGTTTTTAAAAAAGAGTGTATATGGTATATTGGCTTTTATAAATTTGTGACAATCAACTGAATACCAAATAAGGGCACTATAGTTAACGTTAATGCTAACACGATATTGTGCATGTGCTTATCATAATGATTATAGGATGTAAAGAGTGATGTCATACATTTCCAGCCCTACCAAGCTCATAATAAGAAGGATCTGTGCTATATATAGCTACCATTCCTAGCAAGATGAAGGGTCTCCTAGTGCTCCTGCTCTGCCTGGCTCTCTCCTGCCAGCTGCAGGCAATGAACATCAAGAATGCCACACTGGTGCTGCTAAAGGATGCTCCCAAGAAGGTAACACTTACTGTATAGTCTGCCTGCATGCATTATACAAGCTTACACATATAAAATTATAGTTATTAATATATGTTACATATAATATTATGCAAAAGCAAGAAAGTTCTAGTTAGCTGATCCTTTTCAATCCTATACATGATTATCAGCAGTGATGACTTTACTTGTTCGCCCTTCATTAACTAATGCAGGGGGCAATGTGTCTGGATGGCTCCCCTCCAGGCTATTTCATCAGGCATGGAACAGGCGATGGCGCAAGCAAATGGATACTCCACATGGGAGGAGGGGCCTGGTGTTACTCCGCAGAGGACTGCTACAACCGCAGCCAAACTTGGCTGGGTTCATCAAAGTTGTGGCCTCAGACTACTGCACTGAATGGATTCCTCTCTGACAACAAGGAGATTAATCCTGACTTCTATAACTGGAATATTGTCTATCTAATGTACTGTGATGGTGCATCTTTTGCTAGCAACTGGTGAGTTGGCTGTCCCTAAATGTTAAACAAAATTGATTACAGTGAGCCAGTACAGTGTATAGGTGATAATTTTCTTCCTGCAGGGAATTTGAGACAAAGTATAAAGACAAGCCACTCTATTACAAGTTAGTCAGTTAATGCTACTGTGAATCGAGGCCAATATGTGACATGTATGGTTACTACAGGGGGTTCAATATACTCAAGGCCATCATCGATGACCTCCTTGGGAAGGAAATGAAGAACGCTAGTGAGGTGATTCTGACCGGATGTTCAGGTTGGTGTGTATTAGTGTACAGCTAGTATATAAAGAGTATTGATACAGAGTGCATTAACTTTCTACTGTATCCACAGCTGGAGGACTGGCCACCTATCTCCATGCTGACTTTGTGAAGTCATACTTGCCTAGCGGTATCAAGTACAAGGCATTTGCTGACGCAGGGTAATTATAGCTATAATTAATCTACAGCTAGCACAATTATTACGTGAATGCTGATCGTGGAAAACCTTTCACAGATACATCCTGAATATTCCTGACGTTACAGGGATCCCAGACTTCGAGATGCTGATAATGTATTGTAAGTGTTAATCCATCCACTGCATGCAAGTGATACTGTTTGCATGCAATGATTTGTCTTTCTCAGTGTATTACCACCAAAATGCCAGTGGAGGGGTGGACCAGGACTGTATCAAGGCTGAGGAGGAGCAGTGGAGATGCTTCTTTGCCCCAGTAAGCTTAAACACACATACACGTACACACATACACACACACACACACACACACACACACATACACATTGTATAGTTTTACAAAATTCTAGTACTGTGTAAAGACAAATCCTTTTATGCAGACATATATAAACTTGAGTTTTTAATTGCACAAACTGTTGCCTATACAGGGTCATATGGCACACCACTTTAAACAGTGGCTTTATACTCGCAAGTTGGTAGTAATAATGATAGAGTATGTTACAACTTTCTTACTCCAACTCACCTTCACCCATACATTCAGTACACCTTCAAGTACATCCAAAGCCCTATCTTTGTGCTCAACTCACAGTACGATGTGGCCCAGCTGTCAGGCATTTTTAAACTTCCCTGTTTGCCTCCCAACTGCACCAATCAACAGCTGGAATTCTTCCATAATTTTCAAAAGGTATACCATCCAAGCACTCACCCCAATGCCAATGTTGTCTCAATAATATTTTCCCGCTTCCTTATAGCAATTTGAAGAGCAAGTAAAACCAGCTGTTGACTCCACAAATAGTGGTGTATTCATCGACTCCTGTCTTGCCCACTGCCAGACACTATGGGATGACACATGGGATAGTTTCAGCATTGGAGGGCAGACTATGAGAGAGACATTTGCTGATTGGTACTTTGAACGCACCTCTGGCAAGACCAAGGAAATTGACTGTACTGATTGGCCCTGTAACCCCACTTGTAAGGGGCTGCATCCATGGCCACCACAGGAGGATTTTCAGACTGAAGTACTGGGACTGAAATTTGGTTTCTAAGCGATACAGTAGCTGCTTTTATTGTAGTGTGCTTGTAAATGAGATATCATAATAATTATATAATCACTGTAGAATTAATGGCAATTTTAACCCTTGGGTGGTTCTATATACAGTCACATGAATTAAGGACTGTCCTAAAATGTAACATAGTACATAAATATAGTAATGAGCAGAAAGGTAATTGCAATCAGTCAGTATTGTTGGTCCTGTACTGCAGGTATTACAGTGATACTTGTAGAGGAAGTACGGGCACGCATGTATGGAGTCATTAGGCCTGATACGTCATGCATGCGTGGGTCACACTTTACAAGGTATAGAGTTATATTATATAACCTGGTACTAGTAGTCAGTCCAGCAACCGGCAAATGTGCTTGTCACCAAACCCATCTCTCAAGAATAGCTATGTTTTAAATTCATTATTTATCATGCTTACAATACAACTAAAGAAGAGCATCACTAATGCAACTTACAGTAATCAGACAGTTCACCTAGTTCACATAAAATATATATGATCACAATATGATAATCATTATAGAATAGTTATGCAATCTGGTAGTATTTTAAACAGTCACAACCTGTTTCTCAGACTCTGAGGTCCTTTGCAGAAGATGCAGAAATTGAAAAAGGCTAAATCTCGCCTCCTGCCGCAAGTTTATCAAGTGAAGAACCATTCAACTCAAAGTCAACCAAATCTTTATCCACTTCCTTGGCACCGAGCTTTTTATACCACTTCATGGCATCCTGGTTGACGACATCAACATCAAAATGCAGATTAACACACCGATTGGACACAGCAGCCTATACATGTAATATACCAAGAAAAAGTCTTATCACAATGTGTTATATATTATATTGCATATTTGCAGTGATTCAAGTGCAGACTATACGTTTCTGCTTTTCTGTCTGTACAAGGAAGTTTGTGGTATGCATAATAATATTATATGAAAATTGAGCCACTTATTATCTATTTTCAGGGGATGACTGACCATATAGTCATATCACAGATGGTTGCTGACTCAGTATGAGAAATTAAAGTGCATGCACTTCATATAGCTACATCGTAGTATTAAAATAATTTTATTACAGGATGTAAAATCTTGCAGACAACACATTTACCTGGGCACATGCTCTAAACAAAGCCAAACCGATTCCTTTTTCTATATAGGGAAAAGAAAGATGATATGATTGTGCCGGACAACAGAGTTCTATTATACTCACTTCTAAATTGGCTTTTCACAAAGAGGTCCTCAATGAAAGCAACTCTTCCTTCCCAGGTGCAGTAGCCATAGTAATAGAACACAAACCCCACCAGTCTACTATCCATGTTCTGGGAAGGCAGCATCTGCGAGCCAGCACTGTCTGCATTCACACTCTGGGAAGGCGGCAGTACTTGTGAGTTGTTACTGTCTGTGTCTACGTTCTGTGACGACGGTGGTAGATGTGAACCATCACTATCTGCATCCATGTTCTGAGAAGGTGGTGGCACTTGTGAGCCATTGCTGTCTGCATTCACGTTCTGGGAAGATGGTGGTACCTGTGAACCATTACTGTCTCCATCTACATTCTGGGAGGGCAACACCCGTGAGCCACCATTTGCACCTAATATGCCAGTTGCATGATAAGAGGAAATTAAAAAATAGCATATCACCAGCTGGTATATAGATATTCCTCAGGCATGCAGTGTTCTTTACTAACTCACTCTCTTTACTGGGTTTGTATATATCTGTATAATGACAGTGATAGATTATGCCTGTACGTCCATGCTAGCTTGCTTTAAGTGTAATCATAATTGTCACGTTGTACTACACATCTTACAATTGCTGAGGTAAGTAGTTGTAACTTGTTTGTTTAAGTATACACAAGCGATTGATGACTATGACAAGTAGAGCCATACCTAACGCAGTGCCTTCTGTGGCTGCTGCCAGAGGAAAATCAGAACCATCCAGCTCTGCTACCTGACAATGGAAATACTTCTCGTCACCAAATCCATCTCTGAGCAAATCTGGATAAACACAAAACATCTCTTTATATCACATGTGCTCATACTAAAAACTGATGGTGGATTAAGCGGGTCCAGGAAACAGAATGTTAATCTTAAATGCTAGGACTGGTTGGTAGTTGAGTGAAAGTTATAATTTCAAGGAGGATCTCGGTTGGTTTAAATTTTCAGTATTCATATCGATCAGGTTCTCTTTCTACCAACCACACATTGACTCACAAATATACCCAATGTGTGGTTGGTAGAAAGAGAACCTGATCGATATGAAAGTTATAATGCCACTGGTGACTAGTCAGTTAACTTGGGAGATCAGAGGATGCGTGTACCATTTGCCAACCTACGCAGTGGAAAGTTCAGAGTTCACTGGAGCCTGTGAGCAAGGCTATAGTGACAAATCAGCATAATTTGTACCAGGCCTCATCACACCGATATAGCATGCATCATCCAACCCTGGCTTTACTCCATATCTCCATGGTTGCAACATGAAAGCTGGGGTTGGAAGGCCTGCGTATGAGGCTAGCTATAAATAGTCTAGTACCTTCTTCTGTGATCTTCCTGACATTACGATGTCCATCATGCTCGGCTAATAGCTGCATATATCATTAGCGTGTACATGTCATGAATAACCGCATCAGTTTCTCTTCTATACAAAATTATATAGTTCTACCTGGATCATCCACAAGATTGCAGGGATATCTTCACGTGCAGCAGGTCTTACTGTATATGTAATACAGTCTAGCTCTGGTCTTTTCAGGGGAGACGCAGACTTTGAGAAGGCCCCGCCCATATTTGTCGAAGAGACGTGCGTGTACGCGTACACTGGTACGGTACATAAATATCTTATATTTCGGTTCCGTTCTGACCAATCAATTTCGAGATTTGGTTTCGAGGCCGGGAAGTTCAAATTATTTTCTTCCATCAGCTGTTTTGGCGTTCCATCAAGCTGTCATTTCTGACAATGGATGCGCAGTTAAACGAACTCATTCGGCTAAAGCAGCCTCCTCCTGTTCCAGTTGAAAGATGGCAGATAGTACCTACCAGACAGAGGCCTCCTCGTTCGCTGAACTCACAGGAAATCCTTCCTGCGTGCGTAAGCTCACCCCTACGCGTAAGAACTCCCAGCGTGGCTAATATAGTTGCAGCGAAAACACCAGAGTCCAGCAAATACATGGTGAAGTACAAGAAAACGCCAAAAATAAGAACTCCCACCAAGACCCCCGGGCATACGGCAAGGACACCTGGTAAAAATTGCTCTAAAACCCCTCATGCCCACTCCAAGAGAAGAACTCCAATATCAGGCAAGAAGAAAACTCCCGGTAAAGCTGGACTCACTCCGTCTGGATGCAGGTTCATCCCTAACAGGAGTACAACAGACTTGGAAGTCAGCTCTTACTTGCTGCAGAGCTCAAAGAGGGAGGCGCACGATGATACTGAGGACAGCCCGAGTAAGGAGGAGTACCGGCAATCTCTCATGAAGGTGTTATCGAGAAGTAAATCACAAAACCAGAGTCGGGTACTCTCCTTCACTTCCGCAACTCCTTCCATGGAAGGTAAGCTGCTTCTGAGCTGATGTTTGTGTGTGTGCCTGAATATGCATGATTGGGATCTTTAATATAACTCAAGGGTCCTCCTTCCCTCTCTAACCTGACCATTAATTTTATTACCTTCAGGTTCATTGCTAAACTACACAGCCGATATGAGTGCGTCCCACAACAGCAGTTCTCTCCGTAGCTCACAGAAAAAGAGGCTACAGCACCGCATACCAGCCAGCGCTGACAGGATCCTAGATGCACCAGGACTCCTGGATGACTACTGTATGAGGACAGATGCTAGTGTTTTTTTAAGTAACAGAAATACAGTCACACAAACGAAATACCATCAAAAGTATTATCTAACACTTCGCTTAAGTATTTAACACCTCTGTCCCCTTACCCCTCAGATCTCAATACCCTGGACTGGGGAAAGAATCAACGGCTTGCCATCGGCCTTGGCAACACGGTGTTCCTTTGGAATGCAAGTGACGGCTCTGTACAGCAGCTGATGGAGCTAGGGTCGGAAACTGACTACATTTCTTCAGTTTCGTGGGCTGGTAATGGGAAATACTTGGCAATAGGAGGCAGTGATGCTGCTATTCAAGTAAGTTAGCAACCCCGTGTAATAGGGCTTTGTAAACTAGATAGATACTATCTTCTGCCCCGTAGTTGTGGGATGTAGAGAAGGAGAAGCGTGTTCGAGTGATGCGAGGGCACACAGACAGGGTGGGTGTACTCACATGGAACTCACACAATCTCACAAGGTGAGCCTCTTTACATGTCAGAAGTATCATCACACAGCAAATGACAGCCAAAGGACTGGGAATAACATACTGAATACCAAAAACACTATGATTGCTACCCTTCTTGGCTCCATGACGCACCACAAGCAACCTCTGTCAAGTCCCAGGCAACCTAGGGGGCATGGCTCTCCACACATCTTCCCATCCCAACCAAAAAAAAAAATCCTGTATAAAACCCTGCTATTCCTACTCATACAGTGGTTGTCGTGACGGCTCTATACACTACCACGACGTCCGCAAGCCAGAGCACTGCGTGAATCAATCCCATTGCCACCAGCTTGAAGTGTGTGGACTCGAGTGGTCCTCTGACGGGAGGCACCTGGCCAGCGGAGCCAATGACAACCTGTGCTGCGTTTGGAATGCTAGCAATCCTCAGGAACCTCTGCAGATACTGAGAGGGCATATGGCAGCTGTAAAGGTAGGGGTGTGATTTGGGTGACCTGCTTGAATACTTCTGCAGCTGTAGTAGAGAGTCTATCTATCTGTACCGACAATCAGGGTTTTCGAATTACAAGCTCTATCTAAAACCCCCTAGGCTGTGTCGTGGTGTCCCTGGCAGCACCATGTTGTGGCCACAGGAGGGGGCACCAGCGACCGCTGCATCAAATTCTGGAACACATCCTCAGGACAGTGCTTAGACTCTGTAGACACCAAGTCACAGGTACGTATGTATGCATAATCTCTGTGGCCATAAAAGTAGGCACTAAATGGAGAAAATACAGGGCAACGTGTGCTTTGATGTACTTTTTCTTGTGCTTCCGGCTCTAGCTCTTAGACTTACCCCCATACTTATCACATGCACAATGGATAAAGGTGCTGGTTTTAGCTACACCTTTTTCAATGACAAATTATTACACTCCAGGTCTCAGCAATCTCTTGGAATCGTGAGCACCGTGAGCTGATTACAGCCCATGGTAACCCCAGGCACCAGATGGTGGTGTGGAAGTACCCCTCCATGACCAGGGTGGGCGAGTTGATAGGCCATCAGGGCCGTGTGCTGCACATGGTAGGTGCATGCAAGATGATATCATAAGTGTATGACATTTGACACTAAAGCAATACGTAGTACAGTGGAGTCTAAAGCAGTATGTGGTATGGGTTGGTCAACATCTAGCATGCAGTAAACGTAGCAGTAAAGTAGCAGTAAAATGACTTGAAGCTATTACTACAAACAAGACTGCACGAGAGCAAACTACTCCCGGTATATTGATTTCTCCAGCATACTGCAATGCCAGATTGGTGCCAGACTCCTACCAGATGCAAATAACTCCTCATTAAAATCATACTTCAGTGTATACGGATATTCTCATGTGCACTCTCCCCTGCGCAGAGCCTGAGTCCCAGGAAGACAACGGTGGTATCAGCCGGTGCTGATGAGACCCTCAGAATGTGGAAGTGTTTCGAACCGTGCAAGAGACATGACTCAAGTCGAAGCTACAGTGAGGATAGTATCACTGCTCTATTGCACAGTGTCCGATAGCCATCCTCAGCACTGTAGACTAGGTGCCTTTATTAATTTTTGCTTTCATGTACAAAGTTATATATATATGTAAGATCTTCTAGAGTCTGTATCACTTCATGTTTATGTTTTTAAACATAACAAGTCATAGCCCTGTCTCTAGGCTTTCCACGCGCAAGAGACTTGGTAGCCTGAGCTTGTACCCACACGCAGACCTAGTCTAGTGCCCGAATTTTCCTAGCCTCGTTCCCGCAAGAGCCCGGGAACGAGGCTAGGACCCTCCTGCAGAAATAAGGCGTGTGTACATGTAGTTGAAAGTTTAAATGATTGGTACACTTTAAAAAAAAAATTTAAGGTGTGAAATGCAGTGCCTGACTATCGCTTGCCTTCTATCATAATGATGTGGTAGCCAAACTTAGTCTTAACGGGAGGGTCTGTGTAGCTGGATCTGTCTACGGTGCTTGGGTCCAGCTTGAAAGCAGCTTCCTGGAAGGGACCGACCATGGAGCCTCTGGTCATCCAGCCCAGGTCACCCTGTAGCGTGGGGTCGAACAAATCAGCAAAGTCAGTGTATGCATGTGTGTGCACATTTGCAAATATTCTGGAAGCATAAGACTTACAAGCATGTTCTCACGTTTTCGTACAAGTACATCAAAGCACATGCTCGCTTGTATTTTCTCCATTTAGTGCTCCCCGCCCCTCAGTCAGCAGATGATTAAAGTAGTCTCAGTAATGTGTACATGTGCTCACCCCTTGCCTAGCCTTGTCTTCACTGTAAGCAGCTGCAACTTCATTGAACTTCTGGCCCTCCCTTAGCTTCTCCATTGCCTCCATAGCCTTCGAGTGCTTCTCACACAAAATATGTCTGACCTGCATGAAATGAGATCCATGCATCCAATAAAGTGGCTAATGGTCGGGTAGTCCTTCCTGCCGAACCAATAGCCACATCCTGTTGCCGTACCTTAACAGCAGTTCCTCCCTTCTTTGCCTTCCCACCTGAAGGTTCTGCAGCCTCAGCACCTCCACCTGTACATCATAAATTTCAGCGGTGAACCAAAACTTAATAGTAACTACAAGAGTTGTTGAGTAGTCTAAATTATGGACCTACCTCCTTTTCCCCCCTTGCCTCCCTTGCTCCCTCCTTTGGCTGCACCTCCCTTGTTCTTGGGCATTGCCTAGTGTGCGATAATTGGAAAACACGGTGCAGAATGCCCCGCCCACCTTACGGTATCGCGGGAAATTGGCGGGAATTTCAACCGCGTGTACGTGTGTAGACTAGACTGTAAGGTACGAAGATGACGTAATGGAAGAAGGTCTCCCGGCGTCTGCTCCGCTATCCGTCACCGAAAGTGGCCGAACATCTGGTAGGTCCCACCAGAAGATAGCCGACGGTTGTGGTAAACTTGACAGTACTGGTGGAGTTCAGAAACAAATAAGCTCCGGACGCCAGAGTAGCACCACAGCAACAATCACCATCCCTTCCCCCTCCTACGCTGCTCCATCCACCACCATAGCTGACAGTAATGTTCCGAGCCTCTCTCAGCACCCATCTTGTCACCCCTCCGCTACCCCCCTACAGCCATCAGCCAGTACTCTGCATGCAAGGCAGATCCAGGCACTCAACGGACTGCTACAATTCCAGCAGCAGGTGACGGCAGCTGGAGCAGCTCGTAATGTATCATCACAGGCACCAGGCCAGCAGGCCTCCAAGGTATCGTGTATAAGAAGACTAACCTCGAGCCCAGGCCTTCCTCGCCCAGGTTTTACCTCGCAGCTGTGGAGAAGAAGGCCTGGGTTTGAGGTTGTAAGAAGACATCCCAGCTTTTCACTTTTTCCGTGATATATTTTTATGTTATTCCATAGCTCCATCGCCACCTTAACCCCAACGAAATTCCATATTTTTTGACTCCAACCCATACCCTGATCCTGAACAAATTTATTACTTTAATTGGCTCCATGGAAGTAGTCGTAAGCAAACTGTGATACCCTTCTTGGCAGGGGAGAGTTCCTCCTGGCCCGCTGGCTGTGGTGAAGGCGGGGAAGAGGGTGGTGTTGGAGAGGGTAGAAAAACCGTCGGAGGAACAGGAGGAGATCAACAAGATGGCCAAGGAAGGAGTGCATCAGACCACCAGGTGAGGGTCTTGTGACGGTCACATGATAATCATGTGGTATAATTGTCATGGTACAGGTGAGGGTCACATGATAATCATGTGGTATAATTGTCACGGTACAGGTGAGGGTCACATGACGATCACATGATAATCCTGTGATAAAATTGTCATGGGTATATTTTGCTATGACCCTAATGTTCAGTGTTCATTTGTGGTTCTTCTCTTCATCGTGAACAGCAAGCAGGTGTTCTCTGCGTACACTAACAACAATCCAGTTTTTGCTGCTGCTGTTTGTCATCCTGCTTCAATTGTGGAGGCAGCTTCTCTCGCGGTTAGCAGTTCACTTCCTCGAGGCCACCTTGTCCCTCTTACCCATCTACAGCTGCAACTCTCTTCTCTTGCCCAGGATGTACCCCTGCCGCCTGCCTCCTATAGCCTCAGGGAATCCATTCCGGAGTCTCTCATCGCTTCAGGAAAGCTGAGCAACCTACAACTGGAGGGTATCCTGTATGCTGTAAGTGCACAGTGCTGTACGTATTGTGATGTAATGAGGCGAAAAGTACTGGAAGCACAAGAAAAAAAACAAGTATGATCCTATGTTTTCATACAACTGCATCAACCCCCCCGCCCCCTTCCCCCCGCTCCTCTGTAGTGCCAGCGTCACCTGACTCTTCTGCCAAGCGGAAGCAGGGCAGGGTTCTTCATCGGAGACGGGGCAGGGGTGGGCAAAGGAAGGCAGGTGAGTGCTGGCTGGTCCACGAGTAATCTGCTGTGTTACCACTGCTGTATGATCACTGTGCTGCAGATTGCCGGGATCATTCTTGATAACTACGCCAGAGGGCGGGTGAAACATATTTGGTTCAGTGTATCACATGACCTGAAAATGGATGCCCAGAGGTGAATAGGCATGCAATGATTGGATTTCGTATACATGTACACAAGTGTGTCCCAAAAGAGTCCTCCCCCCCTCCCCCTCCCCCTCCCCCTCCCCCTTCCCCCACCCCCTCCCCCTTCCCCTCCTTCACCACCCAGAGACCTGAGTGACATTGGCTCCTACATCAAGGTCATCGACGGCTGTCAGCAGCTGGACAAAGAGACAAAGTAAGACCTTCATATAGTACTAAAAAAGTGGCAAACAGCCAACCAAAGTTATGAAGAGTCTCCATGCTCGACAACCTCATTGCCTTTGTCTTATACTTTGGTGTTGTGGTAGAGAGAAGTTACAGCTGGTTAATGGCCTTCTGACCATAGGGTGCTGGGGCTGCCAGCCGGCTTCAAAGAGGGTGTAGTCTTTTCTACCTACGCTACCTTGGTGAGCACCGTGCAAAGAGGTAAGGGTTGCCATGACGCACTCACACGCAAGTAACGGAGATTGTGAAATATGATGCTGGAGCTGTATTGTAACTATTACCCCCTCCGCCCCCTAGGGGGCCAAACCCGAAGCCGCCTGCAGCAGCTGGTGGACTGGTGTGGGGGGCCCAACTTTCAGGGCTGTCTCATTTTTGACGAGTGTCACAAAGCAAAGAATTTTATACCCGGGAAGGAGAACAGGAGCACCAAAGTGGCCATCGCCGTGACAACCATACAAAAGTGGGTGGAGGAGTAGGTCTCCAGTGGGTGTGGCTTCCTATTACTGGGTGTGATCTTGTCCTATAGAATGTTGCCTAAGGCCAGAGTGGTCTACTGCAGTGCAACTGGAGTCAGTGATGTCAAAAACTTGGTATGAAACATGATGTCATTGTTACAACATTCACTACAATTACATCATTATGACCTCATCCCCAGGCCTACATGGAACGCCTGGGGCTATGGGGGGAGGGAATGGCATTCAAGAGCTTTGAGTCATTCCTGGAGAGCATCACTCGGCGGGGGCTTGGGGCGGCAGAGATGCTCGCCATGGAAATGAAGTCGGCAGGGATGTACGTGTCCAGGGGACTCAGCTTCCAGCAGGCAGAGGTAAACCCAAGAAGACCAGGCACTTTATAACCCAGGCCTCATGGCTACCATCGACAGGTATGCTTAAGCATAGCTTTGTGTGTTTACCCTCCCCTCCCTCACATAGTTTACCACACTAGAAGTGGCACTGACAGACAAACAGATCCAAATCTATGACACTGCAGCTCATGTCTGGTATGCCGCTGCATTGTATTTGCACTTACATCATCATTACGTTACCAATCTGATGGGAATTTCCCTTCAATGCAGGAGTGAGCTCCACAAGTCCTTGTCGATTGCACTGACCAGGGTAGCCGCACCCAACCAGAAGGTGTGGTCCTCGTTTTGGGGGGGCCACCAGCGATTCTTCAAACAGCTGTGGTAAGTGCATGCATACTCTAGATTTGCTTAGTCCAATTCCCAGATCCTTCCACCGTTTAGCATCTGGGAATGAGACTGAGATAGTAGCTGCTCATGACTCCATATATGGTAAAGTACATCTCCTCTCTTCCCTGCCCCAGCATGAGTATGAAGGTCCCCTTCATTGTGGCAGAGGTGAAGAAAGCCCTGGATAATGGCTTCTGTGTCGTCATCGGACTGCAGACCACTGGGGAGGTGTGTGCATGGGATGAAGCTAAAATTGAGTGTACCAGAATGCTTGTCTTGTGTGTTTGGGCCCCGGGGGTAATCTCTCGAGTGACAGTCAAGGGAACGTTTGGCTGTAGACTCCATTCTCCAGCGACCACTGTGCTGTGCTCGTGAGAGAGTCAGTATTGCGAGTGACTTGTGTGATAGGACACTATTCTGGGGGCATGATTTAACACGTGTCTCTTACATAATGCACACGTGTGGGGGGCCTGATTTAACACGTGTCTCTTACATAATGCACACGTGTGGGGGGCCTGATTTAACACGTGTCTCTTACATAATGCACACGTGTGGGGGGCCTGATTTAACACGTGTCTCTTACATAATGCACACGTGTGGGGGGCCTGATTAAACACGTGTCTCTTACATAATGCACACGTGTGGGGGGCCTGATTAAACACGTGTCTCTTACATAATGCACACGTGTGGGGGGCCTGATTTAACACGTGTCTCTTACATAATGCACACGTGTGGGGGGCCTGATTTAACACGTGTCTCTTACATAATGCACACGTGTGGGGGGCCTGATTTAACACGTGTCTCTTACATAATGCACACGTGTGGGGGGCCTGATTAAAATTCCTCTATGAAACCCAGTGTACTTCCCCTTCCTAACTCAATTTCTTCCCTTACCTCTCTTGGCTATGAGCAGTCAAGTCTGGAGAATGAGGTGTTGCGGAATGACGGAGAACTGGAGGATTTTGTCTCCTTGACACGGGAGAACCTGCAGCGGTTCATCCGGGACCATTTCCCCACCACCCTCCAGCTGCAGACTCAGGTGGGTCACATGAGTCTCATGTGATATGTGCTTAAGTCTCACATGATACTCACGTGATCTCCAGTCCACGCCTGTGACTATTCAAGACCTCTGGTGTGTCACAGCCAAAGATATGCTATTGGATTTTGTATCCAAGATGGAGCTGCCTAGCAGGTATATGTAATTTAATAGCTCATGTGACAGTCACATGCACATCATGTGTCTTTCATGTGATCTTAGCCCCCTGGATGACCTCATTGACCAGTTGGGAGGGGTGGAGTGTGTGTCGGAGATGACAGGGAGGAGGGGGAGGATGGTGAGAGTGAGGGGGAACAGGGTGCAGTACGAGCTCCGTGACACCGGGGGCAGCGCCCTGGAGAGCCTCAACAACCGAGAAGTGGGTTCCTTCCTCCTGTCTCTTGCCTCCTTACTGACTGTCTCAGTTCTGACCCACAGCGAGCAGCCTTCATGGAAGGGAAGAAGCTGGTAGCCATCATTTCTGATGCCGCTAGTACAGGTATGTCCGGTTCCTGAGATCCCATTCTGATATTCCAGTACCATAAGATAGAGAGGTGTAGTTGGCTATATGTTGATACTTTTGCTTCTCACAATCACGTAGGCATCTCCCTGCACTCGGACATGGGTTCGACCAATCAGCTCCGGAGACTGCACATCACCATGGAGTTGCCGTGGAGTGCCGACAAGGCAGTCCAGCAGCTGGGAAGATCACACAGGGCCAACCAGTCAAGGTAAGTCACGTCACAATCACATGACAAGTCACATGATGATTATGCCCAACCCCCATCCTCCCTCCCACCTCTGCTCCTGCAGTGCTCCTCTGTACCAGCTGGTGACCACTAACCTCGGAGGAGAGCGGAGGTTTGCAGCTGCCGTTGCCAAGAGACTGCTGACCCTCGGTACGTTGCTAGGGCCCATGTGCTGCTCTGAGCATTACCTGACGTATATTTCCTTCTCTCCCTGTCTGTGGAGGTGCTCTGACAAAGGGAGACCGGCGGGCAGCCACTGGGGTGGAGTTTGGAGAGTTCAACTTCAACACGCCCTACGGCCGAAGTGCTCTGCGGCAGATGTACAACTCCATATCGAAGGTACAAGTGGTTACCTATTTAGATATTGTCGTGTAGCAGAGGCAGGGCTGGAGAGCTGGAGAGCTCATTGGTACAGGAGGTATCTCTCACCAGCGTAGTGGTTTGTGTCTCCAGCGGGAACTCTAAGGAGGTAGCCACCTCATTGACAGTCTCTCCACTCTGGTTTTTACGTTGCTTGCAGTACTGCAAGTGACCTAAAACCTGCAGCAGAGAGACTGGAAACGAGGCTAGAAGGTACCTCTCACCAGTGTAGTGGTTTGTGTCCCTCTCCAGCGGGAACTCTATGGAGGTATCAGCCTGGATGCCGTACGCAGGGCAGCTGGAATTACAGAGGATTTACAGCTGGACCGTCTGTTCTCTATCCTGCGGGTCAGTGTATGCCACACTGTCCTGCGTGTTCCCGATTTCATTAGTAGCTAACTTTCATTCTGCACACACGTCCATGTCTACACGTATATACAGGAAGGGCTTGAGTTGATGGGTGTGGTAGAAAGGGGTGTGGTCAAGGAGGGTGAGCTGGGAGATGTGAGCAAATTCCTGAATAGGATCCTGGGGTTGAAAGTGCACCAGCAGAATTTGGTGGGTGAATGCCTCAAAAAAGTGCATGTGCGTTTAATCAAGGTACACCAACTCCTTTAGATGTTTGCTAACTTCTGTGAGTGTCTCTCAGTGGTCATTGCAGTCGCCAAAAAGGAGGGAAGGTAGGCAGTGAATGGCAGCTGTCTGGCTCCCTGAGACTCCTCCCCCTCTGTGTCGGCTCACAGGTTCAACGAGGGAGTCACCGACATAATGGCCGTGTCTATCAAAATGGTGGGCAGTGCTCGGGAGGTCTTCACGGAGTACAAACTCTCGCACGTTCCAACAGTGTAAGCTAGCTGGTGGTGATTCCATTCCACAGTCCCCATTAATTGAAACCTCACTTGTCCCCATCCTATTCCAGCCACACCCATGTGGTTGCAGACAGAGGTATGGGCTGGGAGGAGGTGAGTGCTCTTGCAAAGCAGGCCAGAGGAAAGAACAGTGGATTCTATCGCTCTAGGAGGGAGCAGTACCATCGTCACCTCCACCTCCTGGCACTACAGAAGGAAAACTCCTCCCACTTATTCAATATCATTAGGTCAGTGGGTGGAGCTATCATGTGACTAACATGTGATGTCTTGTGATTATACCATTTTATCATGTGCTTACTTTATAATGCTATGTGACTCATGAGCTATGTGCTGACCACACAGACCCAACACTGGTCGGTCGTTCTTTGAAGAAACCAAGACAGACCTACTCAGCAAGTACATACCCCTCACACCTGAAAAAGCAGGTGTGTGTGTGACTTAAAATAGCCTGTCATTGGTGTTACTAAGCCCTTCCTTCTAACTGTTTGCAGAGGCTGGCTGGAAGGCCCAGTATGAGAGTACCAAGGACCATTGCATTCATGGCCCAACTTGCAAGAATGCTCCCAACTGCCTCAGTAAGCTCTAATGCAAAACTGGACATCACTGTAATAGTAGCATGTGACACTACTCAATACTCATGTGACTGTGGACATGACTATCACATGACCTCTCCTACAGTTGGTTCTCGGCTGTCCCACCTCCACCTCCTCTCTGGTGGCATCCTCCCTCTCCTGTCTCTGCTGGAGACTATCCTGGCCCGCAATGCCAGTGCTCTCGAGCTCAGCAAGGAGGCAAAGTCCCTCAGGTGCTAAACACTCCCTCTATGCTCCGACTTGCCGCCTTACCTTTTCTCTTCCTCTCAGAGTTGTTCGGGTCCAGCTGGATGATGGTCGGAGGCTCATCGGCATCCGCTACCCTCTCCCCCTCATCTCCGAGGTGGGGACCATCCTCAGAGCTCTCAAACAGACTGTCCGGCAGGAGGTTGGTGCATGTAGCTCCTCCCACTTCCTCCACTCACACAGTAATTCTGAAGACCTACATGTAGCTACTGTTGCTATGGTAACATTTCCCTCCATTATAGTAGTTGTCAATGTAAAGAAGCCTGTGTGGCCAGGGGTACGGGTAGTCATGTCACTAACTTTTACTATATTGCCAAATAGAATTTGACAACTATGTACCACCTGTATGCGTCATATTTTTGTATTTTGCTGAAGATGCTAGCTGCACCGTTGTGAAGCATTTGCAAAGAAATTTAGGACAGGAATAGTTGTCACGGTAGGGGACAAAGTTTACTTTACTCCTAATTTGTTGTATCTTGCTTCATCTTTGCCTCCTAGAATCCCAACCTGCCCTCCTCCCTCCCCACGGCAGCAAAGGACCTCGCTATTGAGCCGGAGACCCCCATCAACAAATGGACACTGGCCAAGGCACTCACCCCTCCAGTCACACTGCACAACTTCTTTAGGTCAGTATACACATAACAATACTGCTGCACTGGATAGCATACTCTCTCCCAGCTTTTTTTTTTCACAGGCAGTACTGCATGCGATAGAAAAAGCTGCGAGCGGAGACTAGGAATGAGGCTAGCTAGCTGACCCTTCTTTAGGTGCACTGAGAGTATACCACAGGATACACTCTTCCAGCTGTATTTCAGGTAGTACTGCATGCCAAAAAGCTGGGAGTGGAGACTGGGAATGAGGCTAGCTAGCTGACCCTTCTTTAGGTGCACTGAGAGTATACCACAGGATACACTCTTCCAGCTGTATTTCAGGTAGTACTGCATGCCAAAAAGCTGGGAGTGGAGACTGGGAATGAGGCTAGCTAGCTGACCCTTCTTTAGGTGCACTGAGAGTATACCACAGGATACACTCTTCCAGCTATATTTCAGGTAGTACTGCATGCCAAAAAGCTGGGAGTGGAGACTGGGAATGAGGCTAGCTAGCTGACCCTTCCAGTGTAGCTCACACCTTTGTAAAAACTCTATAGCGACCTAAGCGTTGGAGACTGAGCAACTTGGTGCTGCCCATTCTCTCGCTTGAGTGTGTGGGTTTCATTCTCCTTCAGAACCAAGCCGAAAAAGGAGACAGAGGAAGAGGGTGAGGGTGAGGGTGTGGAGGTGGGACGAGGTGAGGGGGTGGAGGTGGGACGAAGCGAGGAGCTCGAGTGTGCTCAGAGTGAGGGGATGGAGGTGGGAGAGGGAGAGAGTGGAGGTTGCTTAGGAGATGAGGTCGTATCTACGAAACCTGTGTCTTCGATACAAGAGAGTCCTTCTAAAATTCAGTTGTCACAGCCCAACCAGCCTGAGGCAAAACACGATTCAAAACCAGAAAAGGGAAAATCAGCTGTCAAGCTCCCCTTTTCGAAGCTGTCCAAGCCACCAACGGCTGATCATCCGAAACCAAAATCCAGAGGTATTCAGATGAAGCTGTTAGATAGCTTTGCCAAAGTTCCTCCTCCAACGACCACAAACACTCCCATCGTCATCAACAGTGAGAGGGAAACTCAAACTGCTGTCGTGAAGAGAGATGCAGCTGTGGGCTCCAGAAGCAGGCCAGGAAGGAAGCGGTCGCGGGAGGATCCTGGGGCAGCCCCCATCGTTAAGGCTCTTAAACAAATGAAGAGGGCCGTCGTCACCTGCCCCATATGTAGCAAGGAGTTCTTCGACATCACCAACTTTGATTTGAATCGACACTTGGACACTTGCCTGGGTGCCCAGCAACCACCTACAGCCTCTAGCTAGTATCCAGTTTACGACATCAATGAATTATCTGCTGTCATATTGTATCACACAGCCCATTCAGAATTCACTAGTGATCTCAACCATATGTCAAAATTGTCATTATTATGAAAACATACAGTGCACAACACATAACAGATAGACTATATAGCTATAGGGAGTAGCCAGTCTTGGTCAGGTGATAGTCATGTGACTCTTGACCCTCAGGAGTGTGACCCTACCAATGGTAGTTTAGCCACACCCCTTCATTGCAAGTCACATGATTCCAATAGTACTATATAAGGAATAAGAACAGTGGGCTGGGATGAAGTAGGTGTGGTCTCAGATGATGCCGAGGATCTAGAGCGTACCTGTGAAGAAAGCTAAACGTACCTAAGACTGGCTTCTCTTCTGTTATGTTGTCTGTTGGTCAAACACAGACTCAGGTTGCTCAAATGCCATGCCCGGTTCCTGAATGAGACTCTTGATCTCGCTCAGTGACGGCAGTCGACCCGACTCCAGTTTGGACCACACCGGTGCCTCTGTGGAATGACATCATTACACTTTTAAACTGCATATCATTAATACAAGAAATTACAAGGAAACAAGCATGTTCTTATGTTTTCATATTTTCTCCATTTAGTGCCTACTTCCCCCCCAATGGATAAAGGTCCATATTGTGTCTTGTTAGCTGTAGTGCCCATAATTCAACTGACCATTGAGGTAGACCTCGAAAGCACCTGTTGAGAGCAGCTGCGTCTCTATCTGCCCCCCTAGGAGGAAGAGCACGAGGAACGACGTCATCTGCACAACGATCAAGGGGGTGAAGGCAGACATGAGGGAAGGGGCAAGGAGGTCAACAACCCAGCAGGATAATTCTCATTCTCAGGCCTAAAGGCATGCTAATTAATGAAAGTGAAAATGGATGACAGAAAAGAAAAACAGTGCAATAGTTTTGAAAACATTATTCCTATAGGAGACACTGAAAGAAAAACAACATAATATTTCGTACTGTCTACCAAATTGCTCCACAAGCTCACTGGCGAACTGCAACTTTCTAGACTTACAGTACCTTATTCTCCATGGCCCAGAGGTAGAAGGCAGGAGGGTTATGGATTCCTATGGCTTCTAGTGCACCTGGTCCAGCTAGGAGCAGCAGCAGCCCCGCCATTCGCAGGACAAAGACCACGTTGCTGAGGATTTCGTTGAGTCGGGGTGGGGGGTAGGTGGCACCCTCTACTTCCAAGTGAGGTACCTCATGACGCAGTACTTGGGCGTACTGGTCAAACACTTTACGGTACCCTCAGCTATAGCTATGGAGGGGAGGGGAGGGGAGGGGAGGGGAGGGGAGGGGCACAAGAGGTAGAAGCCAGGGAAATGATCACCTTAATAGAAAATCGCATGATCAGGCAGCTTAGGCTACAGCTAGCTTCTGTATGACGTAATAGAGTTTATAACGTTCTTACCAGTAGAGTACTTTGAGAGTGATAGTTGCAGTCCCGGTTAAAGCAGGATGTCTGAGCGTCTTCTGTCCCTCTACACCGACTAATAGGACGAAGAGCAGTGCAGCCAACGCTGTCAGCGCTGCAGGACTCCTAACCATTTCGTTCACTGACTTCGAGCATACAGACACAGACAGTCACGAGCTTTAATTTGCTCCAATTCTCCGTAATTACACTGTTAACAAAAAATTAAAATTTCACCAATCATAATAAAGTTGGGGGTCAGAGTTTATTTGCGAGTGTTGTTGTCAGGCCAGGACAGAAATGCCTACAGAAATCGAAAGCTACGGAAGAAGGGCTCGGTCAAAGAGTCCACCCTACCATGGTTACCAAAGACACAGGTCCAGATCTCGCTCCAGGGAGCGCTATCGCCGCTACGACGGTGGCCAAAATGGGTAACTCCATGTACCATAGAGTATAGGGAATACTTACAATTTAGGTTCCGCAGGGTTAGGGTTAGGGTATGTGGATACTATACGGAACCTAACTGCATATTTACCTTTTGTTTATTTAGGAATGACCATGAGAGACAAAGGGAGAGGAATCAACAGCAGAGCGAGTATTTTGCCAGGTATGTCCAAAAAATGTTAAAGGATGTGGGGGTGAGTGGTGTTGCTGGTCGAACACAGCAAGTTGTCTCGTTCTAAGGTCTTCCTACGTGTGTTTGTAGAGGGTGTGAGAGTAGCTTAACAGGGACGCACTGTAGCAGAAATGCCCTGAAAATTTGCTGCGTGTCTGGACGACCCCACCGTTTGGACACCTCCCACAGTTTACAGACGTATACAGTACATGTGTCTATGATTACACACACACTTCTATCTGTACAGACGTCGCCAAGAGAGAGAAAAGGTGGCTGTTGTGGGTGTGCCAGAGGTGTGGGCACTCTCTCCACCAAGACCAGAGCTGGAGTAAGCATTGTGGTCACATGACGCTATCATGTGACCTTAATGTGACTATCACATGACTCTCACATGCAGCTCAGATGATGAAGAGGTGGTGAAGCAACGTGAAGAGGCCCAGCTAGCTGCGAAGCTAGCCCAGTCTGGCAGCGAGTCGGACGAGAGCAGTGACTCGGAGAAGGAGAGAAGGAAGAGAAGGAGAAAGAAGGGAAAGAAAGCAAAACATAAGCACAGCAAGAAGAGGTATGTGCCCCTAAACAGTGGTGACACTTCAGTCTCATTTCCAGGCTCCACTCCCCAACTTGCGTGTAATATCGCACCTGGTTCCCATCAGTCTGTATATAAGTGCCATTTGCCTCAGCTAGGCTATTAATGCCGTTTGTCGGATTAATAGTCACGGCCATGGGTAATGTGGTGTGTAGTTGTAAACATTACTTTCAGCTCTCCCTCCCTCCTTCCCTCCCTCCTAGGAGTCGGAAACGCAAGAAAAAGGCGGTGACCCCCTCGGACTCCGAGAGTGAGTCAGAGAGCGACGATGATGGCGACAGTGGAGCAGGGGAGGGGGTGTGGGTGGAGAAGAAGGCCAAGGGAGATACGAGTGAGGCCTTCGTGGGTCCGGTCCCAGAGATCAGAGTGCAGGCCTTAGGAAAGCTGGAGTAAGTGTCAGCTATTTTCTTCCACATCCAGATTTATCTCGCAGCGAGATAAAATCTGGGCGTGGTAGATATGGGTGCTGTTTACACACCTCCTGCGCTGAGTACTAGGTAGAAAAAAATCTGGGAGTGAAAATTTGGATAGGTGGCTGCAAATAAAGCTTCTTAGCATGAAAGAGATTGTTTTTAGCACATGTGTGTCGTGTGACTCATATAGCCACAATCCCCGCCCCCCTGAATGGATCCGAGTTGCCGATTTTTTTGAGGGGGCCGGGGAGTGAGGCTATGGACCGTTATCCATTGGGTAGGCACTAAATGGAGAAACTACCAGAGAACGTGCTTGAGGTAGTTTTCTTGTATGAAAACGCAAGAACATGCTTGTTTGTGTGTGCTTTTAGCACTTTTATTCCCCATTGCATCATATAATGGATAAAGACGGCCAAGAATGATGGTTTAGCTACTATAATGTTTTCGTCTTCCCAGTTTTGGCCATGCACTGCTTCCTGGAGAGGGTGAAGCGATGGCAGAGTATGTCCAAGCCGGCAAGAGGATTCCTCGCAGAGGAGAGATTGGGCTGACCAGTAATGAGATCACAGAGTTTGAGGATACTGGTTTTGTCATGAGTGGCAGTCGTCATCGCAGAATGGAGGCTGTCCGTATCCGAAAGGAGAGCCAGATCTACAGCGCCGATGACAAGTATGTTTTGATCTTTGGTTCTCCGGTTCTTGCTGGTGTGCAGGATCCTGTATTATGAAAATTGTTACTCAAGAAGTAGTTAAACTCGAAGGATTCTTTGTGGCACCAGGAGCGCATAATGACATGAGAAGTACTTCTCACGTCATTATGCGCTCCTGGTGGCACCATGTAATGATATAATACACTGCCAGTGGTTGCATGGGAAGTACTTCCCATAGGGACCTAGAATGGATGGATCATGTGATATATATAGGTAGCTCTTCCTTTGAGGTTATGTCTTTTTTTGTTTTTGTCCTCTACACCAGGCGAGCTCTGGCCATGTTTAATCGCGAGGAGAGAGCCAAGAAAGAGAACCAAATCTTGTCAGACTTCAGGTCCATGATACATAAGGTCACCCAGCAACAGAAGCCCTGAGGCTACTGCTTCCTCGGTTTCGACTCATGCACGTCGTCTTTTGTTCTGTCTCACACTTTGTATCGACAACCAGCTACCATGCACAGCTAGTGTCTGAAGTCCTTTGTGTGCTGTATTCCCCGTGCAATTGAGAAACCTGCAGTTTCTCCACTCAAACCATGAATGTATTAATTAACAGAAGATTGATGCTACATGTACATATACAGCGTATGCATACATTTTGTAATATTATAATATCCTGCAAATATGTGAACTGAGTTAATCTCAGCCAGGTGGAAATAGTATTATGTTCAGCACTGCTTCAAATTTATATAATCATTGCAATTGCACTGAATTGCATGCACAGTACTATACGGCTGCAACTATGACTGTAATGGTACTGCAATTCTGATTCACAGCTACAAAACACATGGCGGGAAGCTTTATAAAGTATGTGCATATAAATAAAGGCTAAAAAAGGGGAAAAAAGCTGACAATGATCAACATTGTGTTCCATCTCCATCCTCGTCGATCTTCAGATTCTTGTATATAAAATGGGAAGACTCTTTTAAACTGCTACTCAGTTCCTTTAAACTAGCACTGAGCTTCCTATCCAAAGAAAGACTCTTTTTCCTAGACTCTTGGCACAAACCCTCTACTTTTGAGCTCTTGCGAGGTGAGCGACCACCACTTTGGGGATTCTGTAAGAGCACTTCTGTATCAGAATGCGAATCACATGATTCGATATGTGAGAAGGAGCTCTGGGCAGAGAGGACTTCCTCACCCGGGGGTACCAACAAACTAGTGGAAGTGTCCCCTCCACCACTGGGACTTGGGGATGGTACAGTCAAGGCTGTGGCCCTGTAAGAACCAGCTGTGGCGTCTTGCTTGCTAGCCTCCTCAGATTCGTAAACTTCTGCAAATACAGTTACTTGATTACCAGATTTCTCTTTCGCTCCCGCTACCGGTGCATCTCTGTTGGGTATGACCAGACGAAGGGGTGGACTGTGTTTGGGAGTCGGGACATCAAAGTCTTCTGTATCTGCAGGACATTCGGAACTGCTGTAGAGCCCTCTGAGTTGTGCCAGAGGTGGCGGCTTCTTTCTCGGAGATTCGGAGGGAGAGTCCTCAGATTGTGGCGAGAGGGTTCTCAGGGGAAAACGCTTTTTGATATACGGTCTCTTAAGCTGAGCTAGAGGTCTGTGGTGGTGTCTTGGTGGCCCGTCTGCTGAGATCCTCCGCTTCTTCTCTGCGTCTTCCGTTTCCGTTATCTGCTTTTTAGGCTCTTCTTTGGCAGGAGGGCTGCCTAGCCCCAGGAAGTTTGGCCTCGTTTCGTAGCTCTTCTGGTCGGAGACAGTTGCTGTAGTGCCGCCAGGGGGTGATTGTAGTGCATCCATTTCCTCGCGCTCTTCTCCGATCTTTGCAAGCGGAGAGGAGAAGGAGAGTGCAGCAGGCCCTATCGAGGATCTTCGCTGTTTCACAATCGGCCTGGGCTGTGCTTTCGTCTCCTTAGCGGTGTGCGACCGAGTTAGAGTTCTGGAGGTATAAGAAAATTCCTTCAGTTCTTCTTGCAACCCTCTGAGAAGCATGTGTTTGCTTGTGGAAGGCGGTGTAGCAGAGATTTGCTGCTGCAAAGACCGACACTTCTCCAGACAGCCGCGAATGTTTCTACACAAGGCTGGATTGACTGCCGTTGCACTCTGAAGAACAGTTTTCAACTGTACAATACAATACACAAGTTGCAAACTTAAGCACTGATCAGAGTTGCGAAAACTTCCCTCAAAAATTATTCCAGGTAATACACATCCCTGCATGGCATAAAAACACGACTCTCTGAAGGTCTTCTCACCTGAACTTCCAACTGCCCAAGTAGCGGCCACAAAAGAGAGAACAGAGGCACCCGGTACACCAGGAGGAACGACTCGAAGAAGTTGAGCAGTGACAGGTGGAAACGAACAAAGGTCTCCAGAACAGAATGACCTGTGCATGCAGGAATGTGAGACAGGTTAAACGCCTGCCACCTTAGTGTAATAACCTAGCTCCCATATTCATATTTCATTACGTGATTTAACTACTTATTACTTGTGGGCAGGTATACCAATCGAAAGACGGCTGCACTTCTCTATCTCTTGTTGGAGATATAGTTCCAGCACTCAGTCTGTTGCACAAACAGGCTCCGAAGAGTAGTGTAGACTCACTGTCTTCCTTCATCGCCTGAGGACTGCAACCGTCCTTACCCATGTACATCTCACCCTTCTACCCTACGTGTCATGCACGTCAGACATCTCACCCTTCTACCCTACGTGTCATGCACGTCAGACATCTCACCCTTCTACCCTACATCTCACCCTTCTACCCTACGTGTCATGCACGTCAGACATCTCACCCTTCTACCCTACGTGTCATGCACGTCAGACATCTCACCCTTCTACCCTACGTGTCATGCACGTCAGACATCTCACCCTTCTACCCTACGTGTCATGCACGTCAGACATCTCACCCTTCTACCCTACGTGTCATGCACGTCAGACATCTCACCCTTCTACCCTACGTGTCATGCACGTCAGACATCTCACCCTTCTACCCTACGTGTCATGCACGTCAGACATCTCACCCTTCTACCCTACGTGTCATGCACGTCAGACATCTCACCCTTCTACCCTACGTGTCATGCACGTCAGAAATGTACTAGGCACACAAGTATAGCTAGAGTGAAATACGCACGTGGGCCTCGGCATGAGACTCACGTGGGCCTCGGCATGAGACTCACGTGGGCCTCGGCATGAGACTCACGTGGGCCTCGGCATGAGACTCACGTGGGCCTCGGCATGAGACTCACGTGGGCCTCGGCATGAGACTCACGTGGGCCTCGGCATGAGACGCACGTGGGCCTCGGCATGAGACCGGCATGAGACTCACGTGGGCCTCGGCATGAGACTCACGTGGGCCTCGGCATGAGACTCACGTGGGCCTCGGCACGTGGGCCTCGGCATGAGACCACGTGGGCCTCGGCATGAGACTCACGTGGGCCTCGGCATGAGACTATACGTTTCTCTCACCTGAGCTGCCGGCAGTAACTGACTGTCTTGATCTGCGATTGCTCAGCAGATCGCTCTCACTAGAGGAAACAGACATTTTCTTCCTGGAATCAGCACCAGACCCAATCGATGCAATCTTCAGCCTCCTCTGAGCCAGAGAAAGCACCCAGTGTGCAATTGTTTGCCACTCTTGCAGCGTGAAGCACTCGGAAAAAGAACAGCAGATTACCTTCAGAGCTTTATAGGGAAGAAAGAAGGGAAGCTGATAAGCTATTATAGTTGCTACGGATTACACAATAGGTGCATCTCCCTTCTCCCTGCATTTATTAACTAATAGCAGTATACCTCTGCCACCATGACATGCCAATACACAATACACCAGCAAAGACTACCATCATATACTTTGTTTCTGAAAGGTTCAGCAGACATTGCTAGCTTACAGAACTAGAACTGGCTACCTGTGAGTTTCACACAATACAAACATTACATAAACACTTAGAAATATGTGACTTTCAAACAAAATCTAATCCACCATATATAAATACATCAGGGTGTCATACAGGATTTTAGGTTAGGGGGGGGAAAACCGCGACCCATGGCGCTTCGAAGAAGCATCGGTCACTAGGGGCATGCCCCCCCCCCCCTCAAACACACACACATCCTCTGAGGTTAATTTTAAGCTAAACACCAACTGATTTACCAACACCAGCTGACAAAGTAGGCAGTACCAGGTGACCTGGTACCTCCTACTTTGTCAGCAGAATCCAAAACCATGTGCTTTGGCTTCTGGAAGAATCTTTTTACTTAGTCAGCAGAATTTTCAAGACCATGTGCTATTACCTGTAGAACTGTCTGAGCAATATACCATATAGTGATTCTGAAGTACCCAAGCTAGTTAGAGTGGCTACTACACTAACAGTAACATGGATATCAGGAAGTATTTGCCGTGCAAGAGACCAAGTGACGCCCAGGCTGATGACGAAATGGATGAGAGCAAGTCTGACAATGGAGAATCGGATCATGGTAAGTCAGACGAAAGAATGCCTGACAAGGAACTCCCAGATACTGTACCCACCCCCCAGCCTTCGAGTAGTAGTAGCAGTACCAAAGCTGCCAAAAAGATTGTTTACAAATCCAAGCTTACATTTAGACATCAGTGGGTGTCCAAATACCCTTGGATGTACTGCAATGATGCACAGAAGGGTATGTTCTGCCGCCTTTGTCAAGAGCATGGAAAACCACCTGCAAATGCCCGTGGAGCTTGGACGTCACGAGGAATTACAGACTGGAACCATGCAACTGAATTGCTTAAGTTGCACAATGGTTCCAAGTGGCACAAAGATGCAGCTATAGCAGCAAGAATGGCAGAACAGGCTCAGCAAAGTGTTTTAGAGCTCCAATGTGCCGCAGCTGCAAGGGAAGCTAATGAGAAGAGAGCAAGAAACAGGGCAGTGCTTCTGAAGATCATCCGCTCAGTCTACTTCTTGGTCAAACACCGTATCCCCCACACTTACACCTTTCAGGACCTTCTGGGTCTTCAGGTGGCCAATGGTGATCAACTCCTTGAGCAGCACATCGCGGAGAGTCCTGCAAATGCGCGGTACACATCCAAATTTTCTGTGACGTCCTTCATTGAGGCTATTGACACCTGGTTAGATCGAAAGCTGATGGAAAGCTTAAAGGATAGCCCATTCTTTTCCATTCTAGCTGATGAATGTGAAGATGTTACCACGCAAGAAGAGCTCTCTATTTGCTGCCGATGGATTGTAAACGGCCAACCAGAGGAACATTTCCTAACAATCCTACATGTTCTCGCTTGTAATGCTGCAACCATTGCAGAAGCCCTTGAATCCTTTGTTGCCTCAAAGCACCTCGATTATTGCAAATTAGTAGGTCAAGGATATGATGGAGCAGCTGTTTTCTCAGGGAGTAGAAGTGGAGTTCATATAAGGATGCGCACTCACTGTGCTCATGCCTTGTATATCCACTGTGCTTGCCATAGGCTACAGTTAGCAAGTGTACAAGCAGCCGAGAGTGTCCCTGAGATCAAGAAGATTTTCGGCATGATGGGGAATATATGGAAGCTGTTCTATTATTCACCCAAAAAAACTCAGGCCCTGAAAGAGGTACAAGCTGCTCTCACGTTGCCAGAATTGAAAGTGGTGAAACCTAGCGATACCCGTTGGCTTTCGCATGAGCGCTGTATGCGAGCAATTCGAAAGGAACTTCCTGCTCTTATAACCACTCTCCAACAGCTATATGAGACGACAGGTGATGCAGAAGCATTCGGACTAAGTACACTCCTTTCTAGCTTCACTGCAGTAGCCAGTGTTGTTTTCCTTTCCGAAGTACTTGACATTTTGGCAAGAATGAACGCTACAATGCAAAGGAAGGTGGCTGACTTCAGCAAGATGCAAGCTCTTCTGCAGTTTACGCTCGATGAATTGAAGTCATTGAAGGAAGAGAAGGCAGAATGGTGTTCCTCCACTGAGTCGACACTAGCTCAGCTGGAGACGGAGTACGGCATTGAAATTGGAAGACCTAGACATGGATCAGCTCGATCAAGATTCGCATTGATCAGCAATACGAAGGAGTACCGGTCACAGATTGCTATCCCATATATTGATTCTTTGGTGGACAACATCAACAGGCGGTTTTCAGACAAAGCAGTTAAACTTCTAGTTGCCTCATCCATCTTCAATCCTGCCCAACTGCCTACAGAAGAATCGACGATGTCCTCCTATGGTGTTCAAGAGATTCGGAATCTGGCTGACTTCTACGGCAAAGAAGCCTCCGTAGACTACCTTGGTGTAACGTACACATCAGCTCCTCCAGTAGATCGAGACGAACTCCTATCTGAATGGAAGATTTTTAGAAGGGCTCTTTGTAAGGAAAAGGAGTTGATTGTACGTTTGAAGAAGCTGTCAACTCCTCCTAGCATGCAGGAAGTACTGCAGTCTATGCGAGCTACCGAAGCGTACAAGGGTATCTTTCCGCAGACATTCACCCTTATAAATATCCTTTTGGCCTTGCCAGTTGGGACTGCAACGGTAGAGCGATCCTTTAGTCAGATGAAACTGATAAAGACAAGGCTGAGGAACCGCCTATCCGATATCAATCTATCTCGGTTAATGAAGATAGCTGTGGAAGGACCAGAACTGAGTTGCGTACCCTTTGAAGAGATTTTAGATGTTTTTAAAGAACAAAATAGACGCATTGAGCTTTAACTGTATTCACTTTAATAACAAAATAGATACATTGAGCTTTAACTGTAATCACTTTAATTTGGTATACTACTGTTTTAAGATAAAATTAATTTAATTCTGGTCTGATATTAAAATTAATTTAATTCTGGTCTAATATCTAGGGGGGGGAAACTTGGGTTAGGGGGGGGATATCCCCCCTTTCCCCCCCCCCCTGTATGACACCCTGTACATGTTATATTTGTACCATGGGTTTCTACTGTACATGGGGTTTGTACCCTGAGTGCAGTTTTATGTATTCCCTCGGGCTTAGCCCTCGGGAATACATAAAACTGCACGAAGGGTACAATCCCATGTACAGTAGAAACCCATGGTATAGACGACTTGTGCCAGAGTTTTTATAGTGCACCACTAATTGGGCTTTGAAAATGTTTTTGTAGATAATTAATTTCACAGCTGTGAGAAGAAACCTCAGTAGCTTAGCAACCCTCATGTACCCTAGGGTACATGAATGTACCCTAAGGTTCCGCTTCTGTACATGGGATTTGTGCACTGTGGCGGCGCCTTTCATACACCCACGCACTATGGTACAAGCCTTCATGTACATGCATGTATCAGAGGTCAGAGTATAAATGGATAGAATCATTATTACAACCACCTTTATCCCTTATTGTATATTAAATCTCAAACCCTAGTTACTGCTGGATGCCTGACCTTGAGAATCAGGAACAGTAGGTTAAAAGCTATGCATATGATGCAGACTTCATTACAGTATATACTTACATCTGAAGAATGGTTCTGCCGGTACAAGGTGTTGGCTAGGGTGACCCGGGCTCCTAGCGATCTTGAGGACATTTTCAACCTCCTTGTCAAAAATCTGTAACACGAACCCTGCGTCTACTTCAGATGGTCTCTCAATGTCCTCTGCAGTGGGAGATGTAAGGATGTGATAGCCCATTTTCTGCTGTTGTCATCAACACCTGCTAATTTGTCTAATTGTTTGGATTTGGGCGACATTTACCCCAATTGCTATAACAATGCTGCAGAAATGAATTTGATTGCAATAGCTTGATCTATCTTGAAGTTATTGATGAGTAAAATAGGTCCATTTTCCATAGAGAATGTATTATGGGGGGCAAGAGTTCCCCCCTCCCCCCCCCCCCCCCTCAATATATTCTCTATGGAAAATGGGTAAATTTTCCTGATGCATATCTTTGAGATGGAATAAGCTACTGCATTCAAATTAAGCTCAGCAGGAGAAAATCCATTAACTAGTGAGCATTGATGTCACTGTGATGTCATTGTGATGTCATTGCGATGACATATGAAAAATGGTCTGTTTATTACCAGTGTATACAACCTAACAGGAAATGATTACCCTTTGGCCTTAGCAAGTTATTCATGAGCACATTAGTAGTGACAAACTTCATGTAATAACAAAGTAGTGAATTCACAGTTATGTATCCATTACAGTAGACTTGCATACCTTTGGCCAATTCACAGTGGTATGTACCACATCCAACCAACTATTAGGCCCACGAGCTGGCTGTAAAGTAAGTACCAAAGTATCTACACTTCACCTACAAACGTTGACTAAAACTACAAAAAAAAGGAAATTGAAGACTGGAAATGAGCCATCTTAGAACTTTAGGTATTTAGCATCGCAAGACATCATAGTACAGGTGGTTTACTTGAATGCACAGCGACAGGTAAGCTATTCATGTGTGGCTATAGCTCACCTCTGAGTCCCAGTTGGATGCACAGCGACAGGTAAGCTATTCATGTGTGGCTATAGCTCACCTCTGAGTCCCAGTTGAATGCACAGCGACAGGTAAGCTATTCATGTGTGGCTATAGCTCACCTCTGAGTCCCAGTTGAATGCACAGCGACAGGTAAGCTATTCATGTGTGGCTATAGCTCACCTCTGAGTCCCAGTTGAATGCACAGTGGCAGAAGAATCTTGTGAATGATGGTCTCCTTCTGTTCCTTGATGGTTAACTTATGGGACAGTAAGTCGGAAATCCAGTATCTGAAAGAAAAAAAAAACAAGAGGAAAGGAATGTAAGCGCTCTTAATAACTGCATAAAATATTTTCTGGAATAATATACTGATGAGCCGTGAAACTAGGTCCTGTGCACTGAGTGACTAGGTAATATCTTGGCTAGGTTTAGAGCAAGGAGATGTGGCCTTCTGATTGTTCATATGTAATAGCACAAATTTACCTAAACCTGGGGTTGTCATGAGTGTGTGCCTGTGTGACACAGATGAGCTCTGTTGCTAGCTCCACCACTGCCTCACTGAAGCAACCAGGCGCACTGTGCAACAGGTGATGCTGCACGGCCTTCAGCCTCCGGGGGTGCCCTAAGCCGTGTTGCACTGAAGCTGCATTCACACTCAGGATGGACTCCAGCAGTTGCTGAAAGCGGAAGATCAGAGAATTAAAGAATAAGCAAAATTGAAGGGGGCAGAAGCACAGTGGACTAATCCAAAATGAAATAGCATAAATTATGCAAAAATGAAGTAGAGCAGTATATGGACAAATTGACAGCCCCTGAAACACATTTTTAGGGGGGGAGGGGAGGGAGGGAGAGGGCAAGTTCACTATTTGTGGGTTAGACCACCATGCTTCTCAGCCCTTCAATTAATCTACTGACAGATAGCACAGCTGTTAGCGTTCCATAATCTAGTCTCAATCCCAGACCCTACCTCCTGGGAATGAGACTACTCAACTACTCATGACCAGAGCTAGAAGCACAGATCCGAGTTATGAATACTGATGAAATTCCTAACATAACATAAATGCTGGCTACCTACTCGACTCTCTACTACTTACTATGATTGATATCTGAATGACTAAAGATCCAGCAAAAGTACACCATAATGAATCCCATGCCCTAGTTTTAACTCCAATTCAAAGTTTTATGTAATAACCACTCACAAGCCTGCTGTGCTGTAGCTACTGCTTAATAGATGTTTATGTAATGGAGTAAAAGTGCTGCATGCAGCTGGAATTGGAAGTGCTGCATGCAGCTGGAATTGGAAGCACAAGAAACTACAAGCACCACATGCACAATCGAGAAAACTACATCAAAGACATGCCCTCTTTATTTCTCTATTTAGAGCCTACTCCCCCCCACTGGTGTATTCACTTAGGCATGAAATGCACAGAGGAGAGTGGGAAGCAGACCCACCTTTAGCTTTGTGAAGTGCTGGTCGTGGCCTACCACCAAGAAAGGACATCTTCTGATACAGCGAGTGATGCCTGCAGTAAGTATACAGTGAACAATAGGCTAGTACTGCTTGTACTTGCACAATAAGCTGATTATGATGGGCTCAAATGCAGCATTCTACTTATGTAGGCCTATAGAGGCCCCATTAGCCCACCATGGCAGGGAAAATAATTGGTTAGGTGCAGAAGGTCACATCATTGCAAATAGTTTTGAAAGGTTGTTTTGAAACTTATAGTGAACTCAAAATTACATCATGAAAATAAAAGACCAGGCAAACAAATTCTTTCCTCCTATAAACATGTTTATTGTGTTATCATGGTATTACAAGTAGTGACATCACTGTGATGTCATGATAAGGGGTAAAAAGGTCAACACACTAATTGGTCCCTTTAACCCCAAAAGAACTTTCAGCATATTAGAAAATTCACAGTATGGATTGCCTCCTCAACTCCAAAAGAACTTTCAGCATATTAGAAAATTCACAGTATGGATTGCCTCCTCAACTCCAAAAGAACTTTCAGCATATTAGAAAATTCACAGTATGGATTGCCTCCTCAACTCCAAAAGAACTTTCAGCATATTAGAAAATTCACAGTGTGAATTGCCTCCTCAACTCCAAAAGAACTTTCAGCATATTAGAGAGCTAATGACTTATGAATCCTGTTCCCTGTGCCTATATAAGCAGGACTACCTGTCAGGAGATTTAGGACAGTGCAAGAAACGTTTACCAAGACAGGAAAAAAGAAATACTGAGACTGGAAATCTTCGAAAAACCATATTCAAGATGAAGACTCTAATTGCAGCTGCTTTCATATTGGGTGTGCTGGCTTGTGTAGAGGCTTTTTGTGTAAGTTACGATACTATTGTGAAGGCTCTGTATTAATGAATCTACTGCATGATAGAAATTTTGTCAGTGCTGCATGTTGAATTGCAGTCACTTTGTAGCACTGTGACACTTGTTTTGCTCTCTCAAACAGCCCGATGACCAGACATGCCCATGGAATTTTGTACTGAGGGAAGAAGAGGATGGCTCCTGTGTATGTGAGTGCATGGAGAGGGAATGCCGTCGGCCTAACTTTGCGCTCGACAGTGACACATGCCGGTGCGTCTGTGACCCGACCAACTGCCCCTTCGGTGTGGTCAATTCAGATTTGAGAAGATGCAAATGTCGCCCAGCGCCGCCCCGTGGTGGGAGCTGCACAGGATCCCGCAGGAATGGACCACAGTGCAGTGACTTCCAAAATCAAGCAGAATGCATCAAGAATATGTGTACCTGGACCGAAAGCCGGGGCTGAACTTATAGAAGCAACTTTTTATCTGAACTCAAGCTGATAACTGTTCCCACTGTTGTATGCTATACACATGCATTTGGCATTCTTCATCCATTGTATCCTCCTACTCGCATGTTTGTAAATCCAAAAAAATTGCAGTACCTTCACCAGTTTAACTTCATGTAAATAACTGGTTAGCACATGAAAGCTGATGGCCCCAGTTGGGTGGTCTAAAGACTGAACTCGCATGTTAAATGGACTCTTTTCAACTGATGTAACTTAGGCACATAATGGAGAAACTACATGGCAATATGTATGCATG
Organism: Phakellia ventilabrum; assembly: GCA_963921505.1. Classification (NCBI taxonomy): domain Eukaryota; kingdom Metazoa; phylum Porifera; class Demospongiae; order Axinellida; family Axinellidae; genus Phakellia; species Phakellia ventilabrum. The sequence continues at coordinate 450,530 of OY997397.1, forward strand.
AATAGACAAAACATGTATGTTTTCATGTTTTAGTGCCTAGTTCCCCCTCCCGGTACATTATAGTGGAAAAGAGTCTATTAATGATGTGGGTGGATCACCTTATTAATCTGTAAAGTTAAGAGACTGCACTGCATATACAAACAGCATTTCTTGCATGTCTTGGCTGTTTCAAGGCGGTCATTGCTCAGTGTTAAGAGGGTCAATGAAGCATCCATGTGTGGGCACATTTGAAAGAAAAACAAAAATCGTGCATGCGCAAATTCTCTTTGCATGGCTGTTTCCAAAACTGCATCACTAATAAGAGTGTCTATTTATTCTTTGAGGTTTGGCTAAATTTAATATCCACTATAGCTTTGTCTCAGTGGGTTGCTTTGTGATTCCAGATATAAAATCTTATCTGTAAATATTTCAGTAAGTATCAGGCCATGATCAGCACACACATGGTGTTTATGGCTCTCTAAAAAAGGAGAGTTAAGGGCAGCTTAGCCAAAACAACCTTCTTCTATAGAAGCTGCTAATTCACACCACAAGCTGCTAAGAACAGGAGACAAAAGCTTGGGGGAGAGCCCAAGTAGGATGGTGCATAATCTCATTGCTGATCTTTTGATGGAAAACATAAATCCTTGATACCGCAGATAACTGCCAATGGGTCGTCTAGCCCAAGCTGGAGAGTCTGCTCACTCTTTCAAGTTTGGCTAAAACATCGGCAGAGCTTTGTCTCAGTGAGTTCCTTTATGATTCCAGATATCTGTAAATATTTTTGTGAGAAGTAAGTATCACACCATGATTATGGTGCTCTTTGCATTATCAGCTCCCAAAAAGGAGGCCAACAGCGCCGGCTTAGCCAAAGCAAAGCGTCCACAGAAGCTGCTAATTTACACCACAAGCTGCTAGCCTGGGGGGAGAGCCTAGGTAGGAGGAGCATAATTGATGCCGCCAATGGGTTGTCCAGCCCAAACATGCACGAGTGTGGCAACAGCTAGGGGCTATAAAAGCACAGGAGAGGACCATGCTAACATCACTCTCCACAAACTACTATTCTTCTGATCCTGATTCGAAATTTTAACTATCAAGATGGAACAAAAAATCCTGCTGGGGGTCGGCATATTGGTAGGAATATTTTTCTGTGTTCAGGCACTATTGGTGAGTAAATTGAAATCTCAGTCTGTGCATGGGCAATAGTTTTTCTTTACACTTAACTTTAATTTCTAAGGCATATGGATAGCTGTCATTTGTTCGATGCTCATCTTCCTACAAAGCCTGACGCGCCTGGCGGCTGCTCTTGCCCTTCTGGTTGCACCTACCAGAGTGACCAGATAAACAAGTGGGTCTGGTGCAGGTGCGGTGAAGCCATAGACATACGTGCCTGCGGGTGCAGCTGCAATTCTGATTATACTCTGACTTGCGATGGTTCGAAATGCAGATGTGAATGCAATCGTGGTGGCGGAAATCTCACGAATACCACAGGTATGGCTTAACTATGAGCTATGTTGAAGTCATTCAAGATATAGAATCATGTGTATATGCAGAAGTAAATGAATCTGCTCTGCATCGATCCCTTGAGCAATAATGTCACTAACTGTTTCACTTTGGGACTTCTTGGCTAATTAAGGATATTATATGCATAATATAACCAATACTAAAATTGCTAATTCTCTTCACACTGCAGCATCGCCATTACCCTAAAGAACTGACCGCAGTACTCACCGCTGAACTATAAAGGAATAGTTTCAGGCTGTATGTGTGATGCAAGTACGACTACATGTAATTGAACCCAATGATTGCTTGTATAGTGTACACTTTTTGAACTAAGAAAATAGTTTGTTGACATGCTAACTAAGAATCCATGAATCAAATGTAGCACTGTTTTCATTCAGTACAGCTTTGATAATTTTTTTTGCAACACTTCTTTTATTTAATCAAGCACTAATAATGTACAACCTGCACACGTGATGTACATGTACTCACCTGAGATAAAGCCAGCAAGGTTCTCATAAACCAGCAATGCTTTCTGCATGTAATAGAAAAAGAGCAAGCAAGTAACACACACCGTCTCCCAACAGCTCTAGAATAGCTGAGAACACGGCTCACATTCGTGTCATTTTGGTATTTCTTGAAGAGTTTGAGAACCCTGGCTAGAATATTGTGGAAGGACGCATAGTAGGCCTCGCTCCACTCAACACAGGGAAGGAACTCCGTCATAAAGCTGTGGGAAGGAGTACTACTTCATCCACTGCTAAGCTATGAATAGTCAGCACTCGGTACCTGTTGAGTCCCCGGTTCTGAAGAATAATCTCATTGTGGCCTCCCTGTTTTAGTAGCTGGATGGCTACAGTGGATAGCAGCTGTGTGTGTGTGCGTGTGCGTGATATATGTGCGTGTATGGATGTGTGAGTGTGTGTGTGCGCCACATAATGTGTGTGTGTGTGTGTGATATGTGTGTGTGAGAGTGTGTGTGTGCCACATATGACATGCATGTGAGTGCGTAATGTGTGACGTGTGTGAGTGTACACATATGTGTAAATAGCTTTGCCTACGTACCAGCACAGACTGTGGATCCATGGACAGCCTCTGTCTCTCCTGCTTGGAGGTGGAGTCCCTCCGCACCCTAGCCACACCCCTCGGCTCCCTACTGGTAACGTGGGCCATGAAACGAGATGCCAACGAGAGGAGAGACTCGCGGGACAGACGGATAATCCGTTGGTTCAGGTCCTGAATCCTGCGTTGCCTAGAGAGAACCCGAATATTCACAAATTATGGAAAATAGGAAACACTATGAATAACTTATAAATAGATACGTTTTGCAGAGGACGGTATATTAATGTACTACCACTACAGTACTCGACTTTAGTCACCATCATGACTCGTCGAGTAGGCACTCAATACAGCGGCTATTTGGCATGGGCTCACTTGAACTCTCCTGAGAGTGCCCAGTGATCCATCTGGGCCCGCGTTGGGTTCGGAGCCTGCACAGGGGCCTGGGTGTGGCGGTGGACCACACTGCCCTCCGAGAGAGACATCGAGCCTGACACGGTGTCGCCCCTGTTGGGGTTTATCAACCGACGGAAACGCTAGGACAGGAACAGAGGGAGACGTCTGTTCAGTCATTGTCACCAGTGGTAGCTTTTATCTTTTCCACACAGTGCAGAAAAGTGGCTTTTCTACACTGTGCGATAAAGCTGAGCCTGGGAGCTAAGCTAATGTGCAACTCTTTCCACCTTCATGACATAGAGATCACTACACCGTGCGGTACCTGTACTCCTTGTGCGACCACTGACGGTCTTGGGACGTCCAGGCGAACATGACGGGTGGGGGCGCCTGGGTTACCCTCAGGTGGCGGGTTTGCAGGGTCGGGAGGAGGACCTGCTTGCTTGCGTGTGGTCAGGATGTCTCCCCTCCACGTCTGCTGTCTGGAAAGGTAGAGGCTTGTGTAACTGGTTACTACTTGTTATAAGTTTTATTCTATAGCCAGCAAGACTGAAGTCTTGAGTGCTTACTTTGCAAGGGTCTCACAGCCCTTGATAAGCTGGCGGATGGAGCTAAAGGCAAAGCCACTGAGGCTAGGTTGGGCAGAGAAGGCCTGAAGGATGAGCGGTGACAGGTGGTCCATGAATACCTATGTGTGGGGGATGTATGGGTGGAATATGGCATCTTATTCAGGCATCCAGGGGTTAATTAATTAATTAATTAATTAATCCTTATCAAACCACACCCATGGACATGCCTACATACTAGATCTTGGAATGGGGCCAGGTATGAGAATGAGATTGGTCAGGCTGACTAACCAGCACTTGCACTCCTCTGAGGGCCTCGGGGTTCCACCTGGCTAGGGTTATGCAGAGGAAGACCACGTTCTGTAGCGTCAGACGAGACCAGTTCTCTACGCACCCCTGCAGCTTTTGCCAGCCTTCGTGGTCCTGGGGGCAGCAACCCTGTTAAGAGGGAGGGGAGAAGGAGGGAGAGAGATGAGGGATAATGGAGGGAGGGAAGGGAAGGACAGGCTGTTACTAGCTTACCAGTATGTCCAACTCATCTGGAGGTAAGTTTGCAGCATCCACATTTAGAGCATCCAGTAGGTCAAAGATGGTTCTGGAGAGTGTTTTCTGAGCATCTTCTCCCTCCACTATGTGTGACCTAGGGAACGCAGTGAATGTCGAGCCAACATTCCTCGAAAGGAGAGCAGCTTCGTCGGACAGCATGGTTGCCATGGCTGCAATGGCCTGAAGCAAGAACACGTTGCTGTGAAGGAAGTAGAAGTGACACCAGACAAACTCGATCGCTTTCGTGACCAGAGAGTTCTTTGTGTGGAGGGCGTAGACCTGCACCAGAGTTGGTACAATCATCTGATAGCCATCTTTCCTGAATACTGCATGAAACTTGCTGGCAGCGGTGAGTAAAGCCGCAAGACATGTCCTCAGGATGGTGTGGTCCTCACAGTGCAGAAGCAGTGCTCCACTCACGACATTCAGAAAGAGCACCATGCTGTTTGACCACTCGTACTCCGGTTTGACACTCGTGAAGAGTTTCAGCACGAAACGAGCCCACATTCCTTTCAGCATAATGTCGGAAGCTCGTAGCTCCTTGTTCTGAAGGGCGCTGGGACCAGCTTCGTAAAGGATACTGGTCAGGGCCTTTCGCGGGAAGGAGTTGAGTTCAATGAGCTCCAAGTGGATAAAACGATTGTTGGGCTGTGCAAACTGTGGTGTGTGTGTGTGTGTGTGTGCATGGATGTGTGTGTGTGTGTGTGTGCATGGATGTGTGTGTGGATGTGTGTGTTTGTGCGTGTGAGAATGAGATTGGTCATGGGGTATGCATGTGCATGTGTGTGTGTGTGTGTGGGTATGTGTGTGGGTATGTGTGTGATGATAGGGAGGTGGAAAAAATAAAATCAGTCAGTGGGCAAGATGAGATATACACATCTGATAAACTTTTGCTGCAGGCAACGCATGCATGTATGCACATACCTCTGAGTACCGAAACCCCTTCTCTACCCCGGGTCCAGTCTGCAGCAGCCGGGTGGTCAGGAGAACACGCATCACCTCGCTCATCTTATACAGGAACAGCTGGTCCATCTGCTGCGTCCACACGTTGTCAAACTCACCAGCTCTGTGCAGATTGAACAGTAACAGAGCTCATGAACTAGAGAGAACTAAGGGACGTGATGGGACAATGGAACCTTTACCATTATGATGTAATGGGGGGGGGGGGGGGGGGGGGGGGGGGGGGGGGGGGGGGGGGGGGGGGGGGGGGGGGGGGGGGGGGGGGGGGGTAAAAGTGAGCACTAAATGGAGAAAATATACGCAAACATATGCTTTGATGTAGTTGTCTTGTACAAAAACATGAAAACATGCTTGTTTACACATGTTCTCCTATATTTTCTCTATTTAGTGCTCACGTTTATCCCCCATTACATCATAATGGTAAAGGGTCTATTTTGCATTAGGATTATCGCTCTGACTTGCCTGCGTAAAATGAAGGTGGGATAGTGCCCGTCTGCAGGGACGCTGTAGTGGTCCTGCACCACTAGATTGCTCAGGATTGGCAGCTCTACAGAAGAACCAGTAAACAAAAAATGTAAAGACACAAGCATTAATTAGAATTGAGCACGTTGTAAAACACTCATGTTTGAGTGGATACAGCCAAAAACATTATAATGCTCCATGGTGAGGCCGTCATGTGACTAAGGAGGTGGACCTGGCTGGCTCTCAAGAGACTATATACAAGTGGAATAGTGCTACAGAATGCATGTCTGCAGACATTTATGACCTCAAGTGGAGACCTAACCTGGACTAGGAGGAAGATCGACCTACCCGCCCCGACACAGCCACACAGACCGAAACGCCAGCACACACTACCTTTTCCCTCTTCCGTGAGATACCACTTTTGCAGGAGTTCGACAGAAATCTGTGGCTCATTGCGCTCGTCTGCTATCAGCTGTCCGAACGTCATGTCGCCTGTCACATCGTACAACTGCAGGTGTAGAGAAGAGAGACAAGAAAAGTTTATAGTACGTACTGACCAACAAAATGTACTGGACATTGTTGCTATGCAACAGTAAGCAGGAAGTCACATGACAGGAAGGCCACACCTATCAAATGCCTCACCCTTCTGTCATAGAAGGAGGGGTCGAGAGCAAGTTGGACCTTCTCGACCCCCCGGATCCTGGCGGTGGTCATGATGGTGGTGTAGCAGCTTTCTTTCTTCAGGATCCCCTTTAGCCCCTTGGAGTCCAGGCCTTGGACACTGAGAGTTACCTACACGTGTGTGTGTGTGTGTGTGTGTGCGTGTGTGAGTGTACGTGTGCAAAGCTTAGTCTTAGATTCCAATAATTATAACACACGTTTTGATCCTACTACCTTCCTCAAAGGTGGTATCAAATGTACATATTCCATACTAGCACTGTTGCCTAAGTGATGATAATTCCTACCGCATACTGCACCATACCATAATACTAGTTATGTCATAATGATGTCATAATGGTGTCATGTGATGTCCTTATGATGTCATGATTTATGCCCCTCCCCAACTCCCTACTAGTGAGAATGCTGATTACATACCATTCCAATGAGAGAGAGGACACTCTGGATCACTTTATAGGATTCAGCGTACGGCTGGTCCGTGTGTCTGGTGATGATGCCCACCAGATTGTTGAAGAGGAAGTGAGCAGCTCTCGGGGGAAGTGTGGGAAAGGCACGCAGGACCATGTGGAGGGGACGGAGGATATCCGCCTAGGTGGGTGGGCGGGGAAGGGAGGGAGGGAGGGAGGGAGAGAGAGAGAGAGGGAGTGAATAGTAAACTGGGGCAATGAACCAGCATTGCTACTATAGTCTATTTCACTCACCAGAAGCTGATCAATCTGACGTGTCTTGCTTTTCCTGTCGCTTACAAGCCGGTATAACTTGTTGAACTGGTTGAGGAGTGGTCGGAAGAACAGCCGGGGGTCCTCCACCATGCAGGTCCACACGGCATCA